>CM021767.1:15972678-16493769 GCA_011076525.1 Nettapus auritus
AAAAGGCTTTCTGTTCTGCCATGTGATATTTTAGGTTTTATTTCAACATGAAAATCCCAATACATAGAGAATGGCCTAGGAGTGTGGACTTATTGAAGGAAAAGTGAATCTTTTGCTAATACAGGGCTCCATGAAAGAAAAAACAGCCACTCCTATGTTGCATTTTTGTTCACAGAGCATCTTCAAGTGCATTCACAGACATACTCGCTTTGTCTTTTGTAAAGGAGCTTTTTGCAGAGAAGTAGAAGAAACAAGTCTTCTCTAAATTAGCATACGTCTCTTCTTCAAACACTATCTGTTATGACTCTTCTTGCCACTAAGTAATTGGTGGCAGAAAACAAGCCAATTTTCAGTCTGTAGCTATTTTGTTACAATAGCCTGCAATGGAAGCCACAGCATTTAATTATGCAACAGGATCTAGGTAACATTTCGCTTTTCAGCACTTTGCATGCTTTAATCTGCTTCTTACTTTAAAAAACAAGCAAACATTAAAAAATATATATTTATATTTTGTATACCACATACCTTGCCTTTGAGCTTAATGGCTGATTAATGAACTTTCTCCTTAACAGCTATAACTAACTTGAAATCTAGTCCATTTCTAACATTGAGATAAATATATTTTTAATTATTACACCTATTTTTAATGTTCCCAGTTAGTTGAATGGAGAAGATATAATGTTGCATTTCCCAACCTTAAAAATTGATTTCCATGTGAAATATTTACACGGAATTAATTGTTGGATACCAAGTTGGATCATATAACTTGAGATCAAGTCTCAAATGGTCATGGGAGCGAAATGCTGATGTTTACTGTCAATCTGAATGCAAATAACATTTAACTGAAGAAATAGATCAGTATTTTTAATAGATCAGGTATTTTTAAAATAATTATCAGCCAAATTGTGTTCAGACAGAAACGTGACTCTGAAGTTGAGAACATCTCTCTAATTTCAAAGGAGTACAGGCTATTAATTATGAATAATTCTTTAACAGCAAGGCAGACACTTGACATTAATATTTGACCAGTTCTAAAACATGGCAATTTTGTTTCTGAAGATCACTGCCATAGGTAGTGACGTGGAGGGGAAATAGTTCTGTTCTGTAAATTCAGGAAAACAAGAGTTTCTCTCTCTGTGCTGAATGTATTGTATAATTTTGATTTTAAAGTGTTTACACTACTATAAGTGTATGCAGTGTCTGCCTCTCCCCATCACATAATTCAAGAAATTGCAGCTAACCAAACTCTGTCACAGCCTCCATCTGCTTTTCATTGACAGAATTTACCTGCTACTGAGATTGTCCAGCTGAAAGCTCAGGATAATGACACAGGTAGAAATGGTTTACTAACATATGGCATTCTCAGTGGAGACAGACTAAAATTCCGGATAGATGAAGCAACTGGAATTCTTTATTCCACCACCTCCTTTGATTATGAAGAGGAACCTACAGAGTATCAGGTTTGCTTTAGATTTCTGAAACCTGTTAGTTATTCCAAACTTTTTATCTTCTCCTTGGATAATTGGTGGCATTTTTGTTTTGATTTAGCTTCCTATTGCTTTAACATTTTATGCATAGTTTTAGAATATGAGTATCTCAAGATGTGGTGCATTATTAAAGCAAGATGCTGCCTGTAGACTATTATGCCTAACCTGAAATTCAAGCAAGGCTCATAGTTCACCAATCTTGCAAGCTCTCAAACGCTTCAGCACATGAATAACTAACTTCACAATGACAGCTCATGTATTCAGAGTTGTCTACTTGCTTGAATCTGTACCAGACTGAGATCTTGGAGATAAATAAGATGATCATTTAATCTTCTTTACTGTTGCTGTTACTGCTGAATATTTTTTATGATTTTATTTTGCTTCAAGCATAAATGCTGAATTTGTTGGTTGTATGTAAAGACTTTTTTTTTTATTAATCAAATATTCCTGAAGTTTTCAGTATTTATTTTGAAGTGAATTCAGAACTTGAGTTTACATTTCTAAGAATCCCCTGAAGTTTAAAATTCACACAGTTTTTTAATCCTGGTCTAAATACCTGTTTATATGATTTCTCCTTTCAAATAATCGTGTAACTTACAGGTTGTGATATATGCTGAAGATGATGGAATCCCTGAGAAGAAAAGGGGTTACTGCACAGTTGTCATAAAGATCATTGACGTTAATGACTGGCCACCTGTGTTTGACCTGGTGACTCCATTCAGTGTTAATGAAAATGTGGCTGTGGGATTCATAGTTGGAAAAGTCACAGCAACTGACAGAGACACAGGAGACAATGCCTTTATTCTTTACAGCCTTACAGGTAACAAGGGATTCACTTACTGCACTGGAACAACTATCACTTTGTTGTGTTACACTGTTATGAGCATAAATAACATGTGAGTTAGCTCCTAACTCCTTTCCTCATAAGCCAAGAAGGTTCACTTTCACCTGACTTAGTATTTTACTAATTTGTGCTCGTATAACTTTCACAATGATTGAGTAGCAGCTTCTTTTGCAGAACCTACAACTGTTTTAAATACTACTAAATTAAGCCTCTCCTCAGCTTGTCAACTGTGATCATTTTACAGTTACAAAGATCAGATGTAAATGGTATCACAAGTGTGTCAGGGACCTAAAACACTATCATGGGCTGTTAGAGAGCTGCTTTCTTCACCCTTGTGATGGACAACTTTACCTCTGCAGCAGAAGCGGCACAACAGGCAGCAGGTTGCCTGCTCTGATACCTCAGATCTCTGCCCAGGCTATTAATGTAAAGGACTTTTAACTTCATTTTACATTAACATGACAGCTTGTGAACTGCAGTGACTGAGAGCTCTGGTTTGTGCTTCCTGTCACATTTATCTGTGGTAGCTGATGGAATTAAAGTTGGGAAGAGCACCCCTTTTGCCACTGCCTCTAAATCTGACAGAGATGGAGATTTAGAGCTGCCTGCACCAAAGCCTGTAGGCATTGAAATATTTGTTTTTGTACCATCAAGAGCAATGTATATAAGGTTTATGTATATTTTAGTGTCCTTTATTTCCAATATTCATACAGACTTTGGCTTCCCTGGTCCAAAACCACCCTAAAGACAGTAAAGGTCACTGCTATGTCTTTCAGCAGTCACACTGATTTCTCTTTGGATCTCTGTGCTATTTAGACTACCTTCATTAGAGCCAGAATAAATTCAGTGACACGTCGTCTTAGAGGTTTTGCAGGAGCACTGTCTGGTTACAGCGTTCATGCTCAGCAACCAGCAAATGTGACTGAACATACAGAAAGTCAGAGGACTGTAAAAGTGCCTAGCAACACCTCTGATCTCCTCTAGCCTCACAGAGTTGTGCAGACTAGGAGGAACTTGTTTCTCGAGATTTACCCCACAATTTGCTGTCCATCATCGTTTGCATAGCTCAAGCATTATTAATTTATGCGTGAGATGTGAATCTGCAGAATTTGTTGACCCATTCGTTCTGTTGGCTCACATTTCAAATGCACATCCACTCAATCTTTTCTGGTTTTCTTCTACATTATCTACATGATATTAAAGACTGGTTTTGATGACCTCAAGATACAAGTAAACATAACATTTAAGAATGTAGTTAATGATGTGTTTCAAAGATGTATTCACTGATAAAGCTTCTTTGATTGTATCTCAGATGGTGGAGGAAATATATTTGAAATAGATGAAATACTTGGGAACATTAGGATAAAGAATTCTCCAGACTACGAAACCATGAATAAGTACAGCCTGACAGTGAATGCAGTCAACAACAAATCTGCCCCTTTCTATCAGGTAAAAGAGCTTTCTAATGACCAGTGACACTTCCAGTCAGAGTAGATTTGAACTAGTGGGAGGTAGGTCTATCAAAGACAGTTACTGTGCAACATAAATTAGTCTGCTAATCATGGTTAGGGTCAGATTTTTGCCCTTGGTGTCCATGCTGAGGAATATTATCTTCCATAAATAGTTGAAATACTTTATAATCATGCATGGTAGAATTTGTCCCTGAAATGTTTGCTGACTAAACTCTGCGGGGGTGCAGGAATTCTTGCCTGATGCTTTTAGTTAGTACTATAAATACTGTGTTAAATTTTCATAGCAGCAAAAGTAATTTTCAGTAGATTGTTCTAGTCCTGCTATATTTCTTTTATTTGAAAAGGTATTATACACTTATTTAACAGTAGTAGAGCATCCCTAGTTCCCTTATCTGCATCTAGCAGTGGTAGTAGGACATATGGCTTCCTAAACACATCCTATTCTTAACCATTCTGAAACCTTTCAAGAAGCAGAATCCTAATGCAAATTTAAATTCCTGCCTCTTTTGTATTAAAATCCTGTAGAGATCTTTGATGTCAGGTTCACAAAGTTAAACCTAATGCAGTCTTTTACTACACCATTTTCAAATTCTGATTTATAATTCTTGTTGCATATGCAAATAACAAAACTATTTAAGAAATAAATAAGACAACCTAAATATTCTAAAATTATTTTATTTAATAAATAAACCATTTTTTTTCTAGGCAACCAGCACTGTCACTGTTCTAGTGATTGATGTGAATGATAATGCTCCAGTGTTTGATCAGAATTCCTATTCCGCTTCTATAAACATGATTAATCCTGTAGGTGCTCACATCATAACCGTGCGCGCTACCGACAAAGATCAGGTAACTACTCCTGTTTGATTTTGACATTGCTTTAAGCTGCAGCCCAAATATATTTTTCATTGTTCTATGGATGTGAAACACCAGCTGTAGCAGAAAGCGAATTGTGGTTGACTAGCTGCACTGTGAACTGGAAATTAGGAATTATATTGTTTCTGCTCTGACGCTGATGTACTTTGGGCATATTTTTTTCAGCTACATTTGCCTTAATTATTCCCCTTAATGTTTGGATTTGTACTAGTCTTTCAGACATGTAAGAACTCAAGCAATTTAGTGACTGTGAAATTATTTGAACTTCTGAAATGGAGGATTCTGTCAAAACTAAGCATCATGTAGCTGGCTTGAACGTAGAAATGTCTGCTCACCAAATGCCTCTATACCCCAGCTAATTCTGTTTCCACTTTTATTAGTATTTTTGTTTGACTGATTTATCTGTACTGCATCCACACCAGGTAGTGTCCAGGCACCAGGAGCGACATAATTATAAATTTACAGATTACATACTGACAATAGATTCTCATAGCAGGGTTTGATCCTGCTTCTGCGGAGCCACTGCAGAAGAGAATATGACATTTTTCAGAAATGCAGAGCAAAGAGTGATATGGTAAACCCGAAGGCTTGTCTCAGGATAGTGATGTGAGTGTAGGCAGGCAGGAATAGGGCTTACACTTAGAGCAGTAGGGAGGCTGCACTTCTCTTCAAGGTGCCAAAAGGACTCAAGAGACTTTAGCTTATTCTTATTGACATTGATCTTTTAGGTTACTCTCTTGCTAGGCTAAGTAGCCCCATCTACACGTCTAAACTTAATATTTTTTCTTTAAAGACTTTTTTTTTCCATTTTTGCTGAGTAACTCACAAACTACTTCTGAATTTTCTTCTGCTTTGTGTTTTCATCAGCACCCATCCTACCATAGATAATCCCAAATTTTCATTTAGACATTTTTCATCTCGTTTGTGTTTATCCTACCCTTCAGCATGTACTCCCAGTGCGTGGAGTTTTATCTAGTACTTTAATGGGATTTCTTATCCTGGAAATTCATTATTACTACTGATATCAAAAATATAGTTCTCTGTACATTTTACAGTGTGGGCAAAGCTTTATAACACCCATGGAAAGTGAATAGTTATTTCTAACTCACTTTGACAGACGAGGAATCTGAAGCGCATTGTCCTAAGTCACGCAGGGAGTCTAGCAGAAAAAGAAATCTCCACTTCACTTAGCAATATCCTGCTCTTCCAACCCTCTCTCTGAAAAAATCTATTTTATATGTTCTAATTTATGAACTTTGATTTCAAAACTATTGAGTTTTTGTATGAGCTATGGTAGTCTAAAAGTTTGTGCAAAGCTCAAGGTCATTATGGACATAAAATCTCCCTAAATGCACTGTTATATAAGCTTGTGTTTTTAAGTCTATAAATATGTATGGGTCTTGGGGCCATATGCATGAAGCATGAAAGCATGAAAATTAATTTTCGGGGATGGGGGGAACACGACGATGACTCTGTCCATTGGCTGCTGCTGCTCTAGTGTTACAACTTCAGCATGAAGTAGCTGTGAGTCCTGATTCGGTCTAGTTAGGTAAAACGCCTCTGGCATTTTGTCAATTTAAGCATGGAAATTCCGGTGAGTCTGTGCTACAGGGACTAGGAGCACCAAAATTACATGGTCCTGCAAGCAAAAGTTACATAACGCTGTGTTCCTTTCCTGGCAGGGGCAAAATGGCCTTATCGAATACTACATCCTCCCAGATGTAAACTTCAGCGCATTCTTCCTGATAGAAGATAGGAGCGAGGGGAAAATAATAACAACTGGAAACCTGCCTACTTCTGAACAAATCCGGTTAACAGTGATGGCTGAGGACAAAGGCTCTCCACCTTTAAACAGCACTGCTGTGATTACTCTTAATGTGGTCGACAACAGTCCATTTGTTCCTCAGTTTAATGAGAACCAAATCAGGTGAGGCTTTCATAATGTATCTGCTACATATTTGTCAGGTAGTGGAAAACACAGTAAAAGTTGAATAATTATCATAGCATTTCCATTCCCTTTGATGTGCACAAAAGGACATTAGTTTTTGTTGTTGTTTTGAGCTCTGGCAAACAGCTAGAGGGGATGGGGCAGAATTTTCCACAGATACCTTATTATTAAGGAGTTAAATCTTGAAGCCTTTCAGCACAACAACTGCTGGGAAATTTAACATTATGTTTTATCATTTGTCTTCTATGTTAGCATCTCAGTGTTGGAAAACACGGGAGTGGATCATTTAGTTTACACTTTTGTTGTGGCTGAAACTTTAGGAAAACCGATTGTTTATACAGTTGTATCTGGCAATGAAAAAGGTGAGTACTATTTCCCTTATGACTTGAAATAGCTAAGATAACAGACTAACCTGTCTTTTGTGTGGTGGACGCCACTGTATTTAAATGAGATGGAGAGCAAGGATAAGAACGTGTGTCATTTCTTTGGAGAAAAAAAAAAAAAAGCACACACACAACTTCCTTCAGAGCCCTTCAGCATGAGAGTTTGTTAATCTCCTTCGGCTAAAGATGTGGTTATAACTTGCCAATGGGTTCTGGTGGTCTTAACTTAGGGTAATTTTCTGACTAAGGAAGCCAAGATGAAGTTGTCATACACAAGCAGCTTCCTTCTTGCCAGTCTCTTTTAGTCTATCGTTTCCTTACACTCGCACCTTTGTCAGGGCGTCTGGCCTTCTTCAGCTTTTGCAGCTGTGATACGATTCCATTTGCACACAAAAAACAGGAGTAATTAAAAACTGATAGAAAACTTGGAAAATGTGTGCAACAAGAGGCTGCAGTTTTATTTTCCAAATTAGCTGCTCCTTTTCATGTTTAAGGCTTGTTTGGTCTGGGATGTCCCCCTAGCTGTGGTGCGTCCACTGCTTAGCCAGTGGTAGTGAAGCATTTCATGTTTGTAAGAGGAGAGGGCTCATGGAAGCATCCTAAGAGAAAATGAGACACAAAAGGTAGGAGAGCTGCAGGTGAAATGGCAGCTGTAACAACGGAGGTGCATGTTATTCCTTTCAGGTCATTTTAGCTTGGATCCAGAAAGTGGTGAGCTGAAAACGGGAATCAATCTGAACTATGAGGAGACTTCTCAGTATGTGATTTTAATTGAAGCAAATGTAAATGTCTCATCTGCTGCGGTCCAGTCTTCAGGTAACTTTCCTGTGAAGGGCTTTCCAACTTGAATCAGGGGCAATGAACGCAGGATATTTCTTTGCCTTCTGTATTTGCAGATTCTTTTAAACTGAAAAAAAGTCTGGTGTGAAAGACAAGCAGCTGAAGGTCGAGGTTGTGCAGAGAAAAGCAGTAGCCTTCCTCCAAGGGTGCAAACTCTCACAGGGTCTTTCTGTGGTCTCAAAAAAGAATGTAGTACCTGGACGTTGGACTCCATAGCAGGAAGTGGAGGAACCTGGCAGTCCTTTGCCTGGTATAGCACAGCTAGCTGGAGAGGGCTGACAGAGAAGCAGTGCTGTCACCTTTTTCCTTGCACTGCCTGTTCTCCCCAGGGTCCCAGAAGTCAACCATAGCTCCTCTGGGCACATCCCAACTGCGCTCACTTCTTTCTCCCTCATCCTCACGTGCAGCAGAGATACTGCTGTAAAGCCACAGCCTGCCCCCGGCCTTTGGAAGTTGTGCCTTGCTGATGTTGTTGCAGACATGAGGCTGAGCAGCACCCGAGATAACCTGTGTTTGTTTAACAGGCCTGTTTGCTTCAAATGTGGCAATGCTGACAATCTCAGTGCAGGATGTAAATGAAGAGCCAGCATTTTTGCAAAGCGTCTACTCTGCTCGGGTACCAAACTCTGTGCCATACAAGTACCCGGTTATTACAGTTCAGGTAGAGTATCTGTCTGTATCCTTTACAAGGACAGAAATCTTTTGAAAGATCTGAATTTCTTTCACATTTAATTTCAGTTAAAGGAGCTGTTAAATCTGCTCTCAAATGCTTAAGTCAAATTCTGCCCACCATCGAGGTTTATCACAATGCAGGTGAAGGATGGGGGTGTTTAGGGAACTGGTCCATACCTGTGCTACCAGTGGTTCTGTCAGAAGAGTGTGCAGTCTGTTCTGACTCCTGGCACTGTCTGAGGGTATGGTGCCTCAAGGATTACATAGTGCACAGACTACAGTTCTCTCTTTGGTGCTATTAATTGCTTTGTTACCACCAAACCCAAATAGGAAATGAGCTACAAAATGGAGCAATTCTTGTATTTTTCTTTCTAAGTCTGAGGTTTCTCAGTTCCTATAGTCTGCTTCTTTTATGCTTGCAGCTGTAGAATCCTCCTAGACTTTATGGGAACTTTATTTCCCCTTTCATACCCATGGTTTGATTCTGATAGCTTGTGTCCCACTTTGTTAGTGCAAAGGGAACATTTATGACAGCATTTTCCTAGAATAGTCCAGTCTTATGAATAAAAACTGCAGCTTTATGACTGAAGGGTAATGAACAGCCCAAAACACACACGCTGAGTCTCATAATCATCTCTTCTTTTCCTTTTCTTTCTTTTTTTTTTTTAAACCCAGGCCACAGATCCAGACTCAGGAGACAATGGACTTCTGTTGTACAGCTTAGTGAATCATCAAACAAATGAATTTGATATTGATGAAAATACAGGGCAGATTTTTACAGTTTCTGTAGCAGGAAAGGTTGGAACATTTTATCTGGAAGTCCAGGCTGCAGACCAAAGTGGAAAAGGACTCACAGCCCGGACAAATGTCAATGTAAGAAAGATTGCTATTTATAGTATTGATTTGCTTCCATGTCAAAGCTGTGTATACAGGAAGGACTAGGTTTGGTAATGACCAAAAACAATGACCAATGACCAATGACCAAAAACCAAAATAATAATACCATGCAGTGAGATTGTTGGTAATGCCAGTATCTACTACATATGTTCAGGCCAGATTTACAAGCTTGCTGTTTCCTTTAACAGATAAAAATCTGTTGACATGAAAATTGACTTTTAAAGGACAATTATCTGCATATGGAACAAATTAATCTCTTAACTAACTCATGCCATGGCTAGATTAACAAAGCTGCTTTGAGATGAGGGAGGTTGGGGTAAGACTGGAGAGAACCATTTGGCAATCACTGTGAGCACAGGAACAGGAGGAAGGACCTAACCTATTTCTGGGAGAAATTTATTCTTGAGTTATTCTTCCCTGGAAAGAAAGATCTACCTTGACTTTAGAGTTGTTATCAGGTATTACAATTTGATACCACTTCCTCCCTTCGTGGTGCAATTTCCCTAGGATATCCTCTTTATTAGTGCAAGAACCTCCACGTAGATGCACAGCAGATGCATTTTACACCAATTCTCAGCCACTCCAATGAAGATTTGAAACATAAAATTAGAGAAGCATCCTTTAAACACTGCATTTATAATAATTTGTGCGTGCAGATCACTGACAGGTATAACTGTGCAGAGAAATCCAGATTTAATTATCCATACCTAATTTTGGAAATCTGTTTCATGAAATTGCATGCATGAAAAGAGAATGAAAGATATGAAAATCTGACAAACCTTTCCCTGAAACCTTGCTCACAGGCATAGTAGAGTTCTGTATTTGTTCAGTTACAATTTATTAAGTTCTTCAACTTTTAAATTGCCTAGAATGCTATCTTAAAGACTTATTTCTATTGACATTACTGACATAAAAAGTTATGATCTCTCATTCTTAGCATCACCATCAGAGTCTTTTTTTGAAAGTTAATCTTGGAGAGAGATGTAAATGCTTCAGAAAACCTTACAGGCAATTTCTTTATTTCTTAGGTAACTGTTGATTCCAGCTCCAGTAAAAACATTGTGGTACTTGTTCTTAATCAGAAGATCAATGTTGTTGAAAAAAACATTGCTGAAGTAGAAAGGTATTTATGAAACTGTGAAGCTTATTCTGATACAATATCCGGTGACAAATGTAGAGCTCCTTTGAGATAGGGGTCTGACAGCCTACAGGGGAGCTGATACAGCCAGCCCTCATGAAAAGCTAAGCCTTCAAATCGATGTAGTGCAGAATAATTAGAGGGACTTCACAGTAATCCATCAGAAAGATATGCCAGTTCTTAGCTGTAAGGCTTTTGCCTGAGCTGACAAATGTCCAGGTGTTGCTGGACAATTTCAAGAGATTCCTTCCTACCTCAGTGTTTCTGTAATTTTCAACGGCCTAGGAAGAAGTTTATTTATTTACTTAATAATTTTTCATGGATGGTAGGCCCAATATACACATGTGGACACAGATAGGATAGAGGATGTGCTAATCTTTCATTTGACAAGTGTCCTAAGACTAGTCCTCAGAACAAAATCACAACAAATGGGAAAATCCCCCTTGTGGCACAGCTGCAGCGCTTTTCAGGGTCTCAGCCCCTACAACCCTAGGGGATTAGTTAGCAATGTGTGGATGGCCACAGTAAAGTAAAAAACACATTTTGGCCTTTTTGTGTTGTTAATGAAGACACAGAATACTTTGATTATACATAAACATGTATTTACATTGGAAATATCAAGTCCTGTGCTTTTGAAGGGAAATAGCTTTGAAGAGTGGAAAAATGAGTTTGACATTGTTATGCCACCAATTTCTTGTTGGTAAAAATTAAATGGAACCCATAGAGCTCCTCCTTTCTTGGAAGCAGCTGGTACTAACTTCGGTCAGAATGATGGATTAACGGTCTGATCCAGCAAGAAAATCTCTTTATTAAAGAATTGGGAGAAAACAATAAGGACTATGAGAACAAATTTCCCTTCTCCCCACCTTTTACTGTTCATGGTACACCATAGGTATCACCACCTGTATTTATTATAAAAAGTCAAGTATGAAATGGACCGTACGTCACTTTGAAAAGCATGACTAACCATATGATTTACTATAGTGATGAAATCTAGGTATAAGGGTTTGTTAATCCTTTTCTCTAATTGTTCAGTTATGCTAATGGCACCTAGCTAAGAATTTTCAGGCTATGTACAAAAGTTTTATAGCATCTACTAATGAAATACACTTTTGTTTAATAGTCAGAGACAAGGACTGGATAATATTTTTCTCTGCTACTCAATCACCCGATGATATTGGGCAAAAAGCTTAATTCCTTTGCTGATGATACTCCTGCATTTTGACGTCCTTAGATTAAAATGCTAAATACCTGTAAAAAATTGTATTAAGTACTACTTTTCTATCAGTTACTTTCCAGTGTTGAAATAATTTGTCATTGTCCAGTTAATTAACAATGTTTTCTTAATATGATGGCAGGGTCTTAGAAGATATACTTGAATGGAATATATACATTGTTGATGTTTATTCCAATGAATATGAAAGAAGAACAAGAGAAAGCACTGACGTAACCTACATAAAAATCATTGCTGTTGATGAGGCCAACCAGGAAATACCTGCAGAAGATGTAAAAAGGTTTGTACAGTCAGTCTTCCTTGTATCACATCTGTACAGCTAGGTTTTGTTTCCCTTAACATTATTAATGTCTCAACTGGATGAGTTTTGATGACATAGTTTATCTGGCGCTTACCTAAAAGCTCAATCTGAATTTTTAGAATTCAGAAAGCTTACGTTATTTATTCAAAGGTCGTATCCAGGGTCTGCTGAAAGCATGGATAAGACTGTTTAATTGTGCAAAATAAATTTTAAAAGTCAGTTTTACAGAAAAAGGAATCAGAAATAATGTCACTAAAATTGCCTTCACTTCTGAATTGCAGAATTTTGATTAAAAACTTACATTTCAGTTGTATTTTACGTTTGTTTCATAACCTTATAGTGGTAAGAATGCGTGTTCACACATATTAAGGGGAGCTGCTGTTTAAAAGTAAATGATTTCTAGACTCAACACCTCTGTGTAACTAGAAATGGTTTGTGGTTGAAACAACTAATAGAGCCTGTGGTCATAAGAAGCACGCTGCATGGATGATTTTACAGACATGGTTTAGTGGGTGATAGTGGTGCTAGGGGGATGGCTGGACCAGGTGGTCTTGGAGGCCTTTTCCAACCTTAATTAGTTCTATGATTCTATGATCCCTTTTCGCTGAAGAAAGCATTCTTGGTGTCTCTAAACTGTTTATACGTGGCTGCCTTGATCTGGATTTAGAGGATACTGACCTCTCAAGTTCAGTTTTCCAAGTTCTGCATCATTTTAGTTCATAAGCACCAGGACTGGTTGCTAGAAAATGGAATTTTTCCTGAATGGAAGACGTGACAAGACAATCTTGGCAGACCAGGGTGTGACATTCTGTTATTTTCTTCAGTACTCTGCAAGCCTAAATGAGGGTTTGATAAATCATTAGCATTTTTGTTTTCTGTCTATAGAAAACTTAGGGAGCAGAGGACGATCATTGAGATGGAACTTCAGAAGATATTTTCAACATCCGTTACCGCTGAAATTGAAGAGACTCCTGCTGACTCGACAACTCCTGAACTCATTGCAACTATTGTTCTCAGTGTTCTGCTAGCCTGTACCCTCATAGCCTTCCTGGTATATGTGGTTATTTCTATTAAAAGGAAAAGGTATGCATATTTTTACTTTAACAATGTAGTTCAGACTGACAACCTTTAGTTTACTTTAAATGTCAACTTGAAAAAGACTAATCTGATAAATTGTTCATATTTGGATCAAGCATTGCCTAAGATTTGCTGCCTATCACAATAGGCTTTTTACTCCAGGTATTATACACCTCTCAATATACATAACTTAAAGTTGGTTTCTTTTGTGTTTGCCACAAAGCAACAGCAGAAATAAATACTTTTATAAACAGAGAAGTGTGGATAGCAGAAATTTCTGTCTGTTTAGGGGGGCATAAATAGCTGTAATATACATGTGTTAAAAGTCTTCTCTAACCGTGTTAACTTGTGTACTGAAGTCAAGGGACATTTTGTTGCTGACTTCAGTGCCTGTAGGACCATGTAGATGAGGAAAAGAAATATGTTTTCAAGAGGTTAGCTCATATTTACACTATTACAATGAATATATGATCAAAAAATAGGCCATACTCAAAACTACTTGCCAGAATAATACAGAAAATAGATGCTGTGTATTAAAACTATGATACCAATAGTGTCATGTTCTATTTTGAAAACAAATGTAACGCCAGACTTTAAAAAGAATGAGCAATTTAATTTTAATGAATTTATCATTTTCAGAATGTATGAACAACAGTATTTGGTTAAGAAGCTACATGAAGTGGAGGGCATTGATAATCCGAATATAGCTGACAAAAATGGAAGTCTGAACAACCTAGTGAAACCAGAGGACACAACTAATGTGTAAGTAGAATGTTGATAACACATTTTTTTTTTTTTAAATAGCATATCAAAAGATGAGTTTCTTGGTTATTCTGGTAACGTACGATTTTCCTTGCATCTTTCAATAGTGTGTATGTTGATTTCTGAGAACTGTAACAGTAATAGGTTATAATATCTATGCTTTGAGGGAGCTAATACCTTTTAATCTTGTATCACAAATCACTGTTGTTAAGCCTTATGCAGGAAAAAAGCTTTCAGGCTACAAGAAGCTACATATCATTCACCTGGGTAAAATCCCAGTAATTTTAAAATCAGCATACGTATTTCTCTAAGTTTCAGACAATCTGAGATTTTTTCAGGTAACTATTTGCAAAATGAAGGTGTTATGAATTCTCTTAACTCTCTTTCAGAAGAACTGAAACAATAGCGTTTAGCAACCTGCAGGATACCACAGAACGCAATGCTGACAAAGACGTACTTCAGGACAATGGGAAATGCAATTACCTTGAGACACTGCTACTAGATATCAGCAGTGAACAAGAAAAAAAGGTAGCTTCTGAAAATGCCGCTCTACCTAGAAATGTAAGTGCCAAGCCACTGCCAAAATCACAACAAAACAGGCAATTCGCTTTTCAGTTGCAACGCATGGAGTGAAAGATATTTTATACTATTCATCAAATTACTAAAATAATTATTAAGAAACTGTAAACTTGTGACTGAGCTCTTCTGTTTAAAAAAAAAAAAAAATCTTAAGTAATGACCATCTTTGAAGAGGGGCTGTTTGCCTCTGCTTGGGAGGGAGGAGGAGGAGGATTTTGTGATGCAGAAAAGAAGGGCGGTTCTCTTCCATCTTTTGCACAACATGTACAGGACAGGGTGCTCATGTGTTGCTGCTCCTAAAGCTTGCAGCCTTGAAGATGATGCTTTGCAAGCTTCAGAGGCAGAATACACATTAAAGTTATGTAACTTCTGGTGCTTAGAATTTGTCCACTCTACCACCTTGCCTCAGCTGTGTTCTTTGTTTTCTTGCAGGACCGCTCCAATCATGACTCAGCTCCTTCACTTACTCCTTCACTTACACCTGCCCCTGAGAAAGAAGTAAAAGGCGTAAAATTTTCAGAAGCGGCAATTATTTTGGATACAGAATCTGAACTAGATGAGTCTGATGATGATAGCTTTCCTCAGTAACTGTGCTTGATGAAGATAACTTTTATGAAAGCCCCAAGACCGCTGTAACAATAATAATTTAATGTGTAATATAGGGGGACGCTACTGCCTTTTAATGCTTGCTACTCCTGTTTGTGCTGTAACAGATGGACCAGAAAGAAAACGAGCGAGAGTTGTGGAATGGTTGTAGTGTAGACTTTTTACGCGGTATTTAATTCTGTGTGTTAAGAATAAAAAGAAGACAAAAGAGAAACACGAAAAAAAAACAGCCCGCTTCCCCCTGCGCTGCCTTTTCCTTAGGGGCAGGTGAAGCGTTCCTCGAGCCTTCATCCCCCTTTGTGTTTCGCCTTCCCAAACGGGGCGCGGGGCCCGTTTCGTGCCGTTCGCGCCGCGTGGTTGCCCGCGCCCCTTTGCGCCTCCCGAGGGGCCGGGAGCGGCGCGGAGCCGCCTCAGCGCCGCCTCGGGGGAGGGGCAGCTTCTGGCACCTTCTGGCCGCCGGCGCGGGCGGGCCGGCTGCGGGGGCAGCGCCATGGCCAAGTGGGGGCAGGGGGACCCGCGCTGGATCGTGGAGGAGCGCGCGGACGCCACCAACGTCAACAACTGGCACTGGTGAGGGGCGGCCGGGGGCGGCTCGCGCCGGGCCGTTAGGGCTCGCGGGGCTCGCTGAGGCGGCCGCGGGCCGCGAGGGGCCGGGGCGGGCGGGCCGCTGACGGGCGCCGCTTTTCCGCCGCAGGACGGAGCGGGACGCGACCGGCTGGTCCAAGAGCAAGCTGAAGGAGGTGCTGGTGGGGCTGGCGGTGGAGGGCGAGGCCGGGCGCTGCGAGATCAGCGAGCTGAAGCAGGCCGAGGGCGAGGCGTCCTGCAGCAGCCGGAAGGGGAAGCTCATCTTCTTCTACGAGTGGAACCTGCGGCTCGCCTGGAGAGGTGCGGGGCTGCGGGGGGCAGCGGGGGGCTCGGCGGGAGGAAGCGGGCCGGGGGGCGCGTCCCCGAGCCGAGCGCGGGTTGCGTTGAGGATAACGGTTGTGTGAGGAAAAACCGAGCGGTGCGGGTAAGGAAACTGGAAGCGGTGGTGTGGGGGTAACGGGCCGGCCTTACTCCGGGAGGAAAACCGTCCGGCCGTGGGTTCAGCTGTGCCGTCTGCCCGGGACGTCGGGCTCCTGGGCCCGACCGGTAACGGGGCCGGGGGCGGCGCCGAGGAGCGGGCCCGTGACGGGCAGCGGGTGCGGAGCCGATAAGGAGCAGGGCCTGCGGATACGGCTGCGTGGGAAGTCGTGTGTGGTAGCGTGGGCTGTGCCCCCCAAAGCACGTTCCCCAGGCCTCTCTGTTTCGGTAGGAGGCAGGAGTACCGAGGGCCGTGTTTAATTTTCCCTCAGTTCCTGTGCCCCAAAACAGGAGTGTAGCCTCTGGTGATCCTGCGGGCTGCTCCAGCGGGCGGTGTTTCACGCTTCTCCTTCTTGTGCTGCCCTGTCCAGCACGGTTCTTGGTGGCCGTGGGTTGTTTATCGCTGTTTTCTTTTTGTCTTTGGTTCAGCTGACTGGGACTTGAGCGTTTGATTTGATGATAAGGCTGGTGCTCATGTCTGAACAAATTGGAATTGAGACTAGGAGCCCTAAAGAAGTACTTGTGTTTAGTTTGGGTTCACCTTGGTAGTTAGCTATGTTATAAATATTTTATGAACCAAGGAAGTAGTTATACGTGTGGTCTGAATCTTAACGGAAAGGAAGGCAAACTAAAAAAAACAACACAGGAGGTACGCTTTATATCGGTGCAATTTAAATACTTCTAATCAGATTTTTAAATAAGCTAAAATTAGCAAAGTTTTAAATAGTTTTGGTCTTGGTTTTGTTTGGATTATTTCAGTGTCTAAAGCGTAGGTGGATATACAGTGTTCTGTTGTTTACATTTCTATACAAATTCTTCATAAAATATTTTCCTCTTCTGTGTTAGATCTTTGTGCCCTTCAGTGTCAACTACAGACAGCTAATACTGGGCTAGGTAATGTGTCAGGTTAGTTTTAAAGGAGTTTGCTACTACACAGTGAAATTCTGAGAGGAGCTGAGGCTGTTTGATCTTTGTTTGCCACCACGCTGTGTGTTTTCTGAGAGCTCTTAATTAGAAACAAGAGTTGAGACTGAACTGCAAGAACAATAGTTTTTGTGATGATTTCCTTCTGCATGTCTTCAGGATAACTAGGAATTCAAGCTGTAGTTAAAATGGGGATACCTAAGAACAAAAAGATGTAAATCCTGAAATTTGCAGCCAGTTTGGAAAGTCCAGTTTGGGAAGAAAAATATTCCCCTTAGCAATTAGGATTACAGAGCACCAAGAAAGTGAGGAACTAACAGTACTTAATGGCACTGTAATTGTGCAGAATGGCTGCTCTCTCTGTCACGTTTTGAGCATGTAATGAGTATTTTAATGGATCATTCTACGTGGTGATGGAAGCTTTATGAGGACTGGTGCGTGTCCTTTTAAACATGTATTGCAAAAGTGGTTTTATAGGTAGGTCTTTCCAAGAAACATGCTTTTACTGCTAATTTTCTAAAATGGTGGATTGTCAGAAAACAACAACAAAACATTTATTCTTAGCTCTGCTACTGGAGTATTTCTATTTTATTTTCATAAAAGGTAATAATTTGGCCTACATGACAGTGATAGTAGAAATGTGAAGCTGTACCACAGCTGTACCTACAGAATGGTGAACCAGCTTTGTTAACTGATTGTACTCTACTGTACAGCACGGATAACATCTGCATCAATCCCTTGGACAGACAGTTTTTTGGAAGGAGAGATAGTCTGATTAACGTTTCTGTGTAAACCTAAATATGTCATCCTGGCCTGTGTCACCAGGGAATCTGTATTTTAAGAGTTCTTAACACTGGCAATAAAACCAGCAGAATGGATAGAAGTCACATTTGTGTTTTGCTCCTAAAAAATTCTTCCTGCGTGCTTGCACTTACTTTGGGGGAGAATAGCTGAACGTAAGATTTGCTTTAACGTGTGCAAAAACAGTGCTCTGTAGTTTTGCTGGTGCTAATCCTGGAACTGGAAGGAACCAGCAGAGAGAAAGCTGAGGAGGCTGCATGGGAGGTGTGTTGGGTTGTGAAGCATAGTAACGGTGTAATGAAGTCGTTCACGTGGCTTCCTACTTGAGCTAACAGGTTCTCCTGGGAGATGCCGAGGGAGGTCTTGTAGCTTGCCTTTGGCTGTGTGGATGTGGCTGTCCTTCTGGACTGACCGTGTCCCATGCTGTGATTCATCAGATTGTTCCTGACAGGGATGGAATCCTTGCACCATGCTCCTCCTGGAGTTACTAACCATCATTCACTCTTCTGGCTAAGAAATGTCTGAGCGTTTCGTGTGTGTGCTTCTCTGTGACCTTGACCTTTAGCCACGAGGTTGTATCTGCGCTTAGTGCCGCCCCGTAGGCTGGTGGTTGTGTCGGGGTGTAGGTAACGAAGGGGAGTTGGTATTGAGCTAGCTCCTTTGAAGGGGAGAGAACCCAACTAAATGTGATGCTGGCCTTGATGATAAGCTCCCCTTTTGCAGTCACGCTTAACACTGGGTTGTTTGTGTTTTAGTCTTGCTGATAGAACAGTATGAAGATAACTGGATTTGGGGCAGAAGTGCATGCTTCTGCTATTGCTCTCTGAAGAGATTTTAACATGATCGAAATGGTGAACAAATTTAAATAAATGCTTTTGTAAGGCAAGGGGGTCTCCACTGGAATGAAAACTAAACGTGGCAGACCTTACCTTAAATCCTCCCAGAAAGGCCTAAAGCAAGGAAGCAGAGCGTGTTCTCTGGTCCTGCACGGTCTGTCTGACGGGTGCAGTTACTACCCGCAGTTCTCAGTACAACTGTGAAGAGCAGAAGGACTGTTCTCAAACGTTTGCAAGTGAGGTTTCCTATAATACATGTTTCAGTCGTCCACCTGTCTGTCATACGCACACGTGTTAGATGGTAATGTGCCTGGATGGTAGGAGCTTTCGAGGCATAGCTGGTGTCCCAGGGAGTTTCTAATTAATGGGCAGAGAAATTTAGGGAAGGAGGTGTTTATTTTTCCCCGTCCCCTTTTAGATTCACGTTCTGGGATGTTAGACACATCGTTGAAAGTGGAGAGTATGAGAACAGCTGACAACTGAAGATGAGAGCAGAACGGTAGTGTAAAATGAGCTTAACGAGAGGTGTACCTGTGTGCGTGTATGTATACCCACTGACTGCCCCTGTGCAGGAAGTACAGCCCTGAGAAGTTCACCGTGAAAATACTGACACTTTTGAGACTTTCTGTTGCTATTTAGTTCCTTTAAATTGGATTCTAGGCAACTTGCTTCAAGTAACAGTTTTGAACAACTAATTTCCAAGCTCTTGTGATGGGGGAAATAGTTTTTAATAATGCATTTAAGAATTCGTTATGTTAATACAGGTACAGTGAAAGAGTCTGGTGAGAAACATAAGGGATCTGTTGAAATTCCTAACCTGTCAGAAGAAAATGAGGTAGATGATACAGAGGTAGGTGTGAAATACTGATACGGCTATATAGGTTCAGAATTCTTAAATAAAGCATTGATCAATGTATAGGCATCATATTTTGACTTACGCTCTGATTAAGTGGGATAATTACACTTGGATAGTTTATTTTGCTCTTCATGTTTTCATTTTTACATTTGGAATCTTATCTCTGTTCTCAAATTTACCTACTAGGAATGTGCGCGGTTTTCTTTGCTAATTATTGTTTGTGACTGTATGTGACTGTATGTAGCTGCCTAGCACGGTAAAACCACCACACTGTATACTAACTACACGTTTCAGAAAAACTCTGCTTGTTATAATCTTAAAGAAAAAAACCTGAGAACCTAAGGACTGTCCTTGGTGGTTGTTGTATAGTAGTTGACACTGGCTTCTACAGATGCCTCAACTTTTGCTGAGTGTTAGACAGCCATTTATACTTGATCTCAAGTAAGCTGCCCTAGAAATGAGATACTGAGTATATTTAAGTGAAAACCCAAAAGGATGTTTTTTTTTTTAGCAAAGGCAGAATAAATGGAGAATATAATGCACTTGAAACTGCAGCTGCCCCCTGAATATAGTAAACAAAGCCCAAATATTCTCTTCTGTTGCCAGAACGCAAAAGGCTAATGTTTAGATGTGTCTTAGATTTTGTCACTTTTCTGTTTCTAGATAAATGTTAGCAAAAAGAAAGGGGAAGGCGATGTTCTGAAGGACCTGATGAGAACTGAAGGAACCACAAAAGTCAGAGAGGCCCTCAGAGATTACCTGAAAGCACTTAAAACAGGTATTGCAAGGCAGTGTGCTGCCTATGTTTTTATGCAGTCTTCTTTCTCGAAGAGATGGGTGATCCACTGGGTGATCCTTTGTGGGTTTGTTGTCTCTTTTTTTCTTTCTGATCGGCACCAGTCCTTGTAGTCAAGATCTTTGTTGCTAACGTGATAGTGTCCAGAAGCTTCTGTAGTGATCCAGGCTATGTTTCTGTTACACGTGCTGATCACAGAAATCACTGCAAAACCTGCAGGCTGAGTGGCTGGCTAGCAGAACAGGGCTCTACCCTCTTTGTCCTTTTGCTGATAAATAGTTGAGAAGTTAATGGAGATGGTGTTTGCCCTAATGGGCAAATCTTATTAATTTGGGGTCAGGTGTTTTTGAAAAGTCTGTATTGTTGGTGGAAATTGTTTTTTTGACTCCACGAGTAAAAAAGACATACGGGTTAGGTAGGGAAACCGGATTGGAATTCCGTGTCCTGTTCTGTGCTCCCATCTTTAATGTCCCCTTTTGTGCATCTCAATGGTTTTACCCATTCTGCAGTTTTGGCCCTCAGTCTCCATGACTTAGCAAAACGTCAGGGTGGTTGTACGACTCAGATGTTGTGCTGAACAGTGCTCTTCTTCATTGCAGAGTTTACCTTGGGAATGATTCTGCCAACGAAAGCTACTGGTCAGGATGTGGCTGCTCAGAGAAAACTAAGTGGGACCGCTGGGCAGGTATGTGCTGGCTTCAAGTGTCGGACACGTTTAATACTGCTGTAAACGCAGCCCCTGCAGAGTGTGCTGTGGTAACAGTTGCATAGCCACATATCCCTGTGGTTACCTGCAAACATGGAAGCCTTCGGGGTGGCGCTGCCTGCTCGTTGCTGTGATCAGGGCATGTGACACCAAAATGCCCTGTCACACAACCCGGGTGTGGGTCTGCCAGCTGGGGATAGCAGCGTGTATATTTAACGGTGTTCTGTAACGCCTGGAGCATCTGCAAGGTGAAGGTGGAATTCACCAGCACTGGCCACTTCCCAGCGTCTAGTTAGCGACAGATGTCTTTGTGTGTGAGTTACTTGTAGTTGTGTCACGTCAGTTAGTGGATGCGTGATTAATGCTGCTGTCAAAAACATGGCAGTACATTGTTTAGTTACTGTATATTCACAACGCAGCATGTGTCATGTTGAACGTTCAGAACTTAGAATTGCCCGATTTTGCTGTCATTCACGTGAATATTGTTTGCTTTACAGGCTTCTGTTTCGCCACATTCTTCAGATATAGTTGGTGTAAAAATTCCAACCGTGAAGATACTTATGAGAGAAATATTCAACTCTCCAGCAGATGAGCTCTACAGCATCTTCACAACTAAGGAAGTAAGTGGTACTTTCAGTAGAAGAGCTTAGGAGTTGTACGAGAAAGGAGGCTACCATTCCATCTGAATAGTTGTGTACGTGATAAAATGTGTAACATTCGTAGTGTCAAGGTAATTTTCTCTAGGTACATTAAATGGAATGGGAGGAGGTCATCATCCAAAAATTAGTGAGCTGTCATTTTCTTGTAACGTCACAAAGTATTTATGATTCTGATAGTCATTATTTGGTAAGTTTTGCTGAAAAGATTCATGTTTTAAGCCACTGAGGAATTTCAGTGGAGAAAATGGTAAAGCAGTTGACAGGTGCTGAGGTAGCGTCAGCTCGCCGGGGTTCTACCACTGAACAAAAGCTAGCTCTCTGACCTAGCTGTCACGTTCTGGAGATAGCAAGCAGAAAGCTCTGTAAGGTGGCAGAAGGATCGTTCTGCTTTACATGTTTAATGAGGGCTTATTAGGGTGGTTTAGACCTTTTTTTCTCCTTAACTTAATAGGAAGAAAAGCCAAATTCACAAAATAAAATGGCATCTTTATATAATTTATATCCAAACCCCCCTTGTCTCATAATATGGTGCATTATTTATCAGTGTATGGTTGTAGGTGACTGACTTGTGCTGTATTCTTTTCTTCCTAGTTGGTACAGAAGTTTTCCAAGTGTCCTGCTGTCATTGAAGCTGAGAAAGGAGGGAAACTCCAGATGTTTGATGGCTGTGTCAGTGGTGAATATGCAGAATTGGTAAGAACAAACAAAACCTTCTATTTTGCACTTAAAAACCAGGGGTGGAGATGGGTCAGTTTCTTCTTTGAGTTAAAAAGTAGCCCAAGTTTCTGACGTGAGCTTTTCTAATGCTTGTTCAGTTCCTCTGCAACAAAGGCAGAAATTGCTATGTGATTTTTTTTTCTTCCCCAGAAAAAGAACAGGGATCAGTTATACTTTAACAACCTGCACTGGGGGCAGGAACAAAGCACCATTTTTTATTTATTTATTTTTTAATTTATTAAGAGGTGTTAGCAGGTTTAAGTCTTATCTCCCAAATCCATATCTATTCTTCATGTAACTGGAGAAATGATCTCTCTGCTGTTCAGGGCAAATATTGCACTATCTCCAACTGAGTGCTCTTGCAAATACAAAATAAAAAGTGGTGATTAGAGCTCGGCTCTATTTTTAAACCTCTGAAAACCACGTACACAGTGGCTGAGATTAGACTTGGTATCTTATAGCCATCCAGCTCGCAGGGAGTGAAGTGCAGGGGTGAAAGCATGACTTGCCCCCATTTCAAGGTCGGCACTAAAACCGATATTTTACATTAGTATTTAATCAGCATGACCTTTCCATAGAAGAAAATAATGGAAATAATGAAATAATGTAGCAAGCCGAGAGTTTAATGAAAACAGTTTATTTACAAACAGACAGACCAAAAAGCAATTTCCATATTGTTTGCAGTGGTGTTTCTGCTTATGTAAGATACTGTTCCTCTCGTTACGTTTCAGGGAAGAATTAGCATTAAGTAGTTGCACTGTGAATTATCCATAAAGCAGAGAACATGCTAATGGGAGGGATCTTCTTCTTTTCATCCAGGTCCCAAGCCAAAGAATCGTCTTGAAGTGGAGATGCAGAAACTGGCCTGACGGTGAGTCTTCCTGAGGACCCCTAACAGAGGCTACACTTTGCATGGAAAAAAAAACAAACAACACGACAGTTAACAGCCTTGCTAACAGGAAGCTTGCTTAGTCTGCGCTTTTTAGAGACTAGCTTGATGTCCACAGAAGTTATCATCTGTGAAAACAGGCTTCACTCAGATGCAGGCAAAAGTAGATGAAATTAGCTACCATACATTTAATTTAACCCTTTGAAAAACACTTCATTGAAATGTTATCTTTTCTTCCTTCAGAACATTATGCAACGGTTACCTTGAATTTCAAGGATATGGCTGCTGAAACAGAACTGCAGTTAGAGTGCAAAGGCGTTCCTGTCTCTAACGAAGATAGTACAAGACAATGTTGGAAGAAGCAGTATTTTGAAGAAATACGTATTTTACTGCAGCAATCCAAAGACAATATGGAATGATAACAGCACTGTAGTTTTGCTAGGGCATTACTTTTTATACATTGTTAACATTTTTTTTAATAATTTATTTGTGGGAAGAATAAAGACCCACTTCTGTAATACTGTACATAATTTAAGCATTATTTATGGATTTTTAGTGAATGAGGTGGCCTCTAAGTCAGACTATGTATATAAAACAGATTTACTTGGGGAAATTGATCTCATTTGCACTTACCTACAACTTAACTTGAGAGATCAATTACGATTCAACTGCAGTAAAATACTACCATCTGAGGTAGGTAAGCTACATGAATCAGTAGAAAGCATTTGCAGTTCTTTAACGTTCAGTGTATTAAGTGGCAAATTGTCTCTAGGAAATGGGATACTCATCAGATTATAAAACAGATGATAAACAATCTCCACTTTCAAGAAACGTGGAGAATATAGTTTGCAGCCTCTTTGAATACCTTTCTGAGATTGGTTTAACTGTAGACGGAATTTGTTTCTAACTCTGTAGACAGTTTTAGGGAAAGATAATTTAAAATGCCATGTTATTCTGGTTGGTACGATGCTTACCACTGTTAAGTCTGCATGCACTGTACTGCCTTACTTGACCTCAGTGTGAAATTTAATTTGGAAGAAACAAACTATTATTTTTTTTTCCTCTTGAAATTCTGTAAATCTTCCACTTCAGTAATTTATGGCCGTTTGCAATTCTGGAGCAAACAACTGATTGTTAGATAAATTTGACAGGTGAGTAGTTGGGAAATGGAAAGTAAGGAACTGTGACTCTTAATTATAGCCACACTGAGGTTAGCAAGAATAACTTAATTCTCAAATGAGTTAAGTATGCAATTTGAAACAAATTTACCAAGAAAGGGCAAGCTGCCTTTGGAAAACATGGTTGATTCAATAAAATGCATCATTTTACATGCAGTTCATTTTCTCCATTAACTGATGTATCTAACTAAATGAGTTTGTATGGGAGTTAAGTCCCATATATTGTATTTTACAGGACAGCAACGTAGGACAACCTCATCATACAAACTTAAATCATGCAGAAGATAATGATGTGCTGCTCTTTCAGCAGGAGAGGTTTTCCCTTAAAAGCTTGCAGTTGGTTATCCCCTTTGCACATAGGTGAGGTTTATTGTACTGACAAGAGCAGATACCTAACATCAACAGGATAGATGTACAAAGACTGTTGACTAAACGTTGCATTGCTTTTGTTTTAGGTGTCCATATATAGGGTGGAGAACAACCTCTTGAAAAATGCCCTTTTTAGTAGATTAGGCTTCTCTCTAAGTTTTTCTAATCTTTCTAAAAGTTTAGGTACTTTTTTCATAAATATTCAAGAAAATTTGCCTAATCTTTTGAATACAAAAGTAATTTCCAGCTAGAGTATATTGGTTGATGAAGGGGCAACCTTTAGGTAAAAGTAGAAAATCTAGCTATAAAATTGAGATCCCTAAATTAAGTATAGGCTAAGAGATTTAGTGACAATTTTTGTGACAATCTGAGAGTAGTTACTTACATCCAAAGTATTAGTTCTCCAAAATACCAAAATAATAGCAAGTCTCCTCAAACAGAATATACTGCAGCCCTAGTGCTTTTCTGGAAATAGGCCTCTCATCACTTTCCCCTACAGAGTTAGCAGAAGCTTCCATTTAGGGTCATAAGAGTCCACTTCTTGTATGATATGCTGGCCTTAATTCTCTCGTCTCCTTCCACTAGCAGGAATAATCAACTGGACCAATTGCAAAACGCCAGTGTAAAAAAAGAAATGACTTACTTGTGTTCCTGGGTGTTGCACCACTCACTTCCAGATGTGGGACAGCCAAAAAGCCCAGGTAACCGCTGCTGCCACTGGGAGGTCTGAGACTGTGTGAGGAGGAACAGCCCCAGCCAGCTCTGCCTTCCTCTTTAATGCAAGGTGTAGTGAACTCGAGGCAACCTGTGGTTAGCATCCTTGTTCCCTCAGGCCTGCACAGCTGTAAGTTTGTTAATACGTATAAGCTTTCTTAAAGACATGAAGTACTTACCTCTTCATCCCTGTAGGCTGGCCCAGCAGAAGAACTGGGCAATGAGTTCCTCTGCTCTCACAGCCAGGAGGAGTTCTGTTTGACTGTCCTTATGTGCAAAAAAAAAAAGGATGGCTTTTTTATTTGCTTCACCAGCATCCCTGCACCCTGCTCATCGTCACTGTGGGTGCTGGAACTTAGCTGACGTTAGTGTTGTATTGCTGACCTGAAAGTTCAAGTTCTGCATTCAGTGGGATTTAGAAAAATTGAAGGTATGTTTGTTTTACTTGTACTAGCTGGCACTTTTCTAGCACTTTTAATCACACTTAGTATGAAGGGGGCAATCACCATCTTAGAGAGGCAAAACAATTTATTCTGGAATGTTAAAACTCCCTGCTCTCACAGACTCCCCCAGAGTTTACTTAAAACCAAAGAATGTGAAATTATTTGTTACCCTCAGTCCTTGAGCTGGATGGAGCTAAGTTAGGGATTACTTATCATTTGGTAACAGTACAATGATAAATGGTTTAGTAGCATAAATTTAGTTTGGTTTATAAGTGAATGTTTGTTTAAGAGTTCCAAATATAACAAAAGTGAAAGTGGAGGAGTGGAGACAAGTAGAGAGAGTTTGAGGAAAACAATCACAAAACGTAATTTGTGTGTTTGAAAAAAAGGCACAGGAGCACAGAAGGCATTCTAGGCAGAGCAAGCAGCGTGAAGAGACAAAGCAGAAACAGAAACGGTTTGCGATATAACACTTTCATAACATCGTAAGTTTCTGGACAACCAACCTCATCTCTGAGAATGCCAAAAGGACAAATAATTTAAAAGTGAAAGGGAAGAGTTGTAAGAGGACAGCCAAAAATAGGTGTAGAGAATGATCTTCACAATTTGAGCCCAGGAGGCAGAGGCTAGCTGTAACAAACGATGCACAGTGAGGACAAGGAAAGGAGAAACAATTTTAAAAGCTCAATTTTGAAGGGGTTAAATGAGAGGGGGGACCTCTCGGAGGGAATATGTAGTTGGGATGAGCTGTGGAAGAGAATAAAAGCTTTAAGAGAGGGAGGAAAACACTCGGAGGTTTTTTGAAGACAAGTGAAAACAATGGTGTTCTTGGAGGCAAAGAAATACAAATTACAAAAATGATTTAAAGTAACAGAAGGGGAGTACTAAAAGAAAAGGAGGTGAATACTTAACATGTAAAGTAAGGGACATAGAGGAAGATGAATGAAATGGGTGCAAACTTCAAAGGAGATAAACAGATATGGAAGAGAAGACAAGTGCAGGTACCACTTAGTTTTGTTTTAGGAAACTGAAGGCAAAGAAATAAAAACTAGCAAAATGATTTAAAGTAAAAGAAAGGGAATACTATGTACAAAACTATTTTTTTTTTTTTTAGGAAACTGAAAGAAAACTGGAAAAAAATACCAATAGAATTGCAGGAAGGTTTAAAAGGAAAAAGGGAAAAGTAAACATAAGGGTAATCTTGACACAATTTTTGAGCAAAATAATAGAAAAGCTAGTATTCAGTCAGTTTAGAATCACAGAATCATCATCTAATTAAAGTTAATCATTTTTTAATCATTTTTTAATCTAGGTTTTTGAAGGGGTTACAAGGGGAACTGCTGGCATAACACAGCTTAGTAGGATGTGTGTTTTACTATTTAAAGATAGTCACTTGAAGAGCTACCAAAACCAAAATACAGCGTCACTGAAACATAGTCTGAAATTGAAAGTTCCAACAGGCCTTGTTAATGAAAAACGATTATCAAATAAATGGACTCCCAGTGGGATTCTGAAGGGCTAGTTATGTCTTTGGAGAATAAATTATAATAGAATACAAAAATGACCACTGACAATATTTGCAAATCCCATACACAATTATATAGGGGAAAGCATCTTGAAAATAACTTAAAAGGCCCTAGTCATTGACCAGCTGAAGACTGCAGAGCTGCACGGAAGGGGAAGAACTATGCTATTACTTTTATCACATATGTGAAATGATTGCTAAAACGTCTGTATTTGGTTCAAAAAAGGCCGTTCAAACTATCAGGAAAAACAACCCTCGCAAGACAGAATCCTACTCTTCAGTGGCAATTACGGTATAATCTCATCCTGTATGAGAAGCCATAGCCAGAGCTGAAGTCTAACAACATTAACAAAACTCAGATGCACGTTTTTAATAAGAGTAATTAATTACAGAGACTACTCACCAAAGGGATGATTTGATTTCTTGAAGCTCCTAAGTTGAGGTGTGATCCCAAACTTCTTAACCACAAATTCCGAGGTATGGTGGACTTGATAGATGAATTCTGATGTCATTATGTAGAAGTTTCTGACTAGAAACTGTTGAGGATTTCTCTGACGTTGCAATCTATGGAGAAGTTGATCAGAGAAGGTAAAAAGGTTATTCTTAAAGAGAGTAAAAAACGTAATTAATGTTTGAATAACGATGAGACCAACTTAAGACCTCACCAACATTTATATAATGGTTGTAAATGCAGGAATAAAAGTGCTAATAAAGGGGAATATAAAGCATAAGCTCAAGACAGAAATGACTATGGAAGGTTAAAAAAAATACAGAAGGTTAAAAAAAGAAAATAATTTCAGAGAGAGTAAGAGAAGTCATAAAAGCACCACGCAACAGAATCATGGACAAGTAAATGATGCTAAACTACATTATTATATGGCAGACAGAACGAAGAAATTCAAAAGAAAAAGATACATCATAAAGAGAATAAAACCCCAAGTGAACTTAGATACTGGAAAATGAAGCCGAAAATTGTTTAATCAGGTTAAAATCAAAATCGACAATCTGAGAGGTAACTACAAAATGGATACTGCTCAGAAATAACACGAGGAAAGGTGACAAGAACAGATGATGCAGTCAGCCCAGCAGGTAAGGAGGCAGAGAAGGTGTCAAGAAAGCGTGGGAGCATGGCCACAGGGAGTGGGCCCCAGAGGCAGCACAGGTAGAGGAAAGTCAAAGGAAGATGACAGCACAGGAAAAAAGGCAAGAATAGTCTAACAAGGGTTAAAATGAAGGGAAGAAATGAGAAGTTCTACTGGTTTCTTCCACCACTTTGTTATTAAGTGCTGGAGAAATAGTAAAAAACAACCACTCCCTCTCAGCCGTGTGACTGAACATGCATGCACAGTAAACCAAAAAAGGACCAAGATTTACATAAATTATATACAACTGAGCATCGTTTCTTTCTGCACCTGTTCCAGTTTTCAAGTTGTCTTTGTTGAGAAATCCAAAGACTGAAGCAACATATATAAACAAATGAAAAGTCATCACAATCAGTTTAATGAAGTGCACAGAATAGCAATTGATCATGTCAATAAAAATAAAACAATTAATTTTACATCAAGTGTGCTTTATTTCCTCCACAGGTATTCTGTTAAATAAAGCACCATATATATACTGCCAGGCCACAGCTAAAGAGGATTCTTTACAGAATCAAATTTCTTGTGGTTGTTTAGTATACAAGTAAACTTAATTTTGATAATAAGAACCACAGCGATCTGAGGCAATCTGCCTCTATTATAAGGTACAAAACTGGCACAGAGGACACCATATTATACACAGTAAAAATGCCATAAGTTTAAATTACATCATACAGGGCGAGGAGGCCCTGTTCTCCCAGACAGCCATATTAAATGAAAGCGACTACAGTGAACTCTTAATTACATAAAACATATCCATTATCTGATTGCCCTTTAAGAAAGTGTACGGTAGATGCAAAAAAATAAAATAAAATAAAAATCTGGAGTTCTGCCTGACCAAGAATTAAGCATATAAATCTATCTTGCCATTCAAGCAGAGAGCACTGGACAAACTGAAGCACAAAACAGAAATAAGCAAAACTTATACAAACAGCATTTTCTGGGGGGAAAAAAAGACTTAAAAGCAGACATGCTCCATCTAATGTCAAGAAGCAGCTTGGTTTCCTTTTCCAGATATCCTTGTGACCACATGAATCGTAGACTCAATGGTCCTACACAGGATGTCTAAAATGTCATGCTGCTGCATATGACTAAAAAGTCCTCTGGAATGGCCACAACTGATTGATAAACTAGTTTCAGGGTCCTGGGATGGTAAGGCTTGACCATCACAGCTTCTCAAATCTGCAAGGTCAGATAAAACCGCTGAAATCGATGTGGAAGGAAACTCCGAGTCCTCCTCAGCTACAATGGAATCCTTGGAAGTCTGCAGGTCTTTAAATTCTTTGCATTCTTCAAATTTACCATTTCCTGACTGCTCTTCTGTGTGTTGCGACCTTGTTGCTAGTATTATGTCTTCTGAAAACGAAGATGGAACTTCCATTCTGTACTCTTTGACAGAACTGTTTTCAGGGGAAGGAGGATCTTGTTCAGTGCCTGGATCGATGATCGAAGAGTCCCGTGTCTCGTTATCTGAAGTGCTTGTTGGGGTCAGTGCCTCCTGGGGTTCAGTTTTTATATCACTGATACAGCTATCTACAGTGTACTCCTCATCACTGCTGACCCGTCTTCTTTTCACAGGAGTAGCTCCTTCATCGTCTGTAGGAAACAAAAACAAACTCTAATAAAAACTGCATTGTTTCCATGCCATACATCCACGTAACAGGCCATTTCTTTCACATTTTTTATCTGCTTCCATATAAAACATGAATTTAAGAAGTACTTATTTTCTTAGAGACAATTCGTGTAATTGTTTAAAACTTTAGCTCCATAATAAAACAGCATTTCTTGTGTAGTTTTAGGGATTGGAACCAAGAAACGGCTCACACTCTATGGTAGGAAAACAACGTGTTATGTTAATTTGTAAAAGTTTGTAAAATTTTAGCATTACAGCGAAAACACGATAGAAGGCAGACCTTTAGTTTTTCTTTCTTTGGCTTCTTGCTCTTGTAATGAGTTCCTTTGTTGTTGACACACTCTACATTTGTTTAAAAGCTCTTGCAGAGTTGGAATCAGGGCTGAATTGAGCTGTTTGGGAGTGTGCACTGAAAGCAGCAAGGCAAGTGCTCGGAGGTCCTAAAAAAGAAGAGTCAACAACCGTAACTAGCCTTATTTCCAATTTGTTTCTGACAAAAGCTACACACAGAGGCATCTGTGCAGTAACTGGAGGCTTCCATGTGTTCTGAACATCCAGATCAAATTCTAAATACTCCGACGCTACCAAAATTTCCCAGTCACTACTCATACTGACCTTAGCCTGTATCTGTTCTATGCAGGTAACCAAACCGTGCCGCCCACTGTCAAATGACATCTTTAGCTGGGTTAGAGCATGCCAATGGGCACTGCACGTCGTGGTGCTTCCTCTCCTACAGTAAGCCAGCCCCCAGTCATGTGGTCCCCACCGTCTGCTTGGAGACCCAAGTATGTATCCGGTGTACGCCGAGAGAAGGCGTGCAAGTGGAATGGAAACTTCTGGAGAGCTCAGGCTGCTGCATATAACTTTATGACTGTCTCATTAATGGAGATGAACACTCCCAGCCAGACAGTTCAGGTAGCCTCCCACGCTCTCCTCAGAAATCCCGCCTAAGCACAAAGTTGAGCTAACAATGCCCACCTCTTTAGAACCTGCCGCATGGCACTGAAGAGCTTCCAACGAAATAAGTTGCCTCCTAAATGCTACTGAACGGCTTCGAAAAGACTCACCCCATTTAAAGTAGAGCTTGCTTTGGAGATTTCAACTCTCTGGTTGCTGAAGTCAGATTCTAGGCTTTGATACTGGTTTATGAGATTCGAAATTAGAGTATTGATTAAGTTGGCACAGTTTGCTTCAGAAAACACCTGCCCCTGGACCTGCACAAAGAGTAGATTATTTTCAAACCACCAAAAATGGAATTGTGAAAACAGTATCCTAAACTGTAATAACAGACCTGAAGGCATTTTTTGAACAGAAACTGGCACTGAAGGACCACCTACCTTTAGAAGAAAATGGGTCAGAAAGGTGTATACAATGTTGTTGTTAAGAAAGGTCCTTTCATCCATTAGAATACATTTTATATATTCTGCAAAAACCGGATCTTCACAGAGGAGCTTTACACAGTTCTTTGACATTGCAGACTGGTAGAGAAAGAAAGAACACTGCAAAGTCATCATCAGAACTACATCACAGCGCTAACATTGTCAGCAACAGCTGTCTCAGGCAGAGGAATTCAGGCCCACTGATGCTTTTAATTCAAACTGTATGGTTCTTAATGATACAAGTACTTCAGATCAATCAGCTATCAGTAAATTGTACAAATCAAGTATTGTCAATTATTTCACATTTTTCCTTGCACTGATATGATATCTTTCCTTGAAGATATCATAAGCAGAGGTATTTTCTCAATAGAATTACCGTTTAATGTTTTGAATGGTTAAGCAATACCCACTGGTTACAATTCACAGGTTAGTACCTGTTTCACAGTTACTGTTTTTTCGCCTGTATTTGCATTCTGTTCTCAAACCCACTGTCTTACCTGAGTCTGACAAAGCTCAGTCCAAAGTTTGGGGAATAATGCAAGATGAAGTGGTAAGCCTTCATATGCAACTAGGACACCTGAAACGTTATGAGAAAATAGTAGTTACTTTGTGAGAATGACTGAAAAATCATCTTCCTTGAAGACGGATACTCACTTCCTCATACAGTACCGGTCCTCGAGCCGTACCAGACTGTCATATCATTTGATAAGACCACATTCTAAACATTTTTTGTGATCAGACTGATGGTCAGTTAAGTTTTACAGTACCTCTAATAAATATATGTATCCCTTTAGTACTGCTATGACATGTAAAAAATGTTAAGAGCTGGCTGTAGTTCTTGGTTTCTAATCAGAATCTGGCTAGATGCCTAATGTTAAGAATTGAAGAGACAGCTCCCAGAATGCTTGTCTCTGTAACAACTGTATTTGTGTGACTGCGATGTTTGTGCATCTGTACCTTCCACACTGAAAAAGTTTATTCTGAGTCCTTGGTGAAAAAAACAACAACCCTGATAAGCTTTCAGAGTGACGTGCAAAAAATGGGGCAACTCAAGGCAGGATGTTCTTCTGCAGAGAACCAGGCAGAATGACCGGAGCAGTTGGATAAACCCAGGAATGCCTTGCTCATACAGGAAAACAACGCTTACATTGTGACGGGAGGAAACCCAAATGCTGGTGGTACTAAACGGCAGAGCTGATACAGTATCTATGTTTTCAGGTACAAACTATATGACTGCATGGTTACTGATTTGGTAAATTTGTGATGGGTTCCCAAAAGATGGAGTGAGACACATCCATGTTTTACAACAGAATCAACGCTATCAGTGGCTTTCTAGATGGTCCGTATGCTCCTGGGCAGATAAATACTTGCCAGAAATGGCATTAACTGGAGAGATGATGTAGACTAAGGAGCTGACATAAAGCCATTTAAAAAGAACTAACTTTTTAGTTAGTTTAGTTGGCAAAAGAACAAATTTCCTGGCTGCCACAGGTCCCTTCTGGACAGGCCTGAAGCCTGACAGTCGTGTAGGTAAGATGGCAGCACATTATTAGACACAGTGCACAGTTCTGTGGATTAAGGAAAACTGATTTCCAGAACAACTAATGCAGCTGATTTCACAAGCACTGCTTTTGCTTACACGTCTTGAATATAAAACTTGGTGGAGAAGTGCTTACAACTACCACAGGGAAAAAAAACACCACAAACTTTAAGCTGTTTAACTTTCATACTTACTCATTTTAACTAACGTTTCAGTAAACTTTTCACAGTTGATTGCAACTCGGCATAGTAGGTGAATGAACTGATGATAAGAAAAGAAGTAGTCTAGCAGCATACGATCATAAACATCATCTTTGCCCTGGAGATTTAAGAGAACTTCATTTAAACTACATAAGCAACTGGACCGCTACCAGATTTCCTAAGCATCCCTGCACTTCTTCCCCTAAAACATTTCACCAAATACTACAGGAAAACATCATGGGCATTTCCAGGTCTAACCCAGTCCAGCTGTGTTTTGCCACTGTGTCCTTGTTAAGCACAACAGTGAGATCGGAGCAGGGATGGCAAGTGCAATTCCCCCACCAGTAAAACCCCTATGGTAGGATTCTGAATAAACAGGCTGAGAAGATGCAAAGCTACGTGAATAGCTTATCTTGAAGAGGATGAGAAAAGAATGCACTAATTTTAAATCATACGCAGATATGTAAACAGATATACTACTACTTCTTAAATCATAATGTAAGTTACTGTCTGTGCAAGTCAGAATTTTCTCAAGAAAAAGCTTCACAGGCTTTCAAAGCAGTATTTTCAAGAATGTCCCAAAGCAAATGATAAACATATACCAAGGGTCTCGTATGCCAGTATTTTAAAATGTTTTGGATTTATGCACTCAAAACGGCATCAGCTTCTGTAGACCAGATAGCCAAAAGGAAATCTCAAAAATTCAAGCAAACAAAATCTTATATAAAACAAATGAAAAATAAGCATGCAAAAACACAGGTAAACGTAACTGTGGATGGGGTTTTGAAGGCTTTGAAATTTTCTGGTTCCCAATGCGTATGAATTCATTATAGATTGTAAAGTACTGTGTCATATAATATGACTTTTCGGTTCAAATATTTATATTATTTTGTGTCACACCCATTACCACTGGATACATGATGGGAAAATATAAATAATTTCTGGTTCTAGGCATTTTTATTTAAACTTTGGTCATACAGTAAATTTGATGGTGCACAAATACACAAAGCATCATTTTGAAAGCTTTAAAAAAGAAGGGTTACTTACCCTACAGTAACCGTGCTTCTTCGAAATGTGTTGCCCACACAGATTCCCATCTACGTGCACATAGGCCCCATGTGCAGGAGATTGGATTCTTTCTGAATAGCAGTGTCCACTGGGGCTGTGCCTGCACCCAGTGTGTCCTTGCGACCACTGTACCTGAGGGCATAAGGGGTATGGCGGCTTCAACCACCACTCAATTCCTTCACCGATAAGAATCCCCTGTGACAGGGCTCTGCGTTAGCACGAGAGGACCACCGCAGAATCTGTGTGGACAAAGCATCTTGAAGAACCACGGCTACTGTACAGCAAGTAACCAGTTTTCCTTCATCGAATGATTGTCCACACATATTCGTATTAAGGTGGGATTCATCTTACCTGACTTTAGCTATCTATCATCTACTCGTGCGAGCAACCCCTGCTGTCAATGGAGAGGGACTCCTCCAGGGGAAGAGTCACTGATCCAGACTCGCACGTCTGAGGAAGGAAGGATCAGCCTCCTTCCGAGGGTACCGATTCCTCTCCATTAACCACAGGAAGGGCTGGACAAAGACCTTCTAGATAGGCAAAGTTATGTGAGTTGAATCCCACCACTGTGGTAACTGCAATACTGGGACATGGCAAGTGACTACGAAGTAGCCCCACCAAAGCTGGCATCCCGTCAGGAAGCCCACAGAAGGGAAAACAGAAAGTAAAAGACTTAAAGCCCTATAAAATAGCCCTATGCATTTCAGGTATTGGCATTTTACCGAAACAAAGAGCGGATTGTGCCTCAGTCCTGGTGGAGTGGACTCTAATGAAACCTGGAGGAGCGACTTAACTGTCTGTTAATAAATGTTAACATTGTTTGAAACCCATCTGGATTATCCCAGGGCTGTTCCTGAATATTCTTTATAAATGCTACAAACAGATTGGAAGATTATCAAAATGTGTTTTTGTTGTTGGTTGGTTGAATTTTGTTTTTGTGTTTGTTTTTTTTTTCCCCCTGAGTACAAGGTTTAAACACTTATCATGTCTAGAATACGAAGCTGTGTAATCACCAAGGGCAGGGAAATGGTGCTTCTGAGTGCACATCTAGAATGGAGTATATGAGGACAACACATCTTGAAGAAGAATTATGCTTTGTTTATCGACAAAATGTAAAGGTATTATGCTACTGGATTATTATAATAGTTCTATAAAAAGGGAAAACAACAGAGAAATAGCTATTGATAAGACAATATGTCTACATACCTTGCTGGCTTCCACCATTGTAGGCAAGAGGCACATATTAAGTTCAGGACGTGGAGGACGAATATTGCTTTTTCCCCCTATTAATTTCAAATTTTCACGACATGGAAAATAAGGTCCTAGAGACACTGTAGTACAAGTTAGGATAAAACAGGGATATATTAAAAAGGTCAATATTTGACATCAGCAAGGAACGTGACAGAGTAATAATAGCGTAACAGAACTTCAAAATACAATCACTGAAATACCTACTTGGGATATTACTGTGGTGGTATGTACAATGATTGTGCTGTAGAAATGGAACCAGAGTATGTAGGAAATCATGAGGACTTAAAAGTACAAGCTCCTTGAGGACATCTACAAACAAAAAGTTTTTTTTGCTATTACAAATTGTTATTTAACAGAAGACAGTTTAACTTATGGCTCATGCATTTTCAAACTCTCATCTCTCTTTTGCTAGGGTGCACTGTGGAGGTAGGCTTACTGTGAGCAACACGCAACGTGAATACACCTGAATCGGTCACGGTTCCCTTCACCTCTGCCACTGGCAGCAAACCTGCTCAGTGGTAGATCTACAACCAATGAGAGGGGTGCCAGCTCGTAGGAAGTAGAAGCTCAATAAAATTACCCTCTTTCCTTCTTCTTTAACATATCAGGTTTGATGCCTGGAAAATGTAACCAGCAGCAGTCAGGAGGACAATGAGAAAGGCACTCAAAATAAGAGGAAAATGCATGCAAATCACACAGAAAAGGTTTCATGTGGACAAAGTTTTAGGCCTTCATTAGCATGCATAAGAATTCAGATTATATCCATTAAATAATATTAAAAAAAATAGCAACTATACTAGAAAAAGATTTTAGAATAGGCCTTTCTAGTGCAAAACAGACACATTATATATAAGGTCTATGCCTACAATTTAAAAAACCAAATGTATTCAATTCCACAAGCTCTTTACGCTTTACTTTTATCATTATACCTTCTAGAAGATACATCATAAAAATTATGCTGAAAGTTGTTAATTCAACTGAACTTGCTCAGCATATATCTGAGTGGAGCATTAGCTAGCACTTGAATCTTAATGAAAGATTTGGGATTTGATTGTAAACTGACCCGACACCTGAATTCATGAGTTATTCCGTAAACATGCCTCTGATTTTTAATAAGCCACACTGCACAATGGCCTCTCAAAATGGAGGCTGACCTTTTGTGCACAGTCTGCATGCCTAGCAAAGTATGAATATTAACTTTAACATTATGAAAATACAATTATTTGTAATAGGAACAATGGCCATATTGATACATTTGACAATATTAGTTTCAAAAATCCCAATCTACAGAGTACCTAATAAGCATTTGCACTTGTAAAAATGAAATTTGAATTGCAAATCAGATAACTGCATAGAACAGGTCCTTCCTGACTGCAGTTCAAAAATTACAACTTACCAATACAAGCGTTTCTAAGTTCTGGAGGACTGTAGGAATTTAGCAGAGTTAAAAGCTTATGGGCAAATTCAATTCGCTCCTGCCACTGAATGAGAGCTTGCTTCACATCTGCAAAGGCAAAAAACAGAGAAATCTGCTTAGTGAATTTCACAAAAGCTCTTTAAATGAAGCACAGAATTTTATTGCTGAAGAAACTTTTTTTCCTCTAACATTTTTATCAATCTAAAAATCGAATTCAATCTCATTGATCTACTGCTATTAAACACCATCTAGTCAGATTATGTCAAAAAAGAACTTAACAAGTAACAATTTAAAAATCGGATCTGCTACTGTATGGAAAATTTGTAAGCATGGATAATAAAGCAAGACAGAATACTAAGTTTTAGGTCATGAAAATTAATTAACAGACAATAGACATAATAATCCTTTGAAGAGTTATAATCAAACCTTTTCTTTGAAGATATGGACGTGTTGATTTGAGAACTGAAAGGAATATAGACAGAAGTTCTACCAGGTCTCCAGTCACGTGGCAAGCTGTAGCCTCGTGGTACATCATGTGCAACGTGTTAAAGGACTACAAAGAAAAAACCCACAACGCTTTATGTTGTCACGTAACACGCTTTCTCATTTCTATCCTACAGACACCACTTTTACGTTATTTTATGCACACACAAAAAAAGTATAAAAGAATATCGTGCCAGATGTAATCACAAAGTTACTAAAAGATAATGACATTTTAAAAAGAGAATAAATTTGTATATGCAATTAGCATATTTACTGTGAAAAAGATTCAAAAGAAAAAAGGGGGGGAAGAGAAAGAAAGAAGGAAAGAGAGAGACTGAATCACCAGGTATCTTTCAGAACACTAAACATAACTGTTGACCTGAACATCCAGTTTCAGTAACAATGAACAGTAAGTGATCTACGGACGTTAAGCCGAAACCTGCTTTTGGTCATATAAGGCTGCCTTGTGTTCTTCTCACTTAATCCAAAAACTAGAGTCATATGAATTTTTTCACACGTGCATACCAGAAGGAAACTGAATTTGTAAAATTTACTGTAACCGTAATGTCTGTAACAAGTAACTATCCATCTCTGCTCAAAAAATGAGCATTTCTGTGAGCACATCCAATACATCTCTTAGAGATACACATTTAAAAACATCCTGAATTTGATTTCAAAGGTAAGAGCTTTATATTAGTGACAGTCATGTAGACTACCAATCGTCTTTTGTTCAGAATAATGACAAAGTTTTCACAGATAAGATCTATCTAAAACACAGTAAGCAAAGCATAGCTTGAGATGGTATTTATGTCTCTAAACCCAGTCTTTTGGGCAGCCTACCAGGTGATACTAGAGATGCATAAAGACATGGGTATATGAATCTGGGGGGGAAAAAGCACGATTGATACAGACAGTAGTTATTTTTAAAAATGTCCTGCTTAAGTACATATGTAATATGATTGTACATACATCAGATGAATTACTTCTCCCTTTTTAACAAAAATATATTGCGGGCATCTGTGATTTATAGAAATACCAGAAAAAAAAAGCAACCGATTTCCCAACACCACAAAAATTCTAGCACAAGGCCTAAGAAAAGTTATTTAATCAGCTGGGCTATTTCAAAGATATACAGACATTAATCTCATTCCCTATAAAGCGAATTCTCAACATGGTGTTCTTTTCTATTATAGTGAAGACAAAAGATACATGGCCAACCCCACTATGTGGAAAACTTTTCTGGATGTGATAAAGCCTTGAAAAGTTCCTAACTTTTTAGCTTGAGTTTATGGAATGTACACACTCACAAGACAAAGAGGAACATATTCTGGAGTAACTAACTATAGCTAGTTAAGAGGCTTACATTTATAACAAGCTCACAAAAACTAAGATTCCACAGTACTGCAGTGTCTTCATTTGTATCTTTTCTGTTTCTGTAATTCCAGCCTTTTCTATCACATCATGTCCCAGACAATACAAAGTAGTGACATCAAGTTAAATATATGTATACATTTAAATATAAACCATATTAGAATAGGGTTGGAATCAACCTCAAAGCATCATCTAATCTACCTACATACCTTAAGGCAGACTAAATATCTCTATATCCATGACAGATGTTTGCTCGAAGTACTCCTGAAGACTTCCAGGTGTGCTGACACCTAAGGCAATCCATTCTAGTACCTCATTTACTGTACAGCTACAACTAGTTCCTACCCAGTTATTTTGTACCATGGATTTGTACCGGTTCATGATCCCCTCTGTGGTGACACCAATCTGCATATGCCAAGAATGAATATCTTCTTATTTTTACTCAGTTTCTCCAACACATCTAGATCAACTTAAATTTTACTCCTGCTCTCAAAACCACCGAACAGCCATCCCTTCCTCCCTCCCTCCCCATTTTGTGCTGTCAGTTTCTTACTAAGAATTTCTAACTCATCTCTTGCTACTTGCAGCTTTCTGCTTAGATCTTTCTAATTTTATCCTTCACATTCTTCTTTTGTTCTTTTATATTCAGTATTATAAATCTGCTTTTCTTTCCACTCTTTGCATGTTTTCTTCTTTCTCTTCATGCTAACAAAGAGTTTCTGATTTATCTAAATTCATTTCCTACTAGACTTCCTACCCTTTCTTCACATGTGGATAGTTTTGCCCTTTGAGTATATGCACATTTTTCTTCTCAGACTTGCTGCCATCACACCTTACCAACTAATTCTCGGAATGCATCGAGGTCATCTGATTTCTCTCCTTCCATTCTTAAGAGTTAGAGACTCATTTCCTGCTCCTGCTCACCCAGACTGCCTCCCAGCTGCACCTTTTCAGTCAGTGCCTACATGACTTGGAATCCTTTAGAACTCTCCAGGCACATTCCCTACTTGCTGCATCAAAAAACTCACTAACACGCCCAAGAGCAGATGAACAAATGTTACCAAGCATTTCTTCCCAAAAGAACTTGAAAGTGTTGCAATCTCTTACTACTCTCAAATCATAAAAGACCTCACACGTTTTCTTGGTTTAGGATCTATAGTAGAGTAAACCACAATATCTCCCATCATCTTTTTTCCATGTTTTCATAATTTACAAGCTTTCAGTAGGCCCAATTTGCTCTCCATTATGAACTTCAGAGCAAGTGTACCTGCCCTTGATACACAAAATTACATCACCTATTTCTTGCTCATCTTTCCAATTTAAGCTACATCCTTTTATAGTTATCCTACCAAGTCTCTGTTATGGATTAAGCTTTCATCTTAATCCAGTATGAAGATTTTTATTGCCTCAAATTTACTCATTTAAACTCCTCCATTAGTGTTCAGGCGAGTCTGGTAAATCCTTTAAATCCTTTTTTTTTTTTGTTCTTCCTAGGACCCTTAAAATTTTAATGTTTTACATGTATGCCAGTACTTCATCCACTTATTTCATATATTTGTTTTAAATGATACGATATTACAACAATTTAAAGCAAATGTTGTCAGGAAGGAGCAATGAATCAATAAGACAGTGAGGTGTTCATGAAAATTAAATAACAGAACACTTACCTCAGTCATCAGAATCAATCCTCTGTTAAACACAACAAGAAGTCTGTCTTCATCTGATTCTAATAAAATTCTGAAGGCACTAGGAAAAAAATCCAAACACTGAGAACACTGAAAAATGCATGTATTTTTGTAATTCAACCAATGTTTATTTTTTTTATGCTCATGCTATTCCTTCAAAAATTATCACAGAAGGCCAAAAAGAACATGCTTATCCCTTTTTTTTTTTTAAAAAACTTTTTAATTTAAAGATGTCTCTGATGTTGACTTGCTTTTTAAACAACCTGCTGTCCAAATTAACTTATAAATAGCTTTTATGGAGATATTTCCCAAATAATATCTGCAAAAATGTTTAAAAACTGGGTACTTCAAAAAGTACTTTAAAATGTACTTCTAAAGACAGAACTTTATGCTTTTCAAATAACGCATCTCAATAGATAGGTCCAGTTAAGCATATATTTGGACTCTGAAAAGTGTAAAACCATTTCTGTCAGAACATTTTGTGCTTATAGCAGAACAGAAAGGATTATGCATAGCAAATGAACCACTCATCTCAGCACTGCAATACTTCCAGTGCACACGGGAAAGCCTGACTGCATTCTAGGAGAGATGTCTGTATGTAAACCCTTCAAGTGCCACGGGCTGTTCTCCTGCTCACAAGTCTCTCTCAGTGCATCATCAGTTCATTTTAAAACCCCAGTACCTGACCTATGTGCACAGGCAATTTGTAGTTATACTGACAAAAAAAAAACAAGCAAGTTTCAGATATACTATTAAGATACACTAGAAATGAAAAACACTGAAGATATGATACAATTAAAACGTCCCATAGGCACAATTTCTAACTAACTTTTCTGCCCAAGAATAACAAACGTCAAATTTCCAGCTGAAATTACTGCTTTGCCCATCTAGATAAATCATGGTAGGCTGAGAATGGAATTCAGCTTAAATGCTGGATTAGTACATTTAAATGATTTTTTTTCCCAAGGGCTCTACTAATGCAGTTTTGTCATGGTGTTTATTTTGAAACATGGCAATATTTAGGTTGTTTCACACCTTGTTTTTGCATAGCTTCTGAATTTTTAGATGCTGAAACTTCTAAAATAAATTACATTTGCAAACAATCAACTCTGGAACAGCACTAATTGTCATCATACTTCACATTCTGTGAAATGCAGTTCTTATTCAAACAGGATTCAGTTATTACACTGCAGCTTCACCACTAACGTACCTTATTAAAGTTGTCCAACAAGACCGCCCATCCAAGCAGCGCAGGTAACAGCTTATGGTTGTTTTCTTAAATTGCTTTATGTCTTCTATCTCTTCTTCTCTCATGTCTGGTCTCTGAGCTACAAACAGTTGCATGAGGTTAAACAGCTCTTCTACTGCCTGAAACACAAAAATGTTAGGTTAGAGCAATCTCTCAGTATGTTAGTTTATATCTTCTTATTTACTCCTTTGTATTACTTCTACTAATTAATGCATAAAACATAATATACGTAAGCAACTTCAGATGGGCTAACATTTTAACCCTTGTAGTAAAGTTATAAAATCAGCAGACATTTTTAACTTAAATAATTAAAACAGTTCCTAAAAATAAAATTCTGACAAAGAAAGTGTGGATATTCCTTATCTATCTTCAGCACAGTTTGCTTTTAGCCTTTCATATTTACTGTGTGGATTATGACAAGTATTTGAGATCACCCTTTTGAACCTTAAATGTATGTTTTGATGCTTTCTAACAGTGCAGCTCATTGCTACATATACGTAGACAGAAGAATCTGGGAAATCCTGATCCACGTGCCCAAACTTCCTGTCTTTCCTTGGGGAGTTGAAGTTTTTTTTTCCCCATGGTTAAGCACATAGTCTGGTGATACTATTCATACTCTAAATAACAGAAATCAGGAAGCTGCTTGGCCTAAAACTCATTGAAGTCCTACATGCATGGAAAACATGTAGTAAAGTAACTGCAGTCCCTTGTGACACAGACTGAGACTTCCAAGGAGAGATGCAAACAGTGAAGGCAACAGGACTATTTCCAGAACTTCCACAGTATAAATTTAATCTGTGAGCTGAACTAGACTGGAGTTCAAAGTAAAATATTCTGTATATTCTCCTTCTCTACAGAGGGCAAAAAATCTCTGTGATTTTTCTCTTAAAAACTTTGTGAACCTGATTTTTCACCATTACACGTGGGCAATTTTAACCAGTATCTATTTTTACCGTGACATATTATTGTAGAGACAGGGGAACTCCCAGAGTACCAAAGCTTTACCAAAGGTACACAGGTGTTCCCATGTGACCACGAGGCCATCAAATCTTGGTCTTATTCCAGAAACTGAAAGCAAAGAAGCAATTTACTGGGAATTCCTCCAACTCAATGTGTTACAATTCAAGACCATTAAAGGCTCTTTCCCTGCTTCTTAGAACTAGCCTAGTGTACAGAATATTGAAGAATAGTGGAATCATCAGCATCTGCTTCCAGAAAAAAAAAAAACAAACATCTGCTCTCCAACTGCTATATACCGCAAGGGAAAAAATCCCCACCTGAAAGTAGAGTAATCAGATCTAAACATATTAATTACTTATACCAGGAAATAAAATGTAATGGTTTTTCCACTGGATATATTAAATCGGTCTTTTCATCTCTTTCATTAAAAGACAAATCCAGTAAAAGAGGAAATACTGAAAATAAAATCATACTTCTGGTATCAATCTACTTACTCCTGGGTACTGGCTGGCATGTGGTGTAAGATTCTTAAAGGCCCACTGGATATTCTGGTGAGAAGCCAACTGCCTCGTGAATGCAGGAGACTGCTCGCAGCAGAGGCGCAAGATGCCATAGTAGGCAGGCAGCATCCCACGGTTAAAGAGCACCACATCTTGATCGTCATGGTCTGCAAGGATGTAATTGAAGGCAATGTTCTTCGTCACCACAGGATTCTGTACAATAAGGCGTACGTTCTCTGGACAGTCGACACACACGTTGTACCAAAAGGACAGCAAAGCCTGTTTGTTGTGGTTGGTGGCGATAGCTGGCTCAGAAAGTTTAGGCTGGAAAAGGTTCCATAAGTCCATGAAGTAAGTAGAAAACATGAGTTTCTCAGTTTTTGAGATCAAACAGTATGTCATGAAACTGAAGTAGGGCACAAGTTTTGTAGTGCCATGAACAGCAGCATCGACGTATAGTTTAGCTCTTGAAAGAAGGCCAAGAAGCACGTTGTAGACCTGATGCAGAACTACGGTGGTATCTGGACTGAGAGGCAGATCACGGGTAGGGATGTGCAAAGAACGGGTTGATCGGAACATCTGACGGAAGGAATTGCTTGGAATAAGCGACACCAAGAGATAGGCTGCAGCTTCGAATAATAAAAACAAATTTGTTACACATTTGTTCCGTATACAGATTTCAAAGCATTTAACAGAATTTAGTATTACTATACTCACACTGGAGATGAAAACAACTGTGTGGATAAGCCTAGCACAAAGCACGTTAAAAGAGGTGTTGAGATCAGCTTTCAGGCCTATTCACTCTGTCTACTGCTTGGTTCTAACTACTGTAATACCATGCATCCCAGAACAGAAATACATAAACACGTTTTCTATGACTGAATTGTCTACTGCTTGATCAAGACCTCACTACCTCTTCAGCCCTGTTTACAACTGGAGTTTGTTACGAAGCTGTCCCTCCAGTTTCCACATCTTTCAACCACAGATATTGTATTAAAGCTCAGAGTGGCCTATAGCTATCAAATCTCCTTTACAGCACAACTTAGACACGGGAAAGCCTCAGCGGCTGAACTTGGCAACAGCCTGGCAACGTGATTCCTGGCAGAACAAACTAGAGAGGAAGGATATGCTGGAGCTAGGCAGAAGCACAAACTTCCTTCTCCTTCATCCACAGGTTCAAAGGACTTCAGTAAAGATTACTCTGTGATGGGTGAAAGAAGAGCAAGTACTATTCCTACCTACAAAGCAACTATGGGATGAAAACTATGGAGAACAGATTGGATTAGTTATTTTTCTTCTTTGGGTTTTCCTGAGTCATGTAGATTAGCCACATATGATAAAGAAACTATCAATATATCATTCCAGTAATGAAATTAAAATATGACTTCCATCTAAAGTATTATGTAGTAAAACACTGATATTTTAAAATACAGCAATCCTAGAACAACTGCAAAAGGAGGAAAATACAAGCACAAGACATGTATTTCAATTGTCACAGGAATACCACATACACAATAACTTGCTGCAACAGCAAAATATTTTTTAATTAATTTAAATTAACTTACAAGTTCTCACTCTAGGATAGTTATGTGCCAGAAGAAAACGTTCAACCCAGTTTTCCATGTTTTGCAGCACCCAGCTGTGAGCAAGTTTATTTCGAGGTGTTTGCACAGCCAGCCAATCCAGACACTGAGATGGGTTGTATTCAATGACCTGAAAGAATGGAAAAATCAAAAAGAATACATTAACTTTGATAGTATTTACTGATTGCACTGAACTAAAAATAACTATCAAGTCCTTCAAAAGGTATTTTGAAAATCACATAGGACTATCAAAGCACAAGCAAGACCCTAGAGTGTTACAGCAGAGAAAAACAAACAAACAAACAAACACACTTGTTGAATTTCAGTTTTCCTTTTTTTTTTTTTCTGAATGTTGTTCAGAGCTGTTGAAAATACAAGTCTAGGAAGTTACTCTACATGTCCTTTTCTGTATACTTGAAGCATTAAGAGGTTAAGCACTTCTAAAACTGAATTACCTTGTCTTTACAAGCAAAGCTAACACAAGACCTTATTGCTGAATTAGGGTTTTTAACACAAGTTAGAAGAAAACAAATGGTATGCAAATATGGTAATATAGCTTCATGCTGTCATGTTTTTTTTGACTCATCAGTTTCAAGGAATACATTCATCTAGTGCTTTTCAAAGATAATGAAAAGCCTGTGGAGTGCTGTCGTACAATTATGAAAGCCTTACAGATACAAGACTCAACATAAGTTATTGTGACTTTCTGGTTCTGAGGGGTTGTAAATTTACTGACATTTTACTAGACCAGTAACTCTTTCATTTGGCGTTTTTTTTAATCTGCTTTCTGTGAACCTTAAGGTGCAGGTATCCTGACAATTAAAAAGGAACTCCCTCTGCATATGTAACTGTAGGCAGTAACTGCATTGCTGAAGCTTCTCCCTGCTACCATAACCCACCTGAAGAATGTGAGCAGCTGACATGACCAAAACCCTGCTTATAAAATATTAATCTCCATTAAAAAATAAACATATCAAGAGCAATTCTCCCCCATCTCCCCCATTTTTAGAAATAACGATTTGATCTGTCAAACTTCCTCCATGTTAGGTGGAGGGTATCTAGAAGAAAAACACTATCATTGGTCACTGTCTTCATTAATCAGTTATTTGTTAACAACTTCTAGACACTGGAAGGGCTGCAAAAGTTGGTTCTGTGCCCTAAATCCATCTGTCCGTGCATTAACTACTGTGCCTCTCTTCTCTGCTTACACAATTTCTCTCTCTAAACCTTCAAATGTGTCAACAAGGTGAGGATAATCATGCTGGCAACACCAGAAACTGAACTGATGATATCTACTGCTAACACTTGGCTTTCCAACAGAAACCTGTCACCGATCGCTTCCTCTCTAAGTTCAGTTTGTGTAGTGAGAAAGAGGAAGGAACTACAAAAGAGAATTGCATAACGATTTACAAACTTTGTGGCTACTGATTGAAACATGAAGCACATACACTTTACGCCATAAACTTGTCTGTTGTCATAGGTAGGTTAATTCCAAAAACTCTTTTGCAAAGGTTTCGTTATTGCTAAGAGAAATTCATAACCTATGACTTCCTTGTATGCAGAAAACAGTTGGATACAATTCTTGACCTTGAGATCCTCCGTTTGAACACCTTTTACATGAGGTACAGCAGTTACAGCTAACTCATATACAGATCAGAAACACAACTGGTATATGCTTTTCCAGATTACCTGACTGTTTGTATCCTATCACTGCTCTTACCCAGGAGAAAAGTACTCTTAGCCATCCATATTCTACCCCACAGCACTTCAGTAGTTTTCTGTTTTATCATAGGTCTGAATTCTGCACAAGTTTTACAAACTTCCTCTTGTGACCCCTCTGTCCTTTTTTTTTTTTAAAGGGTATTAAACGAGAAGGGATGTTCAACAGTTTGCCCTTAATCAGTCTTTAGGGTGAACACACTGTTCTTTGACAGGAATAAATACAATAAACTGAACCGTGAACTCAAAACAGCAGTTAGCTGAAGCTAAAGCTGTTAACTCCTGATCTACTTCTTAGATCAAGGAATGTATCCCTGTGCCACTTGATTAAAAAGTCTCTTTTTCTCTTTAGAAGTGCAAGTAAGAATGCTCCTACACCAGAACAATTAGTCATCAGAATCAAATTAGCACTTATTTTATGGGTTAAAATGTTAATGATTATTTTAAAGAGAACAAAAAGTATCAATCTAATATTCACTTAACTAGTACATAATGGAAAATAACCAAGGAAGAGCCTTGAAACAGTTTACAGTCCTGTTATCCAGGATAACTCGGAAAAAATAGCAGAATTTGCCCAGAAGAAGCATTCTAGACCCTTATTTTGAATTAATTTCTCATTAAACTAAACGTTAAACTGAAATACCAGTTAACCAAAATGCTGTTAAAATAGAAGTAAAAGTTAGAGTAGAACTTTTAACATATGTTAACCGATGCTGTTCCTTTGGAAAAGAAATGGTCATAGAAAAAGATCATGAATTGATGCAGCAAAGATGACAATGAAATGGAAAATCCTTTTATATACAGAAAAAACGTGAACAAGAGAAATACAGTTTAACTTCTAATTGTTTTTCTTTTTAACGTGTTGTACCTCCCATATCCTCTGCAGAATGTAAGAAGCAAAGGGTGGCATTCCTGGGGGTCCACCAGCAAATTCCATTAGCATAGTCAGCAATTTGAAAAAAGGATTGGCTGCCTGTAATGCATAAAAATAAAAATAAACATTTTATCTATTTCGTTTAATCTATTAATACTTTGACTCAAAAAAGCATCCCCAAATCTTTACATTTCAAAAAAATCTACTAACTTCAGATGTGAACATCTTAATTGCTTTTAATCCCTTATTATTTAATCTGTAAATAATCCTTCTGACCGTATCTATATCTTATTTCTACTACGACCACACATGGAACTATCCCACTGGTTCTAGCTACTGCAAGGCAACATTATCAAACTAGATAGGATCAATCTAGTAGAAAGGAAACAATAATATGTATTTTAAGCCAGACATTACTCTGAACAAAGGGGAAAAAATCAAGCTATACCACATCTAAGAATTCAATGGTTGATTGTTTTTATGTATATGTGTGTGCATATATATATCACTATCTTAGAAATCTATATTTTTTAAGCATTTGCAGAACATGTAACATGGATCCTGAAAAATTTATCCAAAACATCATATAATTTTTGAGGGTTGACACTGATCATTGTTACTGGCATAGAGTTTCCCTCTGAAAACAGCAACATGTCTACTCTAACATGGTTGCTCTAATATGATGTATTATTATTTTTTTAAGTTTGCTAAAAGTCACCCAGCTTTTAACAATGCTTTAGCAACGTGGTTACTATTACTATTTTGTATTTTGCACCTCACCAAAAATGTCTGTTGTGCATGTGTATAAGTGCAAAGCAAAGAAAGCATAAAATGTAGCAAATGTTAGCATGATAGGAGGGAAGTAGACTGTCATCTGATAGTGCCCATTCTATCACACAAAGCAAAGCTGTCATGAGAATGATTTTGCATGTGCTTCTTTTCCATCCACAATCATGTCACCTCTGCTTGACATGCCCTCAGTTTTTCCTGATTGTTTTTTCTTTTCTGACAGCAGTATACAAGAATGTCCTTGTGTGAGCATACACTTCTCCACTCTGTATATATTTTTTCCATGTGGAATCCATTTGGAACTCTCAGTATTTTGTTATTACCAGGGCAAGAATTTATTCTGACTGAGAAATGTGTTTACATGCACAGAATTGCAGAATAGTGAGCCAAAACTTGAACAAACAGATGGTAATTCCTTATCTCCATTTACTCTAACATGCACATTTTACTGTTACCAATTTTTTTAAATTAATTAACATAGGTGGAGAATCTAGAAGTATGTTGTTTGGCTTTGAATAAAACTTTCATCTGAAACTGCATACCAGATTTCTGCTTTAGAAAACTTAATATACAGCGCAGTTAGAGTTTACTTTATGTCACAAAAACTTTCATGGATCATCTTCCATGCAAGATTTTTGATTAGCAAAGGATTATTTAAGTAATTTAAAACAGAAAAATATTAATACAAATTATTTAATATACAGGTAGTATGTTTACATACCTCAGGAGTCAACTTTGCTATAGATGTGAAAAGCATGGACACAATCTTAAAAACAAAACAAACAAAACTCACTTAGACTTTTGCTTTTTCAGTTAAAATAATAAATAATCCCAATACACTTATTAGATCTTCAACAAATAGCTGTAGCTGCTGATACTTACATGTTCTGCGAGTCGATTATTGTACCGACACAAACTGAAAATGAGATTGCAAGTTTGTCTGATGTTGATACCATCACGGATATGTTGAAACAAAAAAGGAAAACCCTAAAACAAATAATAAGATATTAGTATATTGTCTACAATTACCTATGTACACAAATGTGCATTTTTTTTGAGCTTTATACATTCATACTTAAATGAATTACCTTTCCTCCTGTTAATGCTGCCATGTCATTCTGTGATAAAGTCAAATGCCTAAAAACCAAGAAAACCTTCATCATTTTACTTCAGAGATTGAGTCAGGTTAAGGAGACATTCAGGACTGTAAGTGCTAGTTTATGCTCTTCAGTATAAGGATATACAAGAAAAAATACAAGTATTGGCATAAAACTAAATAAAAATAGTATTTTCTAATTCGACAGACCAAATTAAAAAAAAGAAAAAAGAAAAAAAGGAAATCCAAATCAGGGCAACTGAATGTATTCAGTGTTTTAGCCTCAATCTTTTGTTTCGTCGACAATGACAAAATATTTATCTTAAAATGGTTAACAGCTTAATGGACCCATGTACAAGCTCATTTACATTGTTAAAAGATTAAACTAATTAAAAAAACAAAACAAAACAAAACATCTATCTCTATTTTGAAGTAACATATTAAAATTTGCTTTTGTGTTTTCAGAAGCTCTTGCCTTTCTGAGCGAGATTGTTCAACTAGAAGAGCAATCAGGGCAATCATCTTTTCAAGTGCAGCTGGCCTGTATTTTTCTTCTGCTAAAGAAAGTATATCTTCCTCTTCCTCCTCTTCCTCCCCTTCTTCCTCAGAAAGTACTTCAACTTGTGGCTGAAGGAAAAAAAGAAAAAAAAAAAAAGATAAATTGTGTGGACATTTGTTGCTTTAATTTCAAATACCCTTTACCCTGTGGTTGCATATATTCTGTCATCTCTTTCATTCAAAAAACTTTAATACACCTGTGTGATTCAAATCACGTAAATATCTATTTGCTTGATTCTCATGTTGAAACATTCATTTTGCACAATCTGAATTGTATTTACAAATGCAAAAGCTAGTTTGAAGTCACTACAGATATAGCAGTCTAAATAAGAAAAAAGAAACAAGTTTAAATGCTTAACTTGTACAAAAGGAGCATGCAATCGTCAACTGCATGACGAGGGCAACTTTAATTGCTTGAGCCTAATTTCTATTTTTGTACTAAACAGAGAACTGTAGTTCATAGAATAGTCAATTCAGCATCTTTTTTATATATAATGTTCAACTGAACATTGAGAAAACTGTATGATTTTAATTTAACAGCTGAAAGTTGGTTCACAAGACATCAATGATCTCATATATAAGATAGGAAAGACTAGTTCTCATTATAAAAGATACTCAAACTTACATTTTCAGGTCCTTTAGTTCCCATGTAGAAATGGACCATTGTTGATATGGCTTGCAGTGAGAGCAAGAACTGGCTCTGAAAAATGTACATATTGAATTACTTGAAAATACAGACATGTAGTTTTACAAATTGCATATGTACATCTAAGGCTATACTCACTTCCTCTTCTCCCATTTTGGCAAATTCATAAAGAAAGGCAAAGTATTCTGTGAGATGTTTACTGTGAGGCTTAACACCATGCTCCATAATTGACAAGAGAGTCTTCACAAAACGTGTTACACAAGAGCGACTGCCGATATCTTCCACAGGACCATCCATGTCATCCGAACTGAAAACATAATCAGATTTAGACATTTCACACAATACATGGACTATAAAATTATCTGAACCCGTCCCCTCCCCCCCCCTTTTTTTTTTTTTTTCAGAAAAACTTTGTTTTCCACTCTCCCCTACTATAATATTCAGATTTCTGACACTTTCTCTTACGCCAAACATAGCCTAGATGTAGAATTTTGTCTTCCAGAGAAAAGTGAATTCTGTATTTTGAAATTAAAACTGTATTTTCATGTCCGGAATTTTGTTATGGCAGTATAGCTCCATTTTTGCTCCAGAAAAAAAGGTATCAATAAGGATCAAAAGCTTAACCCAAGACATCAAAGAAAAAACACTCTCTTCTTCCCATTACGTATCGAAAGAATAGATATTTTTACAGTGACAGCTTTCTTGGTAATTAGCAGAATGAAATAGAATCCAGTAGTCTTGTGGTTTTTTTGTCTACTTTGTGATGCAAACTGTGATTTCGTTATACGACACAGGACTGGACTCTAACCTCCACCCTTTTGTACTGGTTTACAAATTGTAGCTGCCAGCTCTATGCCTCTGGATCCAATGTACAATCATATTCTCATGTGTAAGTAGAGGAACTTACACTTGCAGCTTTTCAGTGATACTGAAAGGAAAACCAGACAGAAAATCCAGTCTAAGGGAACAAATACTTCAAAAGTTGTACCTACAGGCACTGGCTTCTCCAGTGAAAATAGTATTTTAAATGAATCAGAGCATTTTGGGTAGAATAATAATGAATAATTAAAACAGCACAATTTTAAGCTTACAAGGCCATTTTGAGTAATTCGTTAACCAAAAGTGGCTGCTCTAATTCATGTAATATATATAAGTTTTCAGGTGTTATTATTTTACCAGTCTTCCATTCCTGGCTGAAGATAAAGATGTGCATGCACAGGCCTCAGTCTCTGTATCACATGAATACACAAGCGCTGGAACATCTGCAAATGATAAGTAAATGAACTCCACATGTTCATTCTTCTGCATACATGCCAATACAGATATTTGCAGCAAAGAATATTCTGTCTCCTAATACTACTTCCAGCTCTACATTATTCAAAGTTAAAGCTGAGATTAAGACACCCACATTCCATTTATTCGTGTACCAACACCACGTATTTCAACGGAATAGTCAAACCTGGTTTTTATGAACAGATTTTATGGAGAAACCCTAAAAACAAGTTTTAATATTGGTGTGCACTGTATTCTACAGAAACATGACTTAGGACCACTGCTCATAAACATTATTTTTTCTTCTATCTCTATTTTCAGATGCTTAGATATTTCTGGCAAACTTTTTATTTTGCCTCTGGCTATCAAGAGATTTTTTGCAAAAATTTTAAGCAAGTTCCTTCAGGCCATTCTTTAATTAATTTAAATTAAATTAAATTTAATTTAGAAAAATGCATCAAGGATTAGAGCCTACGATCTTGCATAGTTTTCCCACGAAATACGCTCCTTTAATGATGTGTTGCATACAGAAACAATGTATGGCTCTATATGGAAAAAATACCTTAATACTTTAAGAAGCTAAACCAGTTGGAGGGTTCAAGTGAGATAAAGTAATGCTACCGTTTTTAATTGAACAGCTTGCAAGAAAAATATACACATATGTTAAACTATTAATAAGTTTTATATCTGGAAATATTCAAATGCTACTAACATAGGTGTTTTTGTTTTGTTTTTTGTTTTGTTTCCAATTTTAAACATTTCCAGAAAAGGGTGTTAACAAAACTTTGTGGCATAATGTCCTAAAACTATACCGACACACAAAGGCAGAAAAGAAATTTAGAACTGAAACGTTCAGTTAGGAGCACTGAGAGTACATAATTAACTGCTTTTTATTTTCTGAAGGCATATCTGCAAACATTGTTAAACCAGTTAGTAAAGAAAAGCATTTTTAATGTAGAATGTTCGAAATTGTAGAGACTATGTGGGAGCTGTATAAGCTTTAAATAATATCTATGTATCTACTGTGTCATTTTGTGATTCTACCTGTACAACTAAGGCACTGTATTAAAATAGATTTTGTTTCAAACAATAATGCCCACATGGACAAGTATATTCTCTAAACCCTAAGCAAAAACATAAAAGAATAGGACAATTAAAGGTATCCATGTAACCTTTCAGAATCACTGTATGTGCCATAATATTGGTCCGTTTCTGTTCATTGGTCAAGCAGTCACTTGATTTATATAGGAACATCTTTTCTTACCTGTCTCACAATCTGATTGGGACACTTTATTAGAATCTGCATTGGCCACCAATCATCATCAGCCATACGATCCAAAAACCACTGCAGAAGATACATACTTTGTTAGTTTTGTTCCAAACTTGTTCTAGTCCAATCTTCTTTTTGCATGATACTAAAGTCTGAAGAGAAATTGATGTTACTATTATTAAGGAATAAGGAAGTATTAATCCAAGGGAAATATAAATGTCTTCCGTGCATGAGAAGAAAGAAGTAAGGATCAACAGCAATAAACATTAATATAAATTTATTTCCAGTATCTTCTTATCCCTGTGTTCTGCAGGCCATTATTCAATTATCTGGAAGGAAACATCCTGAAAAGTGATGTCAACAGAGTAACAAATGATGCTTACAATGAAGCATCAGCTGAAGAATCTGCCAGAGCAGGGACAGGTTTAAACAAGAATGTAGTTCCTGAATTAGATCCCTTTTGCATTTGAAAATGTGGAGCCTTACTAAAAAGCCTTACTATCTCCAGTGGCAGAAAATGTGCAAGAACAACAGAGAATGATTCATTCATAATTAGACCCTGTAAATAATATTCTGATTCCCAGAATTTTATTTTATTCACAAGAAAAGAAGTTTAAAATAAAGAATCCAAGTTGCTTTTTTATTTTAACTGAACTTGAGTATTATTTACTATAGGAAATACCTTCACTCATTTTAAGCATCTTAAGACTACATCATACCAATGAAACTGTATCGCCCAATCCCCATCTGTTACGCAATGACTTAAAAACATAGAATCCATTTATAGAAGAGCAACAAATTTTATTCATTTGTACCAAGTAAAGTCTACTGCAGGAAACAGTACGCAACTGGGATCCTTGTACATTCAAACTATCATAGTCTATTCAAACTATCAAAGTCTACCACAAACTTTTCCTCAGTATCCCCAAACTGTTTTTACCACCACAACACTGAATTCTTTGTCTGTGGTTTCTCAGTTTTTCCCTTTTTACCTTTCCCCAGACTCCCTACAGGCAGATTCCTGATTTTCTTAATGTAAAAACATTCTTCCATATTTTCCTCTTCCTTTTAGGAGTTTTCAGTTTTTCTACACATTAGATTCAAGATTCTCAGCTTCACAAGCAAGGTGATGCATGAATCTGTTTCCAGCTGTCTGACATTAGCTGCTTTTAACTCCCTTTCTAAGCCTCTTCATCATGCCACAGCCTTTTAGCACGCTGTTCTTTCTTCCCTTGGATTCAGCTGCAGTCTCTTCCATTCCAGTCCTTAAACCTTAGCCAGTCTTTCCAATTCTCTGGTCCAATTTCATTCCAACACCTCTTCATTACACAAATCAGTATGTAACTAATCAAATACAAAGGTTGTCAAGCCACAGTTTTTTTTTTTTTTTCCCCAGTGACAAAATGATTATGACCTGTGGTCTGACCATACGTTTCTGAAAATAAAAGTTAAGTCATTCCCCAGAATCTGCAGTATTCAGAGAGGATGAATTTCATCTCATAGAGCACAAATATGCCAAATACAGTAGTTCATAGTCCAAAATATTCCAGGGATACGAACCTCCAGGAAAGTTAAACAATATATAGAAAGTTGGTTTGTACTTTGCTGAGTTCCTAAGTCACTTACTTCACAAGCTGCCTGACTGTTATTAAACTGTTTTGTTAACAGTTCAATCCACTGAAGCATTGTAGGCTGTAAAAAGAAATACAGAAAAAAAACTGTAACTTAAAATAATAATTTACAGCTTAATCTTTAAAAAATCTATACGGTCAATTAGATTAAGCATAACAGCTACTACAAGCCACTACAGAACTAGAAATGTGTTGCATCTACACAAAAATAACAGTACTTGTGTTGAAACTAATGCAAGTCACACATAATATTTAATTGCTATCCATTTAGCTCTGTTTGATTGTAACTGCAATCATAGTCTTACTAATCCCAGGCACTCTAGAACTAGTAGTATTATTCTAGCTGAAACCAGGACAGCAACCACTGATGAGAAAGAAATAAAAGCCGACTGAAAATACAGATAGTCAGATAGAATTAAACTTTCTTGTTGTTCACACTGGTATTTGTAACTTAAAACTCATGAGCACAACTGTTGCTCAGTGGTAAACAATGTCCTCTACATCAGACCTTAACAAGTACTTGCTAAAACCTGAATCATCCAACAATCTTCAAATGAAAAGAACACAAGACATGTTGTTCGCAGTGCTCTGCAAAGTAAGCTAAATCCCGATCTCCCCATTTTTTCCATTGTGTGGTGTTTATTATGAGTGTGTTGAAGGACACTCTTCAAACGTTTTTCCATTGTCTACTGTACTCACTACATCTCAAAATCACACTTTTAAAATGAAAAACTACAGACACTTTTCACTATATTCATGCAGCTACTTAATGAGAATTTACAAGTAAACAGAATACCTTTTCCTTTGAATGAATAAATGTCTCTAGCACAAAGGAAGTGCTTAACTGAGGGGGGGAAAAAAAAGCACCATTAATCACAGAATGCCTGAGTTAAAATGTAATTAAAAGTCCATTTAAAATAAGCAAAATACACTTTCGAAACATTTACCTTTGCTGTCATCAGGGAAACTGCTTTTGGATCTGGTAGTGTGCTTGGGATGCTACTACACAACTGCCACATAAACCTAGAGTCAGTAATTTTATTTGTTAATTAAAATAAATAATGAAAATCTGCAAGAAGAAGCATTAATTCATATTTTAAAAGAAACTTACCCAAAATACGTATGTTCAAAAATGTTCTTGTCTTGAAGAAACTGCATGTTATCATGCCATATCCACTGAAGAAAAAATGCTAACATCAGATACAAGAAAGCAGTTTATTTCACGACATAAGCGTGATTTTAAGAATACTTAAATGCTTGCTGTGGCTAAGAAACCAACATTTTTGTATGAAAAATGATTTCTGGGAACATTTCCTTTATTTTAAAGGAGTAGCTGCAAGTTGCTTGGTTGATACTATAGCAGATGAGTTTTGGCTGCCGTATGACTGCTAAACGATGTTCAGAACCTTCCCCTCTTGCTGTGATCTCATGTTTTCAATTGTATTACATTTTCAGGCTGACATTTTCAGAATTGGTCTAATTTCTTAAAAAAGAAATGCAGTTCAAGACAATACTTTGAGAACACTTCCTGTACTACTGCAACTATTAAGAAAACGTTGCTAAGTGCTCATAAAAATAAATGATCTACCATTTTTTACAAATACAAAGCTACTTAGATAAGTGAACTAACAATCACGGGACAGAATGAGAAAGTGTCTGAAATTTATGTACTGTGGAAATCTTAAATTACTTTCTATCAACAACATTCTTCTAAATGAAAGGATTATCATCCCACTGATTCGAATTATACTTGTTTTCCTGTGTTTACTCAGATTCCTGATTTGTTTAGGATGTCCTATAGTATTTTAAGGTGTGTTAAAACAAATCAACTTGTACCTCCAGCAATTCTGATGAAACATCAAATTTGTAGTCTTTGCCATTTTCCTCCTCTGGTTCCATCCGTTTATAAAACAGCATGTAAGCACTGTGCGTCTTGAAGAAAAAAACATCTGTATAATTTTTGCTTTGAGAGATAAATTATCAAAGTAGAAATGTGATCATATAGCAAGTGTTTAGAAGAGAAATACCTTTTCAAAGGAGAAGTCCATAAATTTATCAGTAACGGAATCATATGTTTTTGTCTGTCAAGAAGAAAGTAACACCATTAATTGTGACCTTTTTTAATGATTTTTTTAAAATGACTTACTGACAGTCTGATGTAAATATGTATGTGAACTATTTCAAGATAGCTGCAGAGAGGTTGCTGACAATTTCTTTCTTGTTCAAAGTAGTCTGTCTTTTTCTTCTTCTATGGTGACCTATTCTGATTTTTCAGAATTGCTATGGAATATTTTGACCTTCTCACACAAGTTCCTGTCTCATCTATCTCACTGATACCTCTTCTTCTTTGGCACTTAGGTGTATGTAATCTGTTTAAAAACCGAAGTATTTTTTTTTATTTCAGCATTTTGCCTTTATTCTTCACTATAGACTTCACTAATTCATTTTGATTCATTAATAGTACCTATGCTATGCTTCTGACATCTATCTTCCAAAATCACATATAAACATTTGGATTCATATGCACAAATTCAGTAATACGATAGTCAGTACGGAAGGAATTAGGACCCTTCTTTGTTGGCTCAACTTCTGTCCTACAGATAGCGTAGAAAAACTAGACAGCTTGAATCACCAGCCTGCAAGCACTCTGCAAAGTCCTTCTTCCCCTAAGGAGGGGGGGACTCTTCGAGCAGATCAGTAGTGGAAGAACAACTGATCTAAATAAGATAAAGTATCACTTGCACAACAAAGATCTCAAAAGCTTAGTAAGAGTCATCTAAAACTTGTATATGTTTCTCATACATTCACAACAGATGGAAAACCAAAGGTGAACACTTTGGAATCGTTCACGAAAGTCCTCAAAACAGACATTCTAATGGTTGAACATGACAAAAACAAGAGTTGTAACTTACAGTCATTTCTCCACCAAAACATTCTGAAGCAAGCTGGGCAGAATCAAATGGTTTTACTTCAGCATCATTGAAAAGATACCTGTAAAACAGTAAGCTTTTGAAATAACTGCTGTTTGTCTCTCAGGACAAATGTTTAACAAGCACTTAAAATTGTTCTTCAGACTAAGTATTTATCTTAATTCCTACTATTTTGTTTGAACCACAGCACACTCAAAAGTGATCCTAAAAGTCACCTTCTTTCAATAAAATCAGGGGGTCAGCATTTTAACAATATATTATCTTTTTATTCAAGAAACACATTATTTTCCCCATTTTTCTAACATGACTCTGGTAGAGATAAAGTTCTAATGCAGCCAAAAAGATTTGCCTCTTGTTTTTTCAATCTGAGTGAAGTGGAAATCACAATTAAAAAGAGGAGAACCATCCCACGTATCAGTAGAACTCAAACTGGAATGGTGCAAAGAAACACTTTACACTGTTACAGATTCCCTTCAGAGCACTGATTAGCCTACTGGCTGAAAATGCTTCAAAAATGTTCCAGCCAGCTATCATAGAGAACAAGAAGAGAAGAGATCTTATCTCCTATGCATGGCTTCAGCTGAGAATCTGAGATATGAAACCAGACACAAATGGGAAGACCGTCCTCCTTCCCATGCCCGCGTCTCATCCCTTGCTCAGGCTACTTCTCCCCATTTTTTCTCTCCCTCCTCACAACCACTATATGTCCAATGCATGCAAAAGTTCCCAAATTAAAGTGTGATGCTGTAGGTTAAAAAAAAAAAAAAAGGGTGGTGTTGGTGTAAGGGTGGCTTAGAAAGACAGATCACTAGCTGGATAAAATTAAAATGTGAAAACAATTCACTATATAAAAAGTACAGTAAGAACGGATTTTGATAACCTACGTATTGTAACAGCTTATCTGGCACACAGGATGCTGTAAGTTTAAAGGGAAGAATAATTCAAATTGTTGTTAGAAATAACTGAAAATGGAGAAACTGAAAAGGAGTAAAATCCACAATAATTAATGCTGCTGTGTGCTTGTCAAAGGTAACCTGATTTTATGATGAAGGATGATCTATTTAATCTTACTGTTCATATATATACCGAAATAGATAGAATAGTCATTGATATTCATGCCAAGAATCTAATATTTGCTGCACTGTAAGACAAGCCTGGTACTCTCCTGATGCCTCCGTCCAAGGCTCTCCACAACTATTACTGCTACAGCAGACAAAAAGATATTAATTGATATATGCATACCTAGCCAATTCCAAAATCTTGTACTCCTGAGAAGAACCTACTGCGCATAGCTCCTATGTTATTGACATAGATACCTGTTACTGACATAGTTATCTATGATAGTTATAGATAGTTATAGTATAGATAGTATAGATAGTATATGGATAGTTATCTATGTTATTGACAAAGTCAACAGTTTTTAGTTACTTAAAGATATAAAATGATACAATTTTGCTTTCTGTAACTCACCATTTGTTGTTTTTGTAAGCATGGGGATTGACTATATCTCTGATAAAGCTGTAGTAATGTCCACCGTCTGCAGTTCCTGTATGAACCGTTACGCCTATCAGATCATACTCGTAACTCTCAGTTTCTTTCAAATATTCACCATCTTCCTTAAAACCTTAAGTAATTTAATACAGTATTTAATTATTTCATAAACACGTGAGCTTCAACATTAGTATGTCTTACACACACATTTCCTGAAGTTACACTTAAAACATTTACTATTTTTTCTTTTCATTGGTGCCCAACGAGAGCCAGAAAGTCCATACTCAGAACAAAGAGCACAGAAATCCTAACTCTTGTGAAACAGTTGAAGTTTTTTCCAAAGCATCACTACTGAAGAGATCAGAACTAGTAACTAAGTTAGCACATCTTATTTATGATGGCGGTCAGTCAGCCCTTTTCTGTTTCAAGTATTACTCAGCAAAATCAAAACAGGCTAGTAACAAGCTGTATACAATTATTTGTTATCTCCCATATTTTAAAAATGAATTTAAGAATAATTCAAATTGAACTGCAAGGGAAAATAAAAATAATTGGCCAATTTTCTTGTATTAAAGAAAATACATGACTGGAAATATAGGTCAATTAAAACTGATTTTATTTTCTTTAAAAAAATCACTACTTGTTTGCATACATTACATACACAGAAAATGGTACAAACATGAAAGAGAAAACCCCTTTGCGATTCATGCTATGAGGCATACCTTCTTTTCTATCATTTTTTCCCATGAGGAAATCTTCAGTGTAAGGTGTCATATCCAAACGCAGAGGGAATGAAAAATGAGTATTGACCTTCTCCTTCATCATGGTTACCATATTGAAAGTATATCTCATTGTGTTGAAGCTTAAGATACGAGGTAGTTTCTTAAAACATGCCCTGAAGGATTAAAAATAGTTATGATTTATGAAAAGCTTAGTTGGTTGAACTGTGTTTCCACAACAATTTTCAACACATTTATTCAAATATAAAATTGGAAACCTGTTACAAAGTCACAGGAAAATAAAATTCAGCAATCAAAATGTCTTGTATGGTAGCATAACCAGCAGCAGAAAGGTCAGATTTAGTCTACTGAACAATTCCATTTAGCATGTCACTATGCCTTGGAGGAGAGATCAAATGTGCTTGTCATGAGTGACATTTTTCTAAAATGACAGAGTAATATGAGCCATGAAAGAATTTACCAGTGCAAATCCCCTCATTAAATGGAGTTGTTAACCTGTAACTGACAAGTTTCAATGTAGAACATATCCTGTATTATATCTCATAAACTTCACATTAATTATTTTAACAGGCTACTTTCAGCTATGCTATTTATAACAGCTATAAAAACAACTGTGAAGTTTTTTATCTCTTAAGAATTAAATTATGTTAGTTGCAATAAAGAGACAATGCAAAATTTTAATTTATGTTTGTATTTATTAGTAGACTTTTTAAAATATGGAAACAATTATAGAACTACCAATTTCAGACTAAAATATTTAGGGCTATGCATGAAACCGTAGCCATTATCCTGCATAATGAATAATAACAATTCTGAACAAACTCTGAAAGAATTTGATCTTTTAAAAACTGGGAAAGTAACAGATTTCAAAAGTTACTGATCTCTACATTTTTTTAGTTTACGTAAAAAAGGTCTTGAACACATTGCTGTCTAGGTGATCTTTTCCTAAGGTATCTTATATTCTTTGTTCTGGAAATTCAATTTCTTAGTTATATGATCATTTGTATAGGGATCACATCTTCACAGGCCTTCACATTAGTGAACTGTATGAAACCATGGTCCTGTTTCATCTAAATAATTACTCTAATTCAAATAGTAATTTCAGTAATTTACAAACAAACACAAAAACAACAACAACAAAAAAACCTCAGGAACGCTTAATTCTTCTTAATCATACCTTTTTTCAGCCCGCACTTTCTTCCCACAATGCGAACATGTATACATGTTATCACCTTCCAAGGTATCTTTAATAGTTACTTCATCAAGAGATTCCTACATATCATAAACAATAAAGAAGGAGCTTATGTTTATCTTAGATATTTAAATATTGTGCTTACATAGCCTGCTTTACAAGACCTTCTCTCCAAGTCTTATAGGACATTTAATCAACATATCTATATGTAAGCTATGAAACTAACGTGGTCAAAACTACCTGAAAGTTTGCAGAAAGGGCATGCTATTGAACTAAAAGTTTGAGATTGTTACAGAAAAACCAGTTCCCAGAACCCAAACAAAAATTCAGATAAATGGTACTCAATATTCTGAGCTGTCCTAAAGAATTCAGGTGCTCTAAATCCAAATTCCAAGTGTGAGGATTAATAATTGTTTTTTAAAAAAAGATAACCTAAAATGATTTTATATAAGTTTTAAATTAATTTAGTAATACATGTATATATCTAAATCTTTTGACATTGACTAATCTCATACAAAACATGACAATTTTTTAAACACAGAAGGGGTTAAGTAATAATTACTGTCTAACTTTTCAGTCAATTCCAAAAGTATAGCTGACGGCACATTGCACAGAAAACACAGACCAGTTCAACCGAATTACCTATTAATACCATCATAGAAATACACCAAAACCAGAGTACAGATACAAAGCATCAGCATATACAACAGTGTACAGTAAAGTCTCTTATAATTGACTGCATTCTTTTGCAGTTGTGATCTGACCCACCGCAGTCTGGCAGTACTTACATAAATATTCTTCATATCTGCCACCTGGCACCGTACTGTATAGAACTCTTCAGCAGTCTGACTTACATGCTCACAGTCCTGAATCATAGCAATGAAAGAGAAAAGTAATTAAATAACTGTTTTGAGAGGTTAAAAAATACCTTGAAAAGGTAAGGATAAGAAAAGAATACTTACCAAAGAAACAACATTGTTTGTAATAACACCTCCGAACAAACTTTTCACTGTATTTTTCTGTGAATGAATTAATAAATTCTGTCAAGGATATTTGAGCAAATCCGTAACTTTTCAAGCTCCCTTTTGCTCCCTCTCAGTAACTCACCAGTTCAGGAGACATTTCTTCTATTTTTGTTATCAGGTCAGTGAAGAATTCAGTCATATCCTTCTGCTCTCCAGTGTTCAGTGGCTGCTTATCCATGGTATAGGTTTTACAGAAAGGCCTTGGATTGTATGCCTTACATTCACTTTCCTTTAGGTGAAAATAAATAAATAAATAAATAAATGAAAAATAAGCAAAACAAATCAACCATAAATCCCTGTACTTTTAAGTTACACAGATACACAGAACATAGCTATATGTCTATTTAAAAATGGACATACTTTTATATACAGTATCTCCCCGTGCCTTTTAGGCAACAAAGTTGTGTAAGTGTCTAAATGCTTCTGATGAAATGTGAAGCAATTTTTAACTATAATTATTACAATACTCATTATAAAATATTATTAGCAATAAAAATATTAAATCATTCTTAATGAAAGGAACCATTATTAAAAGAACTTGGCTGAAGATGCAACACATCCAGTTTTTGCCAGCTTTTGCATATGTGTTCAGATGCAAAATACGGTATGACAAACATCAGTTTGTCCTTATGTATTTCTGAACAGTAATGACGTGGATTTTGACAAGTGCTTAATTCTCGTTCAGACTTTTCTATTGTATAAAAGTACACTGTCTACTCTCCACTGCAGGTGTTCAGTCAGAGAAATGAACTCGCATTATACAACATTTCTTTAGAATACATCATCCATTCCAATGCTAACACTGGAGATGCAGAACTTATTTACAGCAAAGGGAACTTTGTCCTTGTAAACAACGATGTACATACTATTTGCTTTTAATGATGTGTGACAATACACTGTTAATGTCACCTGGTTTGGAATTAAGTCATTCTTAAAGGTTTTAATAATAATAGATCTTTGTATGATTTTATATTCCTTTGTGATTTTATACTTGCATGAATACCTAGATTTATTTTTCCTATGATTCATGTCAGGCACTACATGCTTAAATTCCTTTTCTGTCTTTGTCTTCAAAGTGTTTATGATTTTCTTTGACAAAAGCCAGTGCCAAGAACAAAAACACAGCTCTCCACTGTTTTCTTTTTAATTTCTTATATTGTACTAAAAATCATACAATATCCTGAGTCAGAAGGGACCCAACAAGGATCATCCCCTTTTCAGAAATGTTTCACATTTTTAACATCAGTGAACTGTCTTGAACAATGTCAAGAATTCACATACAGAATGGTATCTACATTTTTCTTGTATTTTGTTCAGACCCCCTTTTTTAAAAAGAAAAATAGGGCCCGTTATAAAATATCCTCTTTCACACCAACCAGCACCTACCATTAAGTATGTAAACATTTTCTGGAGTTCTAGTAGAGTGGTCTTGTGTTTCATATCTTCTGAATACTAAAAGAAATTCATTTAAAAAAAAATTAACCTTTAAGCTTATAACTTTCCAAAAGCAGCGTTTCAGAAGATGAAGTAATCTTTTAAAATAAAATAATAACAATTAAAAAAACCCACCTTTGTTATGGACAATTAAGAAAAATAATTGCATAGATGAATACACAGCACACTCACTATTTTACACATATACATAGCATTTCCTGCTCATTTTTTGCCATGACATTAAACCTGTGTCAAAAGGTAACTCTACTTTCTAAAAATGTGCAGCAGCTAGGAACTTTGGGGAAGTATCAGAAAAGACTGTACTAATTTTGGAATACGTTTTTTTATTCATAGACGTGGTGGGAGTTCTGATCAATCCTCTACACAGTATATTCTACTTGTAGGCCAGCACCTTCCTTTTTTACTTTATTTTTTATTTTTATTCATGATTTGCTAATTCTACTTGAAATTAAGTGACAATAAAAAACAGTGAGGTCACTGCCAGTCAGGGTGTTTCACACTTTATATGTACGCTACTGATATTAAGGACCAAAATGAAGCTTTCTCTGTTACAATAAAGAGTTAGAATTAATAATATTAATATTTCTGAAAGTTACCCAATGGATAATTTACAAGACTTGCAATACTTCTGGAAGCATGCTCAAGGACTTTATAAACATTCAAGAAGGACGGCATTTACTCTAACAAAATGACAGATTAGGAGATAAGAAACAACAGAGAAGTCATATAAAAACAAACCTGAATCAATCTATTTGACAGCAACAGAAATATGAGTTTGAGAACATGCTGTTATAATACCACCTTAAGAACATACTGCATTACAAATATACATTTAAAAAAATCTCTTCACTTTAGACATCAGCAGAAGAATTTAACCAAACACAGAGCAAACTGTCCTGAAGAAACATTCTTTACCAAGAAACAAGTCCTAAAAGTAAATCCATATTTTATCAGCCTTTTCATTGGAAAAATGAAAATTTAACCTTTTTATTTTTTAATTAAATTAAACTTTTTAAAAACTTTTTTTAAAACTAAATTTAAACTTTTACAAAATTCCAAATAAAGAACGTACGATTGCAAACCATACCTTTGCAGTAAAGATTGCTTGTCTGGCCTCTGGTATCATATAGAGCTGCTGAATAGTGGATGCCAAGTAACAAGTTGCTCCAAGATTAGTCAGACCCACAAATCTACATTCAGCTCGAACATCATCATGGGGCCAATAATCCCACTTGTAAGGTGCATGGGAAGCTGGAAGAAACACGTATCACATATGCACAAAAAATCAATTCCAAAAATAACTTCCAAAGACATAAACGAATTTCAAAGCTTTATGCTTACATTAATGAAATACATCTTGTTTCTGCATTCTGAGCCAGACTGTTCCTGCTCTTTAAGAAAATGCATGATGGGTATATCAAGAAAGTATTTTTAGTATCTGGATACATGAGCCAGCCTGTCTAGATGGCTCTACAAAGCTGAGACAGACCCCTGAGAAAGTGAGAGGTGGTACCCTGAAACACAGTTCCATGCACTTCATCTCCAATCTCTGTGTAACAAAGCGTGGCAGCACACGCTACTTTGGATTGCAATGGTTTGGTACTTTTACATGAGTACGCTGTGCTCTGATGTGCATTATTCATGGCAAGTGGCAGTTCCTGCAGTTGATCTAGGGGTAGTATCACACGGAGCAATGTTCTTCTGGCCTCTTCATTAAAACTGAACACCAAGAGCATCCACATTTTCTAAATAGTGGGTGCAATACAATTTTTATAAATAAGAAAGTTATTTTCATAATATTTTATCCTGAAATGCATTTTAAAAAAATTACTCTTGTTCTGTAGCAACTTCATGGCAACCCTGTTATCTACACTGTTATCTAGAATTCTGTCTTCCAACCTGTAACAGCTAACACGTGATGTGAAAAGTGATGCAGAGGCTTTAAAAAGGCAGGCTTTCTGAAGAACTGAGCTTTCTTAAGAGCGTAGCTCTGCTCATTCTATGGGGTTGCAATTAGACGATCTTTAAGGTCCTTTCCAACCCAAACCATTCTAAATCTGCAATGCTGTTCCCCCAGCCCTCTTCTTATTAGCTCTTTCCTCTCCTAGTCTGACTTCCTTCCCTCATCTTTCATTCAATTCTCTTTTTGTCCACCTTATTTTCCCATTAAATGCATTGCGTTATGCATGTTAATAAGTGCTACTGCTACACAATTGTGCAAAAGCTTTAATTAAAATGGAACCAAAGCAGCTCTTTAGCCAACCATAGTGAATGCTCCTTCCCCCACAGCACTCGCGCTGCCTAAACCAGCAGCAGTGACAACAGTACTGGTAACTGGTAATGTGCAACACTTACAGACTCCCAGATGCACCCCAGTCATTCCCCCAGCAAACAAAATTACTTGCCATTTTCCCTACCCATTCCTGTGCACACCTGTGCCACGCTGAAAGAAAGCAAAGCAGTCTCTGCACCCAGAGGTTTAAGTTAGGGAGCCTTCTCTTCACATAGCAAAACACACAGTTGCTATCAGAGCTAACCCCACATAAAACAAGACTTTTATTTTTAGAAGCTGGTGTCAGAATGGTATCTGCTATAATGGCCGCCACACTAGCAAAAGATCTTTTTGATCAATACCAAAGACAGATAGATGCTTATCAGAGATAAGAGTGCTTGGCCATACATAAGCTTGAATAAACTTGGGAACAGATTTACAGGAGGTAAAGGAATGTTTCTTATTGCACTTGAAAGCCAAAGAAATCTGTAATCTGTAAGAAAAATAGGGGAAGCAGGAAGTGAATTGCCTAAAGAATCAGACTGAAAAGACGTTTTCTTTTCCTGTAAGTTTTCTATTCCTCTCTACTTTACACCAGACATAACAATCTATTTCATAAACAGCATGGCACTAGACAAGTTAAGCAAGTCTGACAGACTCTTCTCAGTAAGCCTTGCTCTGAAATGGCTGCCAAGAAATGGGAAGAATGGGAAAGTTCTCACCTGCCACTCAAGAAGATGGTATCCAGACTACACAAACCACTTTTAAGTGATTCGTACTTCTTCTAGACACTGACAGACTTTACCTTCCATATCTCACACAGGAGAACAGAATCAGAAAATAACTATTTGACCTGCAGAAGCAACTAGATGACACAGGCACTAAATTAGAGAAGAGCTAATCTAGCGTGCAAAGATATTCACTGTAGCCTGTCTTCCTTGGTATTCAAGACGTTTGATACAAAAACTTACAATAACTTAAAAGATGTCATTCTCCAAAAATGAGAACGACCTACAAGTAATTCACAGCAACTCTGTTCAGATATATAGAAAACCGGGGGGGGGGGGAAGAGCAGTCTAAGTGTGATTTTTTTTTTCTTATTTTTTTTTTATAATCCACGAAAGCTATGTGGACTCAAGATTCAAATTTTAAAGCCTTAATTACTTTGTCAAGGATTAAAGGTTTATTAAGTATTCGTCTAAATTCGTACTACGTGCTGTAATTTCAAGGAACTATCTGGCAACCTCTAAACAGATCCTCAGATACCAGACCCACAGGATGTTCTGTTGCACAACAAATAATTATTGTAATCTTCGTTTTGGCATTGGCATCAAATCTACCATTAGCCCTGCAGCTTCAAGTAGGGAAGGAAAGAGTTTTAATTCTCGTGTCTTAACAAATCTCAGCAGCATGACCTAACGTTACCTGGTTAAATTGGCCTGACCAGATACTTGAAACAAAGCTCTCCTCAGTGTTTAAACTCCCAGTGAAAGTCATTAGCATGGTAGAAGAACACGAAATTCCTTCACCTAACTAAAATCCTTCAATTGCAGCATCTTCATTCACCCTTTCCTATTTAAGGACTCAACACCTATTGCTCTGCTTATGGCTCATCAAGTGTTAACTACAGAGAAATCAAATGACTTCTTTATACTTCATGAGAATAGCTGGAGTATCTTCCACTTATATATGACAAAGGGTTTTCAAAAATTCTACAAATTTCTCAGGAGGATCCTATTTTCTCTGCCCTGGGACTTTTAAGCAACTACCTTCATCGTGATAATAAATGCTTTCCTTTTTCCATATGGATCTTAACTAGAAAGGTAAATTTGGCCTCATGTAGGTCTTCATTATTCATCTCTGTCATTACAGAAAACTGCCTTTTCTCAGGAAGAAATGCGGAACTTGTAATCAAACTTGCAACGGTCACATTCTACTTCAACAAAAATTAGTTTCTCTCCCCTCAATGACTGTGCATTTTTCTCTATTCCACCTTCTGATAATGCTTCTGCTCCGAACATAACATCAGATATTATCCTAAAGAATTTCCCAGAAAGCAAGGCAGCTGGTCTTTTTTCCCCGCCCTTGAACTGAATGTTTTTATTATTTTTGGCCTTCAAAGAAAGCAAAACCCCAAAAAGAAATTTTATGAATAATAGAGGCTATCTAAATCCTGTCTCTAGGAAGATCAAAGTCTGCATTTAGTGTAAGCACTGTTGAGAAAAGCAAGGACAAAAGTCAGATGACATCAGCTTCTTAGCAGTTAATTTCCTGAAAATTGCTGAAAATCCACGAAGACACTGCATGTTTCCTTTAGGAGTGCTGGTTTAGGAGGGACATCATTTCATTGAATAATAGACTCTTTCCTTCCCATTTTATACAGCTAAGTTTCTTCCTCCACCTGCTTTGCATACCAGGTGGCAATGTAAGCCAGCACCTTATCTATAAAGGTATTTAAGCCACTAATGGTAGTGGCTAAGATGCTCTTCCTCACTCAAAGAACCAGACTGGCATACTAAAGAGAAGAGATCAAATCTTCAGAATGAGAAGCCAAAAAGTTAAAGGAAAATGAATTTACAATTGTGTGTTTTGGTAATGATGTACGCAATGGTAAATCTTACCACCTGGTTCAACACAGCAAAATGCTATACGGCTGTAAATGCTGTCAAGTAGGAAAAAGGCACGCACATTAATCTTTTTGCATCTGTCAGTAAAGAGAGCTACACTACTGGAAACTTTCTAAAAAATGCTGCTGAAGTTAAAACTTTACTATGACTACTTTACATTATGCTTACTAGCTCAAGTCTGAAGAACAGTACACAGTAGTATGTTTTTATATGACTGCCTGAATAGAGTCTCAACATCTCGTTTTTACTTAGAACCCTAAAATCCTTTCTTTTGTCCCAATGAAAATACACTAGATATCCTTTAAAAATATGATTTCATTTTGAAAACTGTACCTTACATTGCTACACTAAATTAAAGCAATCTTTTAAGAGCATCCTGGCTTCAATCGGTTAGGGGTGTGAGAAAAAAGGGTAGAGTAGAAAAGACAGCTGGGCAGACTAGATGACGACAACTGTACAAGTTGCAGGATCGAAAAATTCTCCAGTGAACCACAAAACCAAAATGTTAAAACCAAAGACAGGATGGAAATTACTAGCATTTTCCTTAATGCATCTCCTATGTAAAATGGCACAACAGGCCTAAGACTAAGATTTTAAAAGACTAGTTAGATTACAGAGATAAGCCATGAGGAAAAATCCAGTTTTGAGTCTTTGATTCACATCAGTGGAATAACAATACTTTAAAACAAGTGAGGTATCAGAAGTCCTGTGGTCAGTAGCACATAAAGAAACAACGGCACTCTGCCAGTTGTATTAAGATTAATATTCATGAAACCGAAATACACTGAATATGTAGAAGGAGCATGGACCATATAATTCTGGAGAACTCAGAAAGGAACAAACAATCTAGAGAAGAATATTTGGAAGAACGTAGTAACTGTTAAATGTTACAGAAAATTTCAGTAGCTTGAATTACTGGGATTTGGAGTTTAAAAATACTGACTAAAAAAATGGATGATTGCACGTGGAGAGATACCGACAGGCTCAGCAGCAGAAGATGCACTCCCAGCACACACAAATATCAGGTATTTTCATACACCATATTCTTCACAATATTTTCCCTAAGCGTATGAGATTTTAGAGGCTTTTTAGAAGGCCTCAGGCATACAACTACAGAACTCAAAACATTAAGATCAGATTTCTCTTTTGCTTCCTGAATTGTAAGGTACTAAATCAGTTCCATTGATTATAATAAATTACAAATCCTCAGGTTACCAGAATGTAAGTTGGACATCTAAAAGGAAATCTATCAAGCTAAAAATGCATAATAAGAATTTGCAAATCAAAGATAAAATAATAACTGGATTCAGATTTTGGTAATTTACATATTTCACATAGGAACTGAGTTTCCAAAAAACAGGAAGCATAAAAGCCAAGAGGCATAACAAAATTGTATTAGTGCTGTATGCAGACATCTGGGTACAGACTGAAAGTCAACTACAAAGATATTAGAGACTCCTAAAATATGACAGAGCTGTTAGGAGCCAATACTTTAGTCAGTGTGGTTTATGGACCTTGGTTTAGGTATAAACAGTCCATATTTCTTCATGTTAAAAAGGCAAAGCAGCACAAGCTAATGAAGCACGTAAAATCCACTCTAACAATGCTATCTATGTATTGGTGTCATCTGAGAGGGACGCATCCTTTAAGCAGGCAGAATTTAAGAACAGATGATCTGAAAGTTATACATGTGATTAAATTTCTCTCTTTTTCTAGACGAGCAACAGATGTGTACATCTGCTCTGTGACACTTCTTTCAGTGACGCTGGATAACTAGCAGAGCTACAAAGGGAATTTTAAAAGTAGTTAGTGTGACCATTGTCTTACTTCATCACTACTTTTGGGAAGTGTGGCTATCCAGATTAAGTCAAAAAGTATGCAATGTCCTTTTTGATTTTCCTTGTTTCTACCTGTGCATTCTTAACATACATGCTTAATTATTTTTAGCCAGTTATTAAATGAAGACACTTATGGTGTACTTCAGGCGGAAAAGCAAACTCCACGATTTCAGTACTGTTCACAACAGTGGCTAGCAATCCTGTCGCAAACATGCAGTCTTCAGAAGAGAACTCCATATAATGGCTACCCTCCCATTTACTTTACTGAACTTGATAAATCCAAAAATTCAAAACAACCAAAATGAACAGAAGATACAAAATGACTAATTTTCCACAAAATACTAAAAAGTACGTATGAACAAAGGTTCTTACACTGCATATGTTGTGCCATAACCCAGTTGTGGAGCAGCCTGTAGTTTTCCACGGACCCCTTCACCATTTCTACCAACAAGTCATATGCAGCAGCCCTTGAAGAATGTGACTTGCATTTTGGCTGCTGTCTATCTTTTAAACTTGGCAGCAAGAACAGAAGATTGAAGATGTCTCTCAGAAACTCCTGTAAAACAATTCCGTCAGCAGGTTTAGCAGTTTGAACACATTCTTAAAAGACAGTCATATTTTTCCAATCTTCTAGAAATTTCTGTATACTTTCTGGACCTCTGTCATGTATAGAACTTTCTGACTCATACACAAGTTTTAAATTGCAAATTTCAACAATTTTATTTATATTACAGCCTAAAGAGAAACATGTTCCGTGAAAAAGAATGGAAAATTATGCTTGATTCATGACTGATAATTCAATTTGACAAACCATACACTTGTATTTTTAATAAATTTAAGACTGGTTTCTCATAGTATATAATCACTCTACTAGTCTGAGTTTTATGTATTACTAATTAACCATAAAACATGCACTGATTTATGTATCGTATGTACTGCAAGTATATTTTGGTATTGTTACTCTGTTGGAATATTAACTGAACAATAAAAGGCATAAAGCACAGCTGTACCAAGTCAAGCCTTTTGATGACAGACCTGTAAAACATTGTTATTTATATTTACCTTTCCAGATTAATACACTAAAAAGTAGAGTTGTGTATGTCTAAAATTAAGTACCTTTGTTCTGTATAGTCAACTTAATTCAATAAAATTATAACAAATGTAAAATATTAAGACAACAAGAAATCAAAATCTGTCTAGCTCTGTAGGAAAAGGTAGTCATATTCTTCCAGAAGCTGTAGCATGTTCAAAGAAGTACAGGATGGTGAAAGGCTTTGCTCAGCCTTTCAGCTACTAAGTGAACATAACTAATTAGTCATCCAAGTGGTATAATGAGAGAACATGAAAGAAGAAATTTAACTGATTTAGAAAATGGTATTTCAGCAAAATGCCTTAGACAATCAGCAATTCATTCAAAACCTTTATGCCCAGGGCCAATGACATGATCTACTTCCTACACTTCACTGCATCAACAAAATGGCTGGAATCCTAACAAACTGTAATTAAATCATTTTAGTAGTGTATCATTGCAGTAGTCTACATGATCAGACTATAAACCCTCTATCCTTTACCTCTGCAGAACCTTCATTTTGTTTTTTTTCCTACATGGTATCTTCTTCAATTTTTTTTTAGGGATAGAATTCTCTCCCATTTGTAAAGTACAGCTACCAGTACAACTATTATATTTTGTTCTGCAATTTCTAGACTGTAATTAAAGAAATGTTCTTCTTGGATTTCCCGATGTTAAAAGGTCAGGCTGCAGTAAAATCTAAATAAAATCTAAGTATTTCCAAAGATAGCCTCCTGCAGAGCAAACAAAAAAATCACCATAAGTCTTTTTCCAATATATAGAGAAATTCCTATAGCACTAATATGAAGTATTTTAAATACAGTCACATGTCTATATCTGAATAATATTGAGGTGTCTTCTCCTGGCCAAAATAGTTAAAAGCTCTTCCCTTCCAGATTTCTCCATGCTTTGGAGTTATATTTTAATCTCACTATGCATGAAATTAAAAATAAATGGATACCTGCTTTCTTGGTAGTAAGTCTGCACCACAAGTGCTCATGGGGCAGCAATCTGACTGGCTTCCATTCCTAACCATATTTGCCAGGTGATGGTTACAGCTCATCAGCAGACCAGCTGTACCCAGTATGTGGAGTTTTGGACTGTGCTATGGGCTACAGCTTAGGGCTGTGGTGCAGTCTTTTTCAAACAGGTGTCGTAGGACACCAACCATGCAAAAATGCAGTCTCATAGACTAGGAAAGAAGTAATGCCAGAGATCTGGATCTATCATTTTCCGATTAATACTCTTAATCTTGTATTTGCACTATCTGATTGAATTCTAACTTGTTGGAGCAGGGAAGAAAAAGATCACATGGATCTTTTTGTGGACAGGTGAACTGCAGTATTCTTTTTACACGTGTCTGCCACTGGGTAGGTATAGAGCTTAAAAGCTACTTTTAGATCACAACTGTCCCAAGATACAGTCAGAAAGCAGCTGTTGTTAATTTTTTTTAAAGTAGTTAATACTGATCCATTCTGAAAAAAATTCAGACATAAGAAATGAAAATAAATAAAATCTCTAGGGTGTAAGAACTTTATCCTGAAGTTAAATATAGTTAGAAAGGGAAGGGACTGTACATACTACTTATTAATTAAGGAATGAGACATGTTTTCATCAATCACCCAGGGCTAAAAATATGACATACTCTCATGTATTGAGCCCTGCAATCAAAATATTAGATAAAAAGGTGTAAAGAAGAAAGTACAGTAAAAAGATATGACCTTGTCTTGATCTCTGTCAGGGTCCTTTTCTTACCTGCCCTTCACGAGAAAATTTAAAAGGTGGTTTGTGCTTAATAACACTTGTTGCAAGGCGAAGCAGTCCTGTAAGTCCATCATCTTCTATATTACCGTCTTGATGGTCAAGGATTTCTCTGCTATAGGTATACATATATATAAAAGAAATGTTAAAAACTCTGTCTGTCCCACTAAAATAAATTTAATGCAACTTACAAATTGAATTACTTTACTAAACCTTACCTCCGAATGCAGTCAGCAAGATGTCTTGCTAATGCATCTAAATCAAGGAGTGTGGTCTGATTAAAAAGAAAGAAAGTGGTATATAAATGGAAAAAAAAATTATGTACGTCATGAATTAAAGTCCAGCCTGAAACTATGGCTATTCTTTTCGATGGAAATTTGCTATTGTACACAAAAAAACAGGAACAATTAAAACTCTTTCAAATGTTCTTGCAACAGTATTTTAATACATTTTTATAAATGTGATTAAACTGTTTTTTAAAATCAATGATGTACAATTCAAATAAAGTAACACTTATTCTTTCAATTCCAGATCCCAAAGATATATTATCTCTATCATGTTGAAAAAATTTAATACTACTATTTTAAATATGTAACTGTTATTTCTCACAGGAACACACAGAAGCTTGTCATTAGAAGCTTGAAAGCAACATGCAGAAGAACTACACAGAACTGTTGCCTAGCTAAGAGACTCAATTAATAAAATGGAAATGGTAGGAAACTGAGCGGAAGAAAGATGGGCCAAAATTTTTGCCTCTACTGGGACCATCAGGTGTTAGGAGACAAGTTTTTTTTTCAACACTACAGAAAGAAGGTTTACAGCTTTATCTTCCTTCCCTTCCCACACTCCCGCCAGAGCACTGAGAATAAATTAGAGATACTTGTGTAGCACGTCCAGCCAGCAGACATAGTTGCAGAAGGTGCCTAAAAAGTTAATTTTAACCCTTTGGGGATGTTTCAAAAGGGTGAATATTTTTTCTGACCTGCGCTAACTGGCTGCTAACTGAAATTTTTTCTCGTCTCTTTCAGTTAATATCAGATATTTGCTTGCCTCCTCCTTCACTGAAATTACCAAGAGTCCATCTTTCCTAAATGATTCCAATACTCACGTCTCTTAACTTCACATAGCCCTCTCTATTTGTGCATTATATGCACCCTCCCTTCTTGACTCTACAGGGTGTGTGTCTGAAGCTTCCTTTTACCATGAGCTACTAAAAACACCAAAGAGCAGCAAGAGTCAAGAGAAGGGAGTGCTCCGAGAGCAGTTTGTAGCAGTTCACTATATATTAAGTAAAATTGTCTCACGATCAATGAAAAAAATTATATGAATACAAATATTTAAAAACGCAAACATTTTTATGACTGCAAAGCAAAACATACCTGACTTGCATCTTTGACATGTATGTTATCAATCAGTTTGCACAGCAACCAAAAATATTCCTTACAACCTGGTCGTAGCACTGGTTCTTCTTCATAATCCTCCATCTGAGGAAAAAAAAAATAAATAAAAAAATTGCTTTTGTTAACTGTATTAATAACAGTATTAAAGCAGTGCAATAAATGCAATGTTACAAGAATATTACTTTCTACATGGCCCTATTTAAGATAAACTCCTTACAAGAACAATGAATTTTACAATGGTAACACTGCATGTTCTGTTTTTCTTCTGAAATACTTATTCATTTTCCTGAAAGACTGTCAGGATGATCTGCCAGAACCTTAAAAAATTTACAATAGTATTATATCTGTACTTGGAACTGCAAATTGCAAAATGTTCAATATTAGACTGGGAAAAACAAAAGAAAATTTGCATGAATATCAGTTCGACATGTGTTAGTAAAAATCCCATTTTGAACTCTTCTGAAAACTAGTCAAATAATGCAAATCCTCTGCAGACTGTTTTAATACAACCTTTTTTTTTTTTTTCTCAGAATCTCCCCTGAATCAAGGTTCACACTTCGCAGTCATACAAGTGGTCTTCTTCAGATTTACATTAGCTGAAGTGAGCATAGCCTTCTCTGATATGCATTGGTATGTCTACAATTCCTCACTGACTTTAGGCAAAGTCATCCAGGTTAGTTCAAACCATCTCTATTAAACTCCATACATTAACAGTGTGAAAGTAGCTTTGGCACCATCCCTAGAATCTCTTCTATTTAGTGAAACTGTGAGGACAATAATACCCCAAAAGCAAAACAGAAACAATAGACTGGGGAACAGTAACATTTAACTGCAACAACAGAGGATATCTATACAATAAAAAACTATTGATTTATTTATGGACTTGCCTACATTTAAAAGGGAAGATGGGGCATTTACTGAAAACACAACTGTTATTCCTTAACAGCATCTTATGCAGATGCTAAAATTCCAGAACCACAACACTTTCAAAATGCTATTTTCTACTTTTGTCCAAGCACTGGCAAAGTATCAATTACTTTAGCATCACAGCTGTAAGTTCTATGAAGCTTCTCGAAGCATCTAAACCAAAGTTCTTAATATCTTAGCGGATCAGAAACAGTATGTCAGACATAATGATGGCTTGTGCTACCATTTTTCTCCTTTTATATTAACAGAAGTAAGTTAAAATATATCTTTAATAAAGTCTTGTAATTTCTTAAGTTCTTACCCGGATAGGTTTCAGAGCTTGAGCATCAGGAAGAAATTTTAATAATGTTGATGCAGCCAGCAGCAGAAAGGACCGATTAATTGAGTCTCCCCCATCGAGACCAGAGAGAGATAACTTGTATAAACCATTGCATGACTCATGGCGAACGGCAGTCTGTGTGAAAAATAAATAAATAAAATTATTGCACACATTATTTAGAAGTTACTTTTTGTTCATTTTGTTTTTTTCTTTTTTGACTTTCATATATACATAATTAAGTTCCTCCCATAACGTCCACCAGGTTATCAAGGCAGAATATGTCTAAAAACACCTATGCTGAAGATACCCTTGTAACAAAAAAGCCTTGTCTCCCAAGTTACATATTTTCTATAGTAAAGACTACAACCAGCTCACAAAATACCACATGTGGGCAAAGTAGGAACATATATGTGATGCTGGAACCTATACTTATGCATATGAAACTATATGGTTAATTTAATTTCACTAGAAAAACTATCTTATTCCTAAGAAAAAAGATATCTAGACTATCTCTAATTCAGCTTCAGAAGTTTGCACTCATTTCGTTCCAGTGTTTTTAAATGGAGACAGTATGTTTTTTCTGTGGTTGAGTAATAATTAACCAATAATAACAATCACTTCATCATGTCCATATCGCACATTTAAGCAATAGATAGTAAATAAATAAATAACCTATCATGCATATTATGCAATTTCCAGGTTTGTCTTACATTAGAAAAAAAAATACTTAAAACTAGACAAAGATTCATTGATGACAAATGTTTATTTCAACTCTTATTCACCCCATTTTGTGATAAAAAGTACAGATGAAAAAATAACACAATGGCTGAAATATATTTAGATTAATCCATGTTAGAGGGCATCATCCAGAAATTCCAAGAAATTACAACAAAAGAATTACCTTCAACCAAAAGCGAAGAACAAAGATTAGAGTTCATAAACTGGTTTGCAATCAACCACAAATATGCCATCTTATGCAGTATTTTTACTACAGATGATTACTTCTTAAACAGGACTGCAAGTAACTGAGTCAGAACCTGCTTACTTTTAGCAGGAAAAAACATGATTTGAAATTAATGGAAGCTTGAAACTGAAGTTAATCTTGTTCCACGTTATGCACAAATTAGTAACAACCTCTCCTTTAACATACCTCTGGAATAAGAAGGGTAAGCTTCTTTAGCCAGTCTTGCAAATGATCACTGTCTGCCAGGCTGGATTTCACTGAGGAACAGCAGTGAGCCCAACTCACCAAGAGCCACATTGAATAATGAGTAACTAATAGGAAATGAGATGAGAGTAAATTGTATCATAATTCTAACTGAATAAGCTTTCTAGGTTGAAGGGTTGCATAGTTCTAGCACAAATGACATTTACTTTAATTATCTTAATGTACAAGACTAAGTCCTTATTGGCACATAAACCACTACCTCAGCTCAAAATTTCACCAATATGCTTACTGAATACTGATCATTGTGCTAATTTGATTAAATACTCAAAATCTGGAGCACAACCTCCTCCTGCATCTCTCCTTAGTAGTGAGCTGCTACTTTGGAGATGGGTTGCATCAGCTCTTAACATGAACATTTCCCCAGACTAACTACCACATCAGTTCTTTTCTTCTTAACAGCCAAGAGTAAGACTTTAGTATGTGACGCATAGCATACTGAGAATTCAGGATCATAGCCATGAACATCTGTAGGCCAGAACAAAGTGCAAAAAAACCAAAGGCATTGTACAAGCTTAGGAGTGCATATATTTATGCACACCTAGGCTGTACTTTTGGCAATTACTCTCATACAAACCTAACCTGACACAGGCCATTTAGACATTTTGTAGGAATCCTCCCCAGGAAGGCTGAACTGGGGATCTCCAAGGAATTCTGGGCCTAGAATTACTTTTGTAAACCTGAATAAAGGTGACTGTTGGTGACTATATTACAGTGCTACATATATCTTCTGCTTTTCAGAAAAGAATGCTGCTGGTTTTCTTATCAAAAACAGCTATTCTGGAGATGAAGGCATAACTACCGTACAATATTTCAATCATATAAATAATTACCAGAGAAGGAAAGCCATGCAAGTCTTTTAGGACCTCTCTGTGTTTTAGCACTCAGATTGTAACAACCCTAAGGCTATCAAGATACACAGTTTTATAGCACACTAACGGTGGAATAAATCAAACACATAACCTGTTATCTTCGATATGTTTTCAATATTATTAGTTCATAGCATACAAATAATTTGCAGCACTGACCTTCGTGTCTTGATCTGTGATCAGACTGAGCTTTCAACACCCTGAACAGGAAGAAGATAAAGCCATTTGAACTTTATCACAGATCATAACAGATTACCACTTAGAAATGTAAGCACATGCCAGTAAGAACAAAGTTATTCTTAAGTACCCATGAACAATAATAATACTGTAATACTGTAATCCTAAAAAGATTAATTTCTTGAAGTATTCAAAATTAGCATTATTTACAAAGCTATTAGGATCTTCAAATCATCCCCCTAAAGCTTTACCAACTACAAGATAAAAAGTAAAGAAAAAATATCCACAACCCCTTTATATTGTCCAAGAAAAATGATAAAATGGAACTAAGAACAGACCCATACAGAAGAAATCTCGCATTTGTTACGGGGAACCACACTTTAAACAAAGCATTGCGAACCTTAGACATACTGTAAATGGTTGTATTTATTTACTTACATTTTTGAAAATGGCAGTAGAAGTTTATAAAATGGAAAACATATTGTCTGTAACTAAAATTATTCTTGGAACTCAGCTAGAGTTTACATTTAGGCACAGTTATAGACCTGGCTGGAAATGCTCTAAATATTGTTATCAATCTTTTAAAAATATGGTAAAACACATGATACCTTATTTGGAATCAAGTAATTCTACAACACAGAATATGTGAAAAAATTGACCTCCCAGGATCAGTCCAACTCTGTCACTATACAGTCTTACACAGAATTGCTTTTCTCAGGAAAAAAGGCAAAAAGGACAAAAATCACTAATAACCATTTTCTGAAAGTAAAATTTTGCCTGCAGTACATGCACACTAACTATAAAAAGAAGGGAAATTTCAACAGAAATAAAGTAATGTCATTAGGATGGGGAAAATAAGTCAAAGAGAGCAGATAAATAAGCAGCTTAAAAACAAATTTAATTCAAATTTTCCTTTATATTCCCTTGAAATTGATAATGCTAATTGTTACAAAGAGAACAAAGAAATAGTTTTGGTACAAGAATTTCTGACAGCATCCTGTACATATCTTGTTGCTCCACGTCATATAGCTTGGAGAACAACTGGCTATATAAGGGATTCTATGATGATTAATTACTTTACATGTATGTTTTGTTGTTGTTGTTTCTATTTTATTTATTTATTACTATTACTATTTCTGGCAATTTGTTTAGTTCAGTGATTGTTTTATTGCTGATGACCACTGAGGGTTATCTCCATGATTCATAAGTGGATTAACTACAAAAAGAGGTGACTAAGAAAAGCAAATCTAATGCCTGTATGTTTAATTTTCTGATATGGATGTTAATGGGAACTACAACTGAAAGAGCTATTCATTCTATTTAAAACAGCCAAGGAAAATGTGCACACTTTATAAGCTTTATAACAAAAATAAAAAGATATTGTACCTAGGTGCCAAGTTGTCATATGTATAAGCAACTGACATAAGTCGCTGAATCAAACTGGTTCCCTGGACAAGTACAAGAAACACCTTTAAAAATTGAAGTCAAAAGAAAAAAAGACCAGTTAATATAACAACAAGCTTTTTGATCGTTTTTTAAATTATACACATTGTGTGAATCTAAAAAAAACCCACCTGTGTAGAGGGAGGAACAGCAAAAGAGAAATAATAACATTGCTAACGTTGAAGTTATATTCTGTTTTTTTATTAAAGCAAATGTAAAATCCTGTGTTTCACTGAGTACACCTAGATGCTAAAATTTCATTCTATTCCTCTTAGACAACATAACTGAATAGAAAAATCAATCATTTTCTCAATCCCTTTAGTAAAAAAAACTGTATTTCTTAAAACCACAAACATTAATTTTGTTTTTAAAATCATAGGTTTGAGGAGACAATGTTGTGGGTGAAGTTGGATATGTAAATTTTGCTTGTATCTTTGTGACCAACACATTTGACTGACTACACATTCACTTAAATTATTAATCTTAAAAAGAGCCTCTGACAGGCTATACAAAATTTTCAAATCTGAGAAGTCTGAATAGAAAGTCTTTAAAGACTTTAGAAAGAAGTCTTTTAAAGTATTTAGATAGCAAATCCACTGCAATCAAAAATATTCATTGATGAAAATTTAAAAAGCTAATACATTCAATAATTTACCTGTATTGTATCAGCTTTGGCAATTAAGGAATCTGTTTTGTCAAAAATACCTCATCCGTATAGAACAGTTAGGGTCTTTCCTTGTGTAACAGTGACAAATGGGAAGTTTGGCTCCAGCTCACAGTTCAAATCTGACCTTTCCTGCAATCACAACTGGTCCTGTGCCCAAGAGCAATCAATTTACAGTGAATGTATCTCTAGCCATCTGATGACAAAATACTATTGATTAAATATCAGGCTTGGTCTATATTTGGAAATTAGCAGGCAAGAATCTGGGAGGAAGGTTTACGCATTTAGGTATGTTTATCGTACACTTGCTCAGATATTCTTAGTATAGTAAGTTACTTCACACTTAGCGTGCACTAAAGGACACAAAAATGTATTTGCTGAGGATGAGGACAGCAAGTATGAAAGGTTACCATAAAAACAGCATTCATAATTTGGGAAACAAAATGTAAGAAATAGGAATAAAGCACCGGAATTCTGAAATTCCCATTTTATATGCTCACCAATCATCAAAAAACCCTTTCAGTTCCAGCTTTTAAAATTGGCAGGTTTAAAACAAAATACAATTAAACTATATTTTAGAGAACAGTATGTAGCATATAGATTAATAGTAGTAACTTTGCCACTATATTATTACCAAAATAAAAGCTTCACAAAACAAAGGAGTCATTTAAGTTCACAAAACAGACACACTGTCTATCTCTTACCTCTGTTAAACGAGGTATATGAAGGCCCTTCACGTGGTCACTTGCAGTCTTCCTTGATTTGCCTGGCCACGTTCTTTTTCTGTGACTCTCTGCTACACCAGACCAGGCAAAGACATCGTGGTAAGCTAAATCCAGATCTGAAGGATCAACTGCAAACTGGCATATCAGCTTCAGCAAGCAAGCAAGGCAATCCAGCTGCCACTGTGAATAAGAAGGAAATGAATTTTTCTTTTTGCAGGGATTTATTTTACAAATAATTCTATGACTACTACTGAATTTGACGAGAAAAGCTTAAGTAAGCTACAAAGGATAAACAACTAGAACTCTAACTGGCAAAACCTCACAAGAATAGACACTAAAGAGGACAGGTATTAAAAAAAATTGCTTCTTACAAGAAGGACATTTTTATTATCTAGTCCTATTAACAGGTGCATTACAAGACATTCTGTTATTGTGTGCATGAAATACCACAGAGGAAATAGTATTGAGAGGTTAAGCTCTACAGTTAATAGCTTTCCCTGCATTGCATTCAATTACAGCACAGCGTAGTAGGTATGGTATACTGAAGTGCTTTCAAGTTGAATACATTTAACCATGAGGAGACAGCAGACAGTACTTCAGAAATAACATTTTGTATTGTAATACCACACGCAGAGGCAAAACCCACTGATTGGTTTAGTAACTCTTGAGATCAGTTTACATGGCTCTCAGCTAGGTCCAAAGACAGCACATGGTCAGCTCCACCAGCAAAACTTGCAGTGTGAGAGTAAAATTAACAACAAAAAAGAGCACCATTTCACAGCAACACATGGAGAAGATAACCGTCCAGCACCTTTATACATAAATGATCTGCTTAAGTTCAGTGACCAGTACAAGGCACTTAGTTGCAGAATTTGTAATTATTTTCATGGTGATGTCCACGTTTTCTGGGCAGAACAATAAAAGTCATCACGCAATCTTTTGCTTATAAGCAGAGTAAGAAAGAATGACGATTTGTTTCTAACATTGAATATATTTTAGAACAAATACATAAAAATCTGTTTAAAACCTTTTAATAAAAGGTACGCCTGTTGTCAAAACATTTTACTAAAAGGTATGCCTGATGTCTTTTTAGCATTTGAGAAACTGTTGCCAATTTTATACATATATATATACGTACGCCTCATAAAAGACAGCTATGTTATTCTGGAGTAAAAGGGTGAATAATCACCTACCACAGTCCATGATTCCTGTTCTTTAGGCTCTAAGATTCCAGAATTAAAAATTTCGAGTAATTGTTGGAGTCCTCCAGCAGCAACAAACTGTAAGTATATTATGGAACCAATGTGAGAAAAAGCAAATGCAGAAATATCACCAACTTCAGTTAGATCTACAGGCCTGATAACACAGAAAAACTTTAAAATATTCTATTTAAATTTGAGATCAGAAACCCTTAGATAATGTTTCAAATGGGTTTTCATTTTACATTTTTTTTGGAAAAACTACAATATGTATCACAAAATACTGTAGGAAAATCAGACCTTGCAGCTCCATGTGTTTTTACTATTTTCTATTTGATCTTCACTTGAATCATCTGAGTCTGGGTAAAGATCACTGTAACTTCCCTAAAGACAAACAAGTATAAGTCACAAAAAAACAAAAACCCCACAGTTTAAGATTAAAAATACTATAAACCAAGTTATCAATATATACTTTGGTTCATAGAAAAAACATATTTTGTGCAAGAAACCCTATTACCGTAGATTCACGTCTTATTCTTCTGTTGGGCTTTCCCAGAGCTTCAATAATTTCCAGGGCGTACAAAAGTTTATGGGCACTTTTTATTCGCAGAAGATCCTTCCAGCTAAAGCCATCGTTACCCTTAGCAAACAAAGAAGACAGAAAACAGTTAACGTAACTTAATGCTGATCTTAAGAAAGGCAATGAGAGGGTTTTTAAAGTAAATGGACAAGTTCTTTAGTTTTTAATTTCATCTATTCTTTGAAATTAGACTATTTAAAACACATTTCTATACATGAATAACAATTTGAATAATATGAATGCAGCAGTGAAATTTGAGTAGACTGTTGACATTACTAAAAGCTACGGCATACACAATTTTTAAGTACAGGAAGCCAAATGTTGTTGGGATGAATTATAATTTCCAGCAAAATTTCAGTGTGTCTATAGAGAAACATAATACCTAGGAACAATAATATGTTATTTCAAGAACTTTAAAACAGAGAATCCTTCCTTCTGTTGGGCAAGAAAACAAATAGGTAAGTGACCATGTTTTGAACTTGTAGAAAAGACCACACAATAAGGATTGCTATCATAACACCCATGACGTTAAAGTGAAACAGTATATTGGAAATATTTTATACAAACTAGGCAGCAGATGAAGAAAGTACTGTTTTGATTAAAACCAGAAGACTGTGATAACTAGCATTCACTATTCATTTTTTAAGTTCTTTTTTTTTTTTTTTAAGAAATCATAAAAACAAACTTTTTGAACTAAAATGACATCTGTTTAATTTAATTTTGAAAGAATCATTAAGTTTGCTTATTAGGTTTACTTGTGTCTAAATGTATTAACATACTTTTTAACATTCTTCTTCTTTAGGGAAAATTCAACTAAAACACTAAACATTAAAATATCCATGTATAATAAGGATAAAAATATAAAAAAAGCAATCTGTTGTACCTGCTCATCTGAAATATTTTGGAATGCCTGTAACATATTAGGGCACGTTGGTAGAAGCATTAACAGTTCCCAAACACGTCTGGATAAGTTTTCTGCATGGAGATGGAGTTCTTCACATCTTGCACTCTGACAAATCATAAAATAATTATTCTTACTGTGAATTTCTTAGTGAAAATAACCTAGCTAAGATTTAAAGTCCAAAAATTTATTTATTCTTAATTGAGAAGTTATCTAACGTAAATCCATCAACAGACCATGAAGTTTCACTTGAACCAGGAAGAAACTAAGTTGCATTATCTTTATGGCCTATAACATATTATGAAATATTTGAGTGTAAGTAAAACTTAAAAATAATCTACCAGTTAAAATATACTAATGGTTATTTAATTTCATACAAGCTAATGATGGCATATAAGAGATATAACTTGAGTTTTTGCAATAAAACTTTTACTAACCTTTCTTCAAACCAATTCCCATTATTAATCACCATAATTAAATACTCAATATTCTTTAGTGAAAATTATTTCTTTAGAGTTTCTACAATATTTAGGATACACTGAATGATATCATAACAGTGTTATGAAAATCTGAAAGATCATGATAATGACCATAACACACATGAAATTGAATACACATATAAATTCAACAAATGTATCTGGCAACTGCATGCAGAAGACAAGAAATAAACTAGGTAGGAAAAACAAATTAAGTAAGACTTAAATGTAATTATTCTAATAAAGTTACTCTAAATTACCTCACTATCTTCCATAGCCACTTCTCCAGAAGGAGGTTTAAAAGAGGCAAGCATCTCTAACAAATCAAAAAGGGTGGTAAGATGAGGTTCTTGCAATAGTAAAAGCATTGGAATGTTGTCCTTTTGAGGAGGAGGTAGGCAAGATGCTGGAAGTTGAACGCCTTCACCTTTACGTTCTCTCCTTGGTGCTCCCAAGGACACAAACACCATCTAGAAACAGAGAGAAACAACGAGGAAGAGAGAGGCAGCTTAAAAAAATGTGTATGTTAAAGTCACAGAATGTTTTCAGCAGCATCTAAATTAAGACCTTAATGGTAATGATCAAAATAAATCAATACCTGTGTTGTTAAATTTTTACTGAGCATCATTTTGAGCAACTGCCATAACTAAAGCTTGGTTTTGCTTTCACTTAAGACATTTATGATATAGTTGCATATGCTGCTTGCTTTGGCTATAGCGGATAGTGCTGTTTCCTTTTCCCCCATCCATCCCTTATTTTGCTAGTCAGGCTGGCAAGCCTCTAGTATCAGTCTGACTTCTCAGTAAACTAATAAAATAGCATAAAAGCTAATCCAGAAGAAAAATAAGATAAATTGTCTAAAAGGACCAGAAGTATGCTAGAGACGGTGTAACAGCACAAATATCAGCATAGTTAGAAAAGCTGAGATTTGTTACGCTGGCATAACTACATAGTAGAAAGCAATTCTCAGATGAAATGTTCATGCTGACTAGTTACCACCTCCATGCCCAGCCACTCAAATGGAATGTTACTGTTTCTTCAAGTTCTGCAAGGATAAGAATTCATCTGACTGTCACATAGTTTGATTCTGTAAAGTGACCTATGTTAACACTAAAAAAGTATTTTAAAGTCTGTTTCCTTTTTTGTATCAACCTGATTTATTTAGCAAAGTGAAAAAACAAAGATGTAGTCCAACAGATCATTCAATTTGAACGTCAACAGTTAAAATATATTAACTGCTACAACTGCTACAGCCAACAATGGCACATGTAAGTGTATCAGTCAGCAATGATCCTTCTGTGGCATAAGCTTAGTTTTCCTTCAGACAGAAAGAAGGTATGAGATGATCAGCTGGCATCTGTTACAGTCCCACGTCCCTAATGCAGTCACGATGTCATTCGTACATCAAATTAGGCTTGACAAATCAAACTAGGCTTTTCCAAACTGTAGTCTTCAGTAAACTTCAATAAAAATAAAAAATTTCAAATAAGCATTATAACATGCTTCAGATTTAAGCCATGGAAAAAGAGAGCTAGTCACTGCTACTGTGGAATGAACTCATCTTCAAAGGTCAGACAACATGTGGATACTTAATGCTGTTTTCACTGCTCCTTCATTCTCCTTGATGAACGAAAAAAAATGAAATTTTCCTTTTACTCCTTGAGTCTTCAGATCAGTTAGCATAACCAGAATCGGGCTTTAAAAATTATTAACTATTTTAAAGACTGACAACAGCAGAAAGGACAGGTAGTACGACTTTGAGCTTACAGGAGGCACATGTTAGATAGTAAGAAACAAAACTGTAGAAAATGCTCCCAAAGAAAAATGTGCCCTCTACCATCACCACACACAGCAGCTGCATAAAAAAAGGCAACATATCAAGCAACTTTTGTTGGTGACTATATGCTGGTAATACCTGCATATCCTTGAAACCCAATTCATGAAGGGTTTTTTCATCATAATCAGTTGTCAGTTCATGCCCAGATGAAATCATTCTCACAGGTCCCATGAGGCCACCTATGATTTAAAAAAAAAATTAAATTATAGTTTCATTTTCTAATGAAAGTGTTGTTAAGGTTCACTTTTAATAGTACATCCTTCAGCAGCAATTAAAACCAGACAAAACCTCAATGCAATTGCCTTATGAAAACTGCTTATTACATTAAACTAAATTTCCTTGCATGTATTTAAAAATAGCATTTTCAGTAAGAGTTCACCCAATCTCCCAGAGGGAAGTGTCTACAGTACAGATTAAAACACGACTTCCATGTTTTGTAGTAAGTTATACTATGGCACACAGAAGAATGTAGGAAAAGGATTGTGACCATCAATTAAATTACTTTGTATCACACACCTGTGATAAAGACAGCAAAAGCAAAGACAAAATAATTAATCTTATTCAAATGTAAGTTGGAACTGAAGATATTGCATACTACAGAAAGGAAAAATTCAGAATACCCTCCACAGAATTCTCAACACTGTACAAATCTGAACAATTAAAAGATCAAGAATTTAATTTGGTGCAGACAGTCCAGCAAGAAACCTTATTACCACAGATAAACATTTGTTGTGCATTTTACAATGAATTTATAATCTCAGACTACTTGTATAGTTCTAACCACCAATTACAGTGCACAAAGATATTTGTTATGGATTAAAATCTGCAGAGCTTTTCCTGATGCTAGGCACTGATCCTGTACACCAGTGAAGAGCAGCCCTACCCTACCACTACACTTCAGCACTGGGTTTTCAAAGAGGGTCCTTCAGAAAAGCCTATTTTTTTGATCCTCCTTCAGAGATCCTAGGAAGTACTCAGAGTTGTGCTGCCTGAAAATGCTTCAAAACAGTATGTTATTTGCCTATAGAGACATAGTATTCCAATACAAGGGTTAAAACCAAAAAAAAACCCATCAAACTTTATTCTCTCCCTGTCTCAAGAACAAGCAGAGTGTAGCACATACGTAGTCAGCATTCTTCCTCTGGTAACTGCTGAAAGCGCATCACCTGCAGTCTGCAGCCACAGTCACTGCTGCTGTGTGCACACAATAAATTCAGGTGATGCTTCCCAGAAACAGCAGATACACACACACGTGCTGACTTTTCCATACGACAGCACTGCAGTCAGATGTAAACGCAGCAGCTTTGACTGCCAGACAAATGGAAATCTCAGACAAAAACACAATTCTCAAATCCTGCACCCCAAAATATTTGTGAGACCTTCTTGTGAAAACCGGCTATTTGGTAGCCTTTCAAAGTCACGTCAGTGAACAATAAAACCATCAAGGTTTTATATGGAGCTGGGCATAAAATTTTATCTCTCACTGTTCTCATTGTCCCCAGCAGGCTGCTTTGAAAACTTACCAATGCAGTCAGGCAAAATAATTTGAAACAGCTAAAGGCGAGCAAACATATCATCCATAAAAATAATACAGAGATCTACCATCTTCTGCACTTCAGCAAACCAGTAACAGATTTCAGAAGAAAGAATACAGGAAATAACCTGAGTGAGAAACAAAAGCAATCTCACACTTCTCGAGGTTTTGGGACCTCAAAGAATTTTGTGGTAGATGCAAACACACCTGAGAAAACAAAAATTAATTAAGGGCAGGAAGATTTAGCTCTATAAGGAAAAGGTGAGAGAAAAATTTGTACTCCTGAGCAAAAAGATTTTAATTCTTACTGAAATTTGATAAACTCTGTTTTGATTTCTACCTCTGTTAATGGAATGACAGCCATGTCAAGTTCCTAGCCAGGAACTCGTTTTTTTTGTTGTTGTTTTTGTTTTTGTTGCAGATTTACCACTACTAGTATATTTAAACAGACACAGTTAAAGTCACTGAGACAGAAGAGTGCACCATATGCCTTACAGAAGATGTCTCCTGTGATGCGGAATGACTGAGGATTCTAAGACTAACAGTCAATACACCGAACTGTAATTCACAGAGATCTTTGTGACCAAAACTTTTTCTTTTTTTTTTTTAATCAGCTATACAAAGCAGTCTACAAGATAAAGCGTGGCTGAGTAAAACAAGTTTTAACTGCAAGTCTCAGTTTCAGTTCTATCTTCTCAAAATTAGGAGTTGAAAAGTAGAAGTTCTTCAAGTGCATTATTTCAAACTAATGGTGGAATGCAGAGAACAATGCAAAGATACTTCTTCAGGAGTTTCATTAATAAGAAATTTAGCCAATTCCAGGATTTATGCATCTATCAGCCAACACAGCTATCAATTACAAGATGAAGTACTTAAGAGGCAGTAGTACAGATTTTAAACCTAGCAAAGAACACTGGGTTTATGAACCAACAGATAAAATCTTTATGGTTTTCCAGCTTCCAATAGGTATGGTATATTAATTATTAGTGTAATGAACACAGACAAATTCAAACAACATCCATAAATTGTTAGGTGTACAAAATTATGGATATCAGCACAATCGTGCTAATACCGGTGTATGTGTATTTTGTGTGCACATAACATGGCTGAATTGCAGCTCCTGTAGGGCTGCCATTCTGAATTTGCTGGATTTTGTGTTTCTATATTCCCAAGTAAAAAAAAATAAAAAGAATCTGGTATCTGGCCATAGCTGGTAGAAAACAAGACAAGTTTATTTACTAAAACAGCTTCTGAGAAATGGCTGGAAAGCAGACTTCATCAAGAAGGTAATTAAGATGTCTAGTGTTCAAAGTCTGGTACACTGACACCGTGTCTCATTAAAACATTTTTTTAAGTTGTAAAGCTACAAGGAGAAAGTCAGATTAACTTTTACACATTTCCTAATGGTCAGTGTTGTTGGAAAGGGATGTGTGGACACAATTTGTTCAGATAATATACCCAGCACACTAACTCTTGCTCGTAATGAGTCAGAAAGAAAACAAGAAAATATTGAGGGAAAAATAATTCAGAGAACAAGAACATTCCAAACAGCAATAGCCACTAAGAATGCTATAATATAGCGACAATAAGATTCAGAAAATGTCCTTCTCCTAAAGGATAAAGCAAAAAAAAAAAAATTAAAAAAAAAAAAATAATCACTCAAACACATAAAGAAAGGGAACAACAACAGGAAGCTTATTCATCACACTGTAAACAAGCAATGACCATCTCAGGAACAAGATGACTTTCAAAATTAAGAATATAAAAATAGGATGAATGATCGCTGTAGCTACAGGATGATCATAAATTAAAAAGTAGTTGCAGGAGTAAGGAAAATACAACACCTGACTGGAATACGTATGTGCAGGGTATAAATTAGGACTTTAAATTATAAATTCATATTATGAATCAATTGCATAGACAGAAAGGTACATGTATAACAAAATATAGAATAAGGTTCTGTGTAAAAGGATCTCTAAGTTACAGAAAACTACATAATTAAAACAACAATGAAAAGAAAACCAATGCAGGAGAAGTCTATTAGGAGTTGGATCTTGGCCAGATCTAAGGACATTTGGCAGATCTACATTTTCTCTGCAATTTCAAATAAATGATAGCACTTAAGAAGAAATGCTATTAATTGAGGATGACGCTAACTGTAACTACAAGTAGAATAAAACCTATAATAATGTTTGCTTACTGAGGATATCTGGGGAAGAAATACCGATAATCCTCTAAGCTGTAAATGGACGAACACTCATATGGGCAAAAAATACAGGCATGAGTACTATAGCTTACCAGGGAAATCCCCTTTGCGGCTGCTTTGGCCAAACTCCTGAAGCTGTGCTTGTTGATTTATCTGCTCCTTCTGCAAATTTTCGTACCAGTGGGTGACTTCTGCTCGTAGATCGGCCACCTGATCACTGGGATACATTTCTATAGTCATCTGAAATTAAATACATATTTTGGTTGTTGAAGCACATAATGAACTCAATAGAATTTAAGAGCATAGGATGTAGTTGTAAAAGGGCTTTTTAACTACCTTGTCAGGAAGTCCTGCTGGCTGACATACAATTCTTAATGGTAGTGACTGTTTGTCACTCAGGGCTTTCAAGTGACTGCTGATACCAGTACCTTCAATCTGCCACTGTCTCAGATGATATGCAAACCTTAAGAAGCAGGTAAAAACATTCACAAAGTATTTTTGTCAAAATCTATTTAATACAAACTGTCATTAAACAATTACAGGAAAAGCAAAACTTGTCCCCTTATTCTCTGGTGGTTTTTTTTTTTTTTTTTTTTCAAAATAAGAAGAGATGATTGGTATTCTCATTTTTTTAAATAAAAACTAGATTTGAACAAATGTGAAAAAAATATTTCTTTTGTGAGGGATGCAGAAATGTGAACCATAACCATACATCTTTATACAAGGACAATGGCCAGCTTTTGTAATTGTTTAAACCTCATAGGTTATCTTTCAAAAATATCCACTGCTGTCCTTACTTTACACAAATAAAAGTGAAGAAACTATTATTTATAATAGTAATTTTGTAACTCGTAACTCATTGATTACTACTATAAGAAAAATTGAAAGAAATTCTGCATCCAAATATACCGAAGAAGCGATTTACCTTCTCCTAAAAGCTTCCAGGTGTGTCTTTAGCATTAAGAGTCCTCTTTCAATAATTGTCAGGCTTGAGTGAGAATCTTGCTCAAGATTACTAGAAGCTATCATCAGACTCTCCATACACTTGCTAATAAACTCCTGTTCTTTTTCAAGACCAGTTTTACCTGTAATATCAATGTTAAATTATATAAGCGCAAAATTAAGACTATACGTTTTAATATTAAGAATAAAAGGAGGATAATGTTAGATATTCTTTAGAACATATTAAACAGAAAAAAAAAAAAAAAAAAAAGAAAATGAAAATTCCTACCATTGATATAATAAGAGTTGATATACTGGATAGCTGCTCGACTGACATCACCAGACTGTGCTCTTAAAGCAATACCCCAGAACTGGTCCATGCCACACAACTGTTATGACAAAAGGAAAACAAACAAACAGAACATTGCCTTATTATTTTACTGGGAGTAAAGCCTTTCTGACCTGAGAGATTTTATTTTCCTCTTGATCCAAATCCTAAAAGTATCTCCTCTGCTCAGGTTCTCATCAATGCAAACACCAATTATTGTAAAATCCCACCACTGATAGAAATATGTTCGTACTTTGAAGTGTTAGGACAATCGGTTAAAATTCAAAAGAGTGAGTTTTAATTTTTGACAAAGAGGAATGATTTTAAATGAAGCCTTAAAATGACAACTATTATCGGTATTCATTGTAAGAACAGAAATCTTAAATCAATCATTGCCTCAAATCAGTTCACAAGAAAATATCCTACTTATCACTTTATTTCTATGACAGTTTCCTAGTAAAAACAAACTACAGAAGAAAAGCTTCTAAAGCGCATCATATATAAACTGAGGTACATTTTAAAACAAATTTGTAGTCAGAATGAAATACGCCTAATTCTAAGTAAAGATTTTCATGTAGTCTGAATCTTATTATTTACAGAAGTAAATGTCACAAGCCTATTCTTTAAACACAACAGCTAACACAGTTCAGTAATGCAAAGAGGATGATATACTACACAAAGATGCACAGGCAACAGGTATCAGTTTCTTCATGGTTTCCTATCTCTGTCTCTAGAGACAAAAGATGTCCAAAGCCATGAGGAAAGGTCGAGATTCGCAGGCCTCTTACTTCCATTTTACTGTCCCACGTTTGATACTTTTGAGAGAGATGGTTCCTGCAGTCTCTTCAAGGCAGAAATCCATACTGCCTCCATCACCACAAGTTGTGACATTAGCGTTTCAAACCAGTAAATAATTTTCAAATCAGTATGTTCTCAAGGTAAATACAGTTGCAGGTAAGTAATTTAATTTTCCCTTTCCCTCAAAAAGAAGAAAAACTTGAGCACACAGTGTAGGCTTACCTCTGAGTTTGAGCCACCATCATATGCACTAGTTGCCAGTCGAGCCAAATTACACAAATGCTGAAAGAGGTTTAGGCCAGTCATACTAATAGTTTCAGGTTTTAGCTGTGGCATCTAAATAAAATATGTTTTAGTATCAAAAAGAATAAAATTCAGTGGTGGAATAGGTAGAAATTTCAAATTTCAAACAGAGAGAAATTACAAATAAAATTTGTTCTTGCAAAAGATTACTGAATTTTATACACAATATAAATAATCTACTATAATCAGCTTCAACGATCCCCTTTTCTCTAGCACTGATTTGGACTGTAATGGTACAGAGGGAACAAAAATTACTATTGTAACATTAGCTGCCTAACTTACAACAGCAAGAGAATGTGCTGGCACATATGCAACTTCAGTTCAACAAATCCATACATTTACAAGAAGTAGACAAACTGTGTAGAATGCTTAATTTACTGAATAATACAATCTATACTATAGTCTGTTGAAATGAATGGGACCCCTTGTAAAATGCTCTACTGTGGCATGTTCATATTTTCAGTGTATACATGGATGAGATTTAAATGCTACTCCCAAAGCAAAGTCTTTTTTTTTTTTTTTTTTTTCTTTTGGCAGGTAACTGTGTATCATTTGGGAAAATATGGTTTTGGTTGGCTTTTTTAATTGAAATGAAGTGTTACATAGCTTTAGGTACAACACGCAGGCTATATGCACAGAACCACTGGAGTAAATATTCTTGTGAAAAGAATTCATGCCAATCCCTTCCCATAATCCCTCCATGCAGAAAAAAACAATCGTTTACATGGCAAGTGGGGTACTCCCAGAGTACTGAAGAGATGTACTTCATAGAAATAATTTTAAATATTTTAAACTGTGCTGATATGTAAAGAAACACATTAGAATTACTAAGGTTGTGATTTACTGTCTACATACCTTTTCCAAGAAAAGATGCTTGTAAGTCTCCATACCCATAGCATGCTGATCTTTACTTCGTACTTGATTCAAGAACCAGTGTAGTGCATCATCATAACATTCGGAATCTTCTACTAAGCAGTGCCACAATATGTCCACTTGTTCTAAACTCAACCCTAAAGTTAGGGAAGCATTTTTAGCTATTTCAGTATGTCATCAAATACATGGCAATATTCCACAAAGCCCAAGAATACACACAGAGAAATCAGAAAAGGTTTTCTTAGGACAAGAAGTTTTCAGAAGCAGCAGCAGAAAAATGCACCATCTGCCAATGAGGAATCACAGACTTTTCCCTTTCCAGACCTGGCAATCAGTGAGTTTCTGGTTGTTAGCAATGTCCGTTAAAATCGTGTATTTTAAAAATGACATATTTATTTAAAATATCACTGATTATTAAGAAGTATGCAAGTTTTACTGTGAGGTGCTTCTCTGGTAAGTTAACCTAAAATACTTACTGAAATGATCTGGTGATCCTAGAGTTGAAAACACGCATGTCAGGAATTGAAGACGAACCTGAACTTCTGCACTGTGGCTGTATCTAGAATTTAAATTTGTATACAAAAGAAAGTTTATTTAACTTAGCAATATTTAATTTCTTATTGTCATAACACTTTTTCATTAATGCATATGCCCCTCAACAATGTAATTTTTCATATAAATTTTTCTATGAACTACCAATTCAGTACATAGCCTAGACTCCAGTTATATACATTAAAGAACCACATCAAAAAAGTGAAATGAGACAACAGTCGTTAATAGATAAGGTGAAGAGTTTAAGATGTTGTGTTTTTTGTTTTTTTTTTTCTTTTTTCTTTTTCATACAGTCCAATTCAAATGCATTATTTTATCATTAGCACCTTGCAGGAACCGAACTTATTTTTTCCTTATTTCTTCACAAAAATATTTTCATAACCTATATAAAACTATTGACTTTACTTCCATTTATAAGCTTAATGGTTAAAGGAGTGGAACTGTGTACTGTCTTGCCTGAATTTACAGCAGTTCACCCCACAGCTTTCAAATCGCTTTGGAGGAATTTTCTCATGTGAGAAATATCCAATATAATGGTATATAATGAATTAAAAATATGTCAAAACCTGAACAATCCAGTCCTCTGGGACTGAGAAGCTAGAAATTGTATCATTTATTTAAAAAAAAAAAAAAAAAACACCTAATTTTAAGCACACTTACTGGAAAGTGGATGAATGTGTTAAACAAAAGAGCAATTGTAAAGGTCAATGAGAACATATTTTAAAACAGAAATATTAGAGTAGTAGTTTCATGGTATAACAATTTTAAATTAATTTGCATACAAAAATTCCTTGTTTTATCTGTAAAGAAGCATTCAACAATGTCTAACAAAAATTACACGAGTACAAAAGTTGCTGTTTTTTTTTTAATTAAGGAAAAGGAAACTATTTAACATGCGACTACATTCATAGACTTTTCTCTCTCTAAGCATGTAATGCCACTACATAAATTATTTACTGAAAAAGTATGCATCAGAGGCACCAGAAGAAGAAAAGCAGAAAAGATATGTTTAAAAACATAAAATATCAAACAGTTAAAGTCTGTTGTGCACTTACAACGTATGTTTATGTCGTCCTTCCCTGACTGCCTGGATGTAGTGTACCAAATTATCAAAGAAAAGTTTCATCATATTAAGTTCCTTTTCTGCCCACCTGTTTCAATTCAGAAAGCAAAAAGCATTAAAGCTTGTTTAAAAATGCCAGAAAAGCCACAGGAATTAGACAGCAATTACAGAAAAATACACAAAGATAAACTGAACGTTGTATTTGCCATCTACCATAAATTCAAGTTTCAGTACAACACTCTCTTCTTTATTTTCATCCATAAGGCTCCATAACAGACTTACGAGGTCAGGCACACAACTGCCAGAGAACTTGCCCTTTGCAGCCCATGAAAACTGTTCCTAAAGGCCCTAATTCAGCAAAAACCCATGCCAAAAATCAGAACTGGGTTCATATTTAAATGCCATGTCAAAATGAACAAGAAGTAGCATGCTACTAAGCACTGTAAACTTTCCTAGAAATTCAAGTAGTCCAATTCTCTACAGTTAGATCAACTAGCTTAAGTTGGTTGTTCCAGTAAGCAATGCTATGCTACATATTTTCACATTTGAAAGGTTTTCTTACAAACCATTTTATTACCAAGCTGCATCTGATATACAATCAGAACAGAATCATGCTGATCAACTTACTGCAGCCTTTTACAATATACTATTCCTGGATGTCTAGTACTGTCTGACAAGTCTTTGACGGTGTTTGGGGGGAAACAGTTAAAAAAAAAAATTAGTCTTCACCTGTTATGACAGTAGAGCTTATTAGGATTAAAACTAGGCCTGAGTGATTAGACAAATTCATACAACTAGGCCAGATAACAGACATGATAATCTTAGGTCATTGTTAATTTGGATCACACTAGAAGAGCAAGCCTCAAAGCAGTCCTCTGAATGTCATCATCACCTCTGTTGGTTTAGTGTGTTTTTTGGGGGGTTTACTTACATTGTTATCCAATGTGTATCATAACTGCTCCCGAACTGTTGAAATGTACCAAACAACTTTGGAAGAAGACGAAGTGAAACTACTACTGATCTAAAGGAAAAAGAAAGAATCACTACAATGTGACCGTTACAAAATGAAAATAGTTTCAAAATTACTTTGGGAAACTCCTGGTCAATGAGCAGATATGCTAACTGAAAGCACTGGAATACATCTGGGTAAAGTTTAATCAGTTTTCTGAATTTGAACTACATATATATCAAAATATTTACATATCATACCTCACACAAAGAGCTGTTAGACAAGTATCAAAATAAAACAGTATACATTTCACTTATTTAAAGCGAAGGTATTTAAATTTCAAAAGATACATTCTTATTTTTGATGTTCATAATACTTATCTTTTGAAATTTCACCAAAACAGACACTTTTTTTTTTTTCTACAAACAGATGAGACAGCAGAAATAAATCTCAAACTGTCAAAATAGACTCAATATTGCCATTTTCAAACTGTACAATCTCATGGTTTTGACTGGTATTAAAAGTTATCTAATGTCAGGGTACATCTTCATCCTCCAGCTGCTCCTTCATAGAAATTAAATCTCACAACAGACTTGGTGAGTAAGAACTTGTCTGTTTCTCAGTCACTTGAAGGTAAAATTTAAATATTCAGCTCAAAATGCTTATGCTAAGGCACTTGACTTTGAACTCAACTGCTTAAGAAAGATGAGAACCCAAGTTTACCAACTGGTGGGAAGACAGTAAGCTCTGGCAGAAGGGAGAAAAACAAATGCACAAGATGGGAAATTCAGACTGCTGATAGAATAGAAAAATGGAACATCAGACACATCCATAGCACTTTTAAAACTACTTTTATACTTCAACTTTTGCCTGTTTTAAATTGGTTTCCTGTAAAATTAAGTAACTGGCATATTCAACTTGGATTTCTTATATGTTGAAAAAAGATGAATGTAAAACCAGATAATTTAAGTTACCTGTTGTTTGCTAAATTTTCTAAGCAGCCTTCAATAAATCTCATTCGAATCTGTCTGTCAGTGAACCAGCATACTAAAGAACAGAGCAGCTTCTCTGCTTCATTTATTAACCCTTCAGAGAGATGAATCTACAGCAAGTAGAAAGAAAGGTCACTGAATAGCATATAATTTATTTTCTTTTAAAAAATATTCTTTTCTTGTATTCAACTTACTGCATCTTCATCCTGGACCAGATCCCACAAAAGGGTATTTCCTTTCTTACAAACATTATCCAAATTAATGTCCGTCACCGCATTGCTATTATATTGATGTTTATGAACTGCTGGTCCTGAACAAAATATAAAGACTGTTATTAAATAAATAGAAGAGATCATCTAATGAGTATTATTCCCTCGGTGCATGAAGAACATGCTTTACTTATACATTTGGCTATTTTGAAGTGCATACAGTAACATTACAGTTGCAGCTTTTTTCTGCATGTGATTTCTTAAAAAAAGAAAGACAAAACATTATAACCATGCAAGAATTCGACAGGACAGTTAAGGTAATATTTGCATTGTTTTTGGCTAGCTGCAAGTGCAACAAAAACACTACCTAAGAATTGCAGATGCAGGTGCAATTGCTTTTTCATTTAATTAGATTTAATTCATAGAAATATATATGTAGTTATACATAATTCTTAGCACTGTGGACTGAAGGGAGTTATCTTAATTACTATGGTTAGAAAGTAAAAAGCACATTTCAATACATTCCTCTCATACTGCATGATATCCTATATCTAACCAAAAACCAGGAAAAACAAGCACTATTTTTACATATGACAGGGGATTAAAGTGCATGATTTTAGAAACTTATGATTTCATGAACAGGGGTAGACATTTTCCTTCTTGTATGTGGTCACAGCTGGCACCATACATTTATCTACTATTTGATATTATTTTCATACTGCAGCAAGGTCAAGTAAAAATTTTAGAATGTGTGCAGAACACTGTAATCATTTGCACATTCAAAACTAGGTGTGTCAGAAATAATTTGCCTCATGCTCATAGAGTAATTTGGATCTCTCTATATAATATGTATATATATATGTATAATATCTATGGAAAAATGATGCTGATTTACAAAACATTTCAAATACAACTTTTTTTAAATACATCATTCCAAATTTTCAGTGTCAGGCTGAAATTTTTATTCGGTTTCAGATAACAAGAAATACTATGCCTGAAGAACAAACACTAAACTGTGTTTCAGGAAAAGATACAAATAGTAGTGCTTTTACTGTCTGCTGGAAGACAGCAAACATGGTTCTCCTGGACCAGTGAAGAAAAATGTCAAACCCTTCACTAAACATACCCTCTGTTATATTTAAAAGAAGGATAAAACAGAAAACAAATCTGCCAAAACAGCATATGGAAAGATACCATAATTCTTACAGAGCATTATAATAGCATATTAAATTACACCCTGAAGAAAAGTAGATTTGGCAGTGAAAGATAAAATTGCATAAAATGCCCTTTAAGGCAAGCTCCCTCTGATATCAAGTTGTATTTTAACTCATTTTTCAAAAGTTATCCTTTGCACGGTCCATTATGGTTAACTCATTTAAGATGATAAATGTATGAAATCACAGTAAGATCCACCCACCAGAAGAAAAGTCACATAAGGTTTCAGGGAAAAAGATATCTAGCATTTCTGTAGCACGTTTCTCTTAATTTCAATTAACTGATTTGAAAAAAAAAAAAAAAAAAAACATTTCTTAGGCTTCTTAGTGCCTTTATTTTAGTTTGTACTAAAAGCTCCAGTATTTTATTTATTTATTTACTTTTAAAGATAAACAGAGTTACATATAATGTGATACAAAATGAATCCCTTGGAAATGAATTACTTGAAACAGCAAAATCTCAGTAGTTAGTCACTGTGGTTTCTTTGGACAACTACTTATTTATATACAACTTTACATGTGTATGGTTAAAGTAATTTGATCAATTTATTATTATTTATTTAATCTTCTGTTGAAGAATACTTTAAAATTACAGGAAACTGAGTTAGAAGTACAGACAACGTTTTTCTGCTTTCTTTTTATTACTCTTACCTTGAGTAAGATGTTCATGATAGATAGAGGCGAGGTTAGGAAGATGCTGCTGGAGATGGGATGTTAGCTCAGCATGTGAATTAATCTGTACAAGCTCTTCTTCACAGCCAGACTCTTCCCCATCAAAATCTGCCATATTTTTCTCTGATTTTGCACTGACTTGAGAACTACTGCAACTGACATCATCTGCACTTAACATGTCATCAACCATATGTCTGTAAAAGAGGAACATTATAACAGATAATATCAAAAAAAGCTTTTTTTACAGCGGACTAATTTGATAAATGAGAGTTAAAGCCTTTACTAGAAGACAACTGAAACATTACGCTGTAGTCAAGTTATTCAATGCATAGTTTATACATGTATTTCAATACACAGCTAACGTAATCCAAGTAAACAGACACCTCTGTAAGCTAGTCAGGCTGAAGCATTTGTCTAAAAAAAACAGACCTTTATACAAATTTGAAAAACAGAGATAAATTGAAGGTCTCACTATCATGATAACTGTGTTGACTTCTTTACGCTAAATAACAAAATTTTACAGAGCAACATTAACACACTTAAATATTGTCATGGTTATTCAATCTAAAAACTTTATAAAAAAAAAAAAAGACTTTAATCACATTAACCAAACAGGTAACTGTATAACTACTTGAGATAACTGTCTGTCAGAAAAAAATATCCCAAGTATAGCAAAACATCAACATAAATTTCGGATCAAACCGAGTATTTTACACCAGTTTTATTTTTGTTACAGGAGGAATGATGAGACATGTCAAGCTACCTACCCATCATGGTGATGGTGGTGGTGGTGGTGGTGGTGGTGATGCTGTGGACCAATGAATTGCCGACAGTTAAATAATTCATTTCCAATAGTTTCCCCCAGAAAGTCCCCTGTATGAGTTATACAAGAATCTTGAGATCCTTGTGAAATGTGAGCAGTGCTCATTTCCCCTGCCATGTCATGCTCTGCATCCTCAGCATGGGAACAGGCATCTAGCATTCTAATTCGATTATCCACTGGTGTCACAGAGTCAGTATTAAAAACATGGTCCTTTCCTGCCCCATTATTTGCACCACTCCTCTCCGATGCTCCTTGTGAATCTCCCAGACAAATGCCTGTTTGTGATTCCAGTTTCCTGCTCCGTAGATCTGTGCTCCTACTGCTTTTTTGGGGATTATGACTCCTATCTTCTTCTTCTTCATCCTCCTCCTCTTTGAGAGCTTCAATATCTGCAATGTCTTCAGATTGCACTTCACTGCCAGGACTTCCAGCAGACTGGCTTGCATGGCTAGAGTTGGCCTCGTTACTGGATCCATCACTGTGGCCACTGCTACTACCAGGACCACTACTGCCATCTTCACCGCTGTTTGCTGTCTCATCAGAGCTTCCTTGCATGGACTCCTGAATTTTTTTTTTTAAGATTGGAGGAAAAATAAAACACCATTGAAAATGCATAACGAACATCATCATCACTCAAATGCCATTCTTTGTGTACAAGGAAATGTGTCAGAGATCCAAGTTTTCATTCACTTTTTCTCAGTTTGGTTGTCAATAACAAAACACTCCAAGAAAGATACAGATTTAAGAATTTAAGTTTTGTATTACCTTAATGATAACAGACACACTCTTTGCACATAAACACACAGAGAGACACCGTGACATACGAACAATACATAATGGAATCCCTTATGAGATTAATCTCAAATACAATTAAAAACAGGAATTCCCTCCATCCCTACCCTTTTTTTTTTTTTCACAGTGCACATGCTCATAGGCAAGGTATAATACAATCTGTAGAAACAATGCAGAAAAGAAGTAAAGGTTCTAGCTATCCACTGTCCTGCTGCACACAAGCATGCATGTTATGTACCTGTTCAGCTTTTGAAACCATTATAGAAAAAAAAAAAATTCCATACCTAATATCAAGCAACTCAGTAACAAAATTCACAGACTAAGATTTACACTCTTACCTCTGTATCTGAAAGTCGCTGCTGTACATGCTTTGTTCTGTTAATAAGCTGTTCTTCCATTTCAATGTCACTGCCTCCACTCTGATGGGTGTCACTGTTGTCACTACTCTGAGGGCTAGCTGCTGGTGACCCTAATTCAAAATGACATTTCCCAATTACTTTGTGCTATATGTTAATTGGAATGTAACAGCATTACATACATCTGCCTCATAAATCTGACTTGTTACATGAATCTGCTCAACTGCATTCTAACTGTGAACAGTTGAATAAGGGACGCAACTCAAACAACCCCAATACTTCAAAATTAAAAATTCTTTTAATACTGTTCATTGTACAACAAAATTTGTGTTCTGATGTCTCTTTGTGCCAGTATCTAACACAGGTATATCAACTGGCTAGGTTCTATAATAAAAATAATTTTCATTTAACTCTCATAAAAAGCTCAACTCTCATAAATAAGCTCAATATGAGCTAGCAATGTGCACCTGCAGCCCAGAAAGTCAACCATATCCTGGGCTGCATCAAAAGAAGCATGGCCAGCAGGCTGAGGGAGGTGATTCTCCCCTTCTGCTCTTGTGAGACCTCACCTGCATTCGGCATTTAGCTCTGGGGCAGAGGTTTGAAATTAGATGATCTTTAAGGTCCCTCCCAACCCAAACCATTCTGTGATTCTATGAAAATGTAATTTCAAACTTGTACTGGTTTTTTCTTTATAAAAATACTATAACATCAAACAGATCAGATTGTGGTGTACTTCTAAAACTATACTTACAAGGTGAAGGGGCTGCTCTTCTGAGCTCTTCTTCTTCTGAAGGAAAAAAGCAGGATGGAAAAACAGGTGACTAAAATTCTTTTTGCCAGCATATAGTTGTCCGTGATTCATAAAAATAAGCAGTAAGAAAAGGAAGGGGAACTACAGTATAATGGCTTGGCAGCACCTTTAGTAATGACTATAGGGAAATACACAGTTAAGTCAAAAACAAAATAGAAATAGCATGTAATACTTTAAACAGGGTAAAAATTAGATAAAATTTTGTAAGATATGATGTATCTGTAAAATTATAGATGTTCATCAGAACAGAAATAGTTAACTGATCGGTAACAGACCATCCTTTGGATTAAAGTAAGAACAAAAAATATATATACTAACTTATACAAAGAGAACTGTTCTGAAACATAAGGCTTTCCAAACTCATTCACAGTTTTAGTGCTTTCATCCTTAGGCTGCTTTATTTCACATTCTGTTTGAAAAATATGCCAGCATGACACCCTTCATTTAAAAATGAAGTATTCTTAAATATTTCAAGTAAAAGGTTCTATACAGCCTTATTGTCCAAAGTCAACAAGGAGACTATGAAAATAAAAAACGTAGCTACCATATTAATTGGAAAAAATACGTACCTTTTTTGTTTCCCATTGGTAGATTAGTACTGAGTAAAGATGCAAAAGAGCTTTGTTTTGACAGCTGAGCCTTAGCTGCTAGTGCATTATTCCACAGTGCTTTTATAAGCATTGATGCCAAATACAACGTCTGTGAACAAAACCAGGTAACAGTGCCATGAAGAAGCAGTAGGTTTGGTATGCAAATGTACACCATTAATATTTCTGTGTGCCAATACTACAGTTCATCAAAATAAATGCATCAAAATAAACAAATGCACAAAATGAAGAAATATTGTGTGGAGCACTAACTTCAGAAATAATATTAGAATGCTCTAATGGTGGTTATTCAGTTCTCCAAAGCCTCAGAAAGAGACTGTAATTCCAAAGCCAGAATGGCCTACTTGAAGAAACATCACAATTGTACTCATGTATGTTCCTCTCTTATGCATTAGTGAATACTACTTGCATGCAGTCCTTTAGAAAGACAAACATGTAACAATGAATATACTAAAATAATTTCCTGCAGTGATTTTGCTCATCTTTACCTGTTCAGTATGAGCACTTGGATGAAGAGTTGAAACTAGGTTAAGAAGATGTCTAAGTGGGACAGGGTCCAAGTTTTTGATCAACGAAGGAAATAAATCGTGGATGTAACGACTGCAATGCTTCAGCTACAAACAAACAGAAAATAACAACAGTAAAATAGTTAGTTTTAGCAGTTTCCTTGATAAAGAGATGGATAAAATTGCAGCAATTATGCATCATCTTTCCACAAAATATGAGGAAACATTTGTTCCATAATTCTAAACTACTTTAGATTTGCAATTTTGATTCAACTGAATTTTTACATTCAAAAGCAGGTGAAGTTTAGTAAAATCATGTTACAACTACCTCATATTTTCTTTAGTTCCAGTTCCAGGAACTAAAGTTATTAGTTATTATTAAAGTTATTATTTAGTTATTTTCACCCAATCCAGGAGATTTGGTGAAAACAACTAAAGTTAAGTTTGCATTTTAATGTAAATAAAACACCTTGACTATTACAGAAGTTTAGATATCTACTTCAATCCAGAAAAGAGAATTTTTTGTCAAAAAGCTAGCTAAAAAAATGAAAAAAGTATTTTTAAGGCCTTCTTTTATTCTAAAGATGTCACCCTTTTAAACAACATTTAAGGTTTAAACCCTTTACAGGAAGTAATCAAGATGTACTTAATTCTGATATGGAACACGTATTTTGAAAATATCCATACATTAAAATAAGCATGCAAACTGTAAAAGAAATATCACATTTGATAATTATATTAAGTTCTGAAAATAGTATAGGAGAGAAAAATTTAGAGCTCTAACACCAGTGTGAATTACTGCAGTGTGAAAACATCAAAGATGATAAATGATCACTTTAAAAATATAACTGAAGTAATTATTAATCTGAAACAGAAAATACTTGGAGCCTGTCAGAGTGAATGCTATTAAAATGAGCATTTATTAACGTTCCTGCTGCATTTTATAATGACAATGGACTACAAAGTTTTCAGTATGTTTACAGTAGTATTTGAATGAAACAAATTAGAGACAAACACCATTGAACACAGGAAAAATAAAACCTTTCAAACTGTAACTTGTTTAAAAGTCTGTTCCCTACACCTATTTAAAAAGACCAATTTTATTTTGCTGACCTTCATTTTGAGTGTATTTTTTCTGAAAAACTGACATTGAAACCTTGAAGTTCCTTTCTTTTCCAACGTGGGCCTGTTTCTGTTTTGTTTGTTTGTTTTTAATGCGTGATAAAGGCAGAATGAAACCATGGAAAACATTTTGACAGCAGGAAATCAAAATATCTACTGTATTCAAATCTTCCAAAGAAAAAAAATACATAATCTAAAATAAAGAGCGTCACATATACACATTCAAATTAGTAAACAAATATATTTTTCTGAAGGAAAAATGCCTATCAGAGTTTCCAGGTTTACCACGTGAAAAATAAAATCTTTGTGCATTCTGTAGACATCACCACCAGCACTGAAGCACAACTGTGAACTTCTCTGCTGTAATTTTCACTACCTTGTTCCCACCAACACTAAGTGAAGTGGAATCTACACTACATAGGAGCAAAGCAATTTACCACAACAGTAAAAAAATTTCATCTACCTTAGAATCTCCATCCCTATTCTTAGTGAAAACACCACGTCTGCAATAAACAACTTCATTTGTTACATGCATAGACATAGCTTAGGAGAATTTTGCAACTAATGAAACAATTTGTGTCAATTACTAAGATAAAAATTTGGTGAGCTAAACGCTAAGACAAACACAGAGTAAAATGCAAGAAACTCAACTTTATAAATGCAAAACAAAATTAACTTGCCATTTTCTGAGTTGTTTTGTACCACTCCTGCACTTATATTTAAAAAATACAATATATACCTGTGCTGCAGCCCAAATACAGTCTATATGTTGAGTACTGAGTCTCCCTTCAGCTGCAAGAAAATTCAGAATCACTTGGCACTGTTTGATGATCTGCAAAGTGAGAACATATTGAGGAAAGATTTACTGGAACAAGAAGTTACTCCTCCTTGTTTATAGTAAAAATAATAATTTTATACAAACCTCAATATGTAAATTTGGTCCAAAAATGTGCTCAACTACATTGTTGCTGATAAGCCAGTCTGCAAGCTCTTTTGCAATTGACCTAGAGATGAAAAAGGAGTGGAAATATATGTAAAATTGTATTTCTATAATGCATATACAGTACTTTTCCCTAGTACAGCACATATTTCAAATTAATTCAAATTAATATCTGTAATTGTGGTAAACATGCACAAACTTTTTGGAACACACAGCAATCAGTCATGTTCTCTGTATTTTTTTGTTAAAATGGAAGACAAATGCCAAACATCAGTTCCCACTTATCCCTCTGGATTGTTAGCAAACATGTAAACAACAATACTGCGATCGTTTTTTTAAACTGAATCCAGTTCAACAGACCACCTGCAGACCACTTTCAGAGACCTCAGAGGTAAGAATTGATCAACACTGCTATTTGACCTGAGGTTATCATGAAATCGCAAAACAACTATTGAGTTTGCAAATGTAGCAAAAGCTGAGTGATGGAAATGATTTTATAAGACAAGCACTTGAATATTTTTAATTCTCTTGAGTAAATAACAATTCATACAGTTTTAAAAACTTACACGTTATATGCTCATACTCACGCACACGTAGCGTACAGATACTTCAAAATTTTAATTTTGTTTCAGCCACAGCAGTAAGGGAAGTTCACCTACCACCAAATCCATAACCAAACATTCAAACAGAGCACGACAAGGAAGCTGAATTTTCCAAAATAAAAGTTGAACTTCCAGAAATAGCTGCCCTGTCTGGAAACTAGTGCATAAGCTCCTTTTTATTCCTTCCTTTCAAGCGAACATTTGTTTATCCAGATTTTGGCACCAGAAGCAATTAGAGGACATTTCAGTATTTAAAGCACAGCCTCTAGTTTAAATGGCCCTGGAATAAAAGTGCTCTGTTTCACAAGGAGGAGAGGAGGGGAGGGAGGGGGTGTCTTAGACTACAGGAAGAATATTTTTACCACGACTAACTGTGCAGCATTTATGGTCACTATTATAGTCAGGATTGCCAGTCTTTATTAACCACAATAAGAAAACAGGATTCTTTAGGTAAAAAGGGATTGCCTTTGTAAGGTATCCAAACAGAATTCACTTCTGCGGGGCACAATGCCAGTTCTACAGTTCTTTTAAATTGCTTGATCACTATGGATGAACTCAAGAGCAAAGTTCCTATTACCCAACACCATTCCTATACTGTCTACTATTCTGATTCCAGGACATGGGGAATCAAATGTTCTTATTCAAAAAAAGTAGCGTCCCCAACAGTTAAGAAGTAACTGGTGTGCACGACCTAACAACTTTCCAACAGTATCATTTATGACTTGATAATAAGTAGTTCTCATACTGTAAAGTCAGCATGGGTAGCTGCTCAAAAAGGATGAAAAAGCCAGGTCTGTTCCACAAAAATCAGTATCTATTTCACTTCCTACAGCCTCATTTCAAAAAAAAAAAAAAGGGGTGTGGGGGGAGAAATAACTACTACCCCCAGCACTTCAAAGACACCCACTCCAAACCAAACTTTGGAGTACACATTTACATACTCATTCAGAACTTGGATTTCTAACAAAATTTGAAGAAACACATTTTCACGTGGGTGTAGTGATATTGCAGATTTTACAGCTGAAGTTGTTATTCATTTGAATAAATACTACCAGTCTCCTTTAGACACCAAAATGGCTTTAAACAATGCTTTTATCCATCCGCCTCAATGCAGAAATTACCATAGTGGCACTGTCCCTGTAGGGAGTTTTTCAGACTGCTGGTAGACTTTGTATCAATTGCAAGGTGGGGATCACAGAAAACAGAGTGCTCACAGATAGATTTATTTACAAGAAGTGAGCAACCAGATTAATTTCTTTGTGAAAGACAATGTTCTTTCCTCAGTTTCATATACAGTCTTCACGGTAGCAGAGCCAACCACCATAAGGATTACATTACCTTCTGGGAAGTAATAAACCTGTAGAGTATAAGCAGTCATAAAGAGCTGTGATGGAATCCAACATCAAATATTACAATTTGTCTTAAATTACAATTTCCCAACCCATAGTCCTGAAAGCTGAATTGAGCTTGCAAAAACATTCCCTCACTTACAGCCTGTTTGCCCCCAGCTCATTCTTCTTGCTTGATATTGCTTTCCCCTGCTGTAGGCAGAAGGTCTCCTGCTACGTGACCACCATGTAGCCAGAAAGCATCCGAGTTTGCATTTTGCTCACAAAAAAGGTACAGATCTGGCCACATGACTGAGCATACACCCCCCTGGATGCAGGAGACCTGAATGGAGGCATTTCTGGATATGTGAAAAAAGTCATCTCCATAAGAGGCAACGATGTTAACACCAGTCATAAGCCAATTTAAGTCTTAATTTTGTTCCAGGACTGCTTAGTTTCTACTTGGATCTGAATTTTCCAACCTGTATCTTTGAGAACTGATCCTACATAAACACCTCTAGATTCAGCACCCATTGCCAGTATGAAAGGACCCACTGCTCTGGGTCTATTTAAGCTGAATACTCCTGCTAGTGGCATACTGTCCATTAGACGTTGTATCCAGAGTTGTATGTTGCATTTTGGCTACTCCAAAAGAAAGAATATAACTTTCATGCAGAGTGAGCTCCTACATATTTTATTAAATGCATATGACATTTATGACATTTATGACTTTATCTCTAATCTGCAATATTTTTTCATTTGAGAAATAATGGATTATTCATTTGAAGGAGTACCTTTTCTAACACGTCTTCTCGAAGGTAGAAAATTTCCTTACTTTGCTAGTGAGCTAGACTGTGCTAAAATGACATCTCAGATTTCTGAAAGTAATCTGATATAGATTTATTGATATTGATACAGATTTATTGAGGATGACCAGGAACGAGAGGATCCTTGTGAACGACAGAATGGAGCTTTTGTGTTTCCCTACAAGAATTGTTCCTACAAGAAAGTTTTGCTGAAGGCACACCAAACACTAAATATACTAGGTTTTTGAATGACAAAGCTACTACCAGCACTATTTTGTTCTCTGCTATACTGAGAAATATCTTGGTGAAAGCAGAATCAAGGATTTACCAAGAAAAGCTCATTTCAGTGTAAATGTTGTATGTCAGACTTCCTGAACATTTCCTTTTCAGGAAAGTTTTTTTTATCTAGTGGTTTTCCTCACCTTCAAATAGAGTGAACATCTCAACTCACAAGCAGCTTCAGAACTTCACACAAACAAAAAAAGCAGGGCAACCCAGAATTACTTTTTTACTAAAAGAATTAAAGCATAATCTCCTGTATTTTTCAACACTGTTTCATTTCAGTTTCCAGCTATGTTAAAACTCCTTTCATGTAAGTCTGTATTCTTCAAAATTCAGAAGTACTTTTCAGAGTGATTTGCAAATTACTGTATGACTATTACTATACAATAACTCTATGAGTCAGGCAACTTAGCAGGAACTAAATTTTCAGTAAAAAGATGCTCAAATTTTCTTCTAAAAAGTTCTTGAAAAGGTTTTAGAAAAATTTTCCTCTTCACACAAAGGTAAACAGTGAAAGACACACATTATGATCACGGTATAGAAATACTTTTCCCTCTAAAATGGAAGTAGCAGAACAAAGAACTGTTCTACAGGTAATATATCTAAGTCCTAGAGACTTTAACAGTGAGAACATTCACTTTGGTGGTAACATGTATCAGCTATTTTTCATGGATTTAGTAACTGGGATAGCAAAAGAAAAAGTAATTGAAAGCACTGGATACCCCCTCTGCATGTGTGTTGTTGGGAAGGGGAGGAGAGAATGAAAAAGTGAAGGTAGCATCCACTCCAGTTTAATTGTCTCTAAATCCTTTTCATGCTGGAAATCAACCCAACATATTAGGGTAGATGGTCCAGACTTCATTAATTTCTCCCTATACTTTTAATAGAATTCATAGTCAATTCATGTCTTTCAAAACTACCTGGTTTAGATCCAAGAAATTAAACTTAAGCATTTTTGACATTAGTTTCCCCAGGCATTCCATGAGCCCTTGGGAGAGGAAGCAATGTAATTTCTGATAATAACTGGATGTTTGTGAACTGCATTTATGACAGGTGAATATTAGAGCTTGAATTCCATTCATTACTGTAAATAAAACTATCCAGAAGGAAACTACAGTGTGCACACTTTCCTGCTAGCTCAAAGAATGCCTCCCTAAAGAAGGACTGGGTTAAAGTCCTAGAAACATTTTAATCTAAGGCTGTGGCACAATACTCGGTAGCCACATGATCACCCAGATCCAGGAAACAATCCCAGAGCAAAGTAACCCCCCAGAATAAAACCTTTTTTAGCCAGCCAGTCAATTCCCAACACAATTCACCATGAAGCTACAAAAACACACTAGTTCTGTACCTGATGGAATGCAACAGCAAGTCAGCAATGTCACCGAAAAAAATAATGTAAAACCTTAAACAAAACATGTAGCAATAGAACAACCACCTTGCAAAGGACGAACACTAACATTTCTTGACTAAGTCACTGAAATAGCATCTACGACAATAACTACATGTAGGAAGCACTGATCTTAATTATATAGGATCAGAAATACAAAGAGGTTAACAACAGACACCTTCCAAAAAACATTCATACACGTGGTGTTGTTTACCATCCTGCACTTTCCTATTTGACACTCCACAGGCTCCAAAAACAACAGACATCTTGCATATTTGTTAACTACATATGCCACTAAGATAGCTGTACGCCACTAGAAAGAAACATTAGTGTTTCTAAAACTGTTCTTTCGTTTCAAGAAATTCTTCACTTTTTTCAGAGAAAATCTGAGAAGGTCTCTGGAATATGGAAATAGAGGGAGGGGAAGGGATGTTTAAGTCGTGTCGCCATAAATTCGGTTGGTGAGCCTAGGCAAAATATGAGAAAGCAAGACTTAACACAAGCTAAGAAAACAGTAGTGAAGGGGAAAAGAAAAAAAAACAAAAACAAAAACAAAAACTCACAGTTTAATATCGCAATATATGAGGAAAGAGAGTGAAGAGAAAGAAGAAAGCCTAGATCTTTTTGTTCACAGGTGAAAGAAATTTTGGACACCTGAAATTACTCTGTAGAAAGCTTTTAAGTGAGGACAGTCAGGTTTTCAATTGAGGAGGGAGGTCATCTCAGCATCAACCTGAAGCCTGAAACTCAACTACCTGGCTGCCTGCCAAGTGCAACGCAAAACAAAATCTCTCTTTATACCTGTTATTTTCACAGACCGGCAGTCTCCTCATTAAAGAAAAAAGAATATTTCTTCTTCTCATGGTCTAAATAGCACAAAAAATCTTTCAGTCTGTGAAAGGAATGATCATTTTTCACTAACTGACATTGGGAAAATAGTTTTAGCAATCACTATTCAAAGACCTGAAGACTCTTCTGTTCAATCTCATTATTTTTAGCTTCAGTAGATTTCATACTCTTCAGTACCTTAGATAGTACTCTGATGCCAAACTTAAGAGCCAGGAACAGCTAAATTAAAGGTATCTGTGCGATATTGCGAAGTTGAGCCCCAAGACACTGCACATCACTGGACAATATGCCTACTAAGTCAGCACAAACCCTCAGCCCTGCAGAAGACGGTCAAGTAAACTAAATCTAAAAAGACATGCAAATACCTACAGCTAGAGAACAGATTTCCTTATCTTAGCTTTCTGCTGCTTTCAAGCGAAAGTTGTGAAATCCAATGTTTTTCCTAGACAGAAAATGCTTTAGCTGCCTTTCCACAGAAAAATTTGCAACCCATGCAGATAAAAGTGGGAAGCTACTGTTGCAAAACATTTGGTAAAAAATTCTGATGATACTTCTAAACAAAAGGGAAGAGCCAGAACTAACTCATAGCTCTTTTAGAAAAAATACAAAAAGATACCTCCCGCAAACCCACCTTATCAAGATACAGAAGCAGAAATCCCAAAGGTTGACAGTTCCAAATGCATCTGGAAAAGTCAAAACACATAGTGGGGATGACCAGACATAACGGAAAACATCTTCCTTTGACAAACCTGCAGAGGCTACAAAGGTACAAAATAAATCTTAGACTTCCTTTCTCCTCTGACTAAGTAAAAAAAAAAAAAAAAAAAAAAAAAGGAATGAAAAGCTTTCCTTTTGCTGCTCATTCAGCCACTGCCAGCTCTGTAAGTGCTTTCTGATCCAAAAATTTCTCATGAAGAGAGTCTCTAATGAGAAGGAAGCTTTGTACCGCAGTTTGTTCAAACTGCAGAAGTAAGACATGTTCCCCATCCTTCTGCATCAGCCTTTTGCGATTAATTGGCCAGCAAAATACCGTGGTAAGTGATTGAAAAAGACACGTGAAGACAAGCAGCAACACTCGATATTGGTTTGTTCTCAACTTTTCAGGTAAAACATCAGAATGACTGGAATTCAGATTTAAAAAATCACATGCTACAGAAGTGCAAAAGAAGGTCTTCTGTTCGTGACGCATTCCTTTCAAATGACAGGCTGTTTACAGATGCCCTTGCCAAGAAAGTAATATCTCAAACGAGAACTTGACAATTTCCTTCAGCTTAAGGTAACTCTGATCTTTTTGCATAGTACACCTGCTCTTCTACAGGGAAATTAAAGCATGCTGTTCGTGTTTTCCTTGTTAGTGTTCCTTAATTAGTTACTACTCGTTAAAAACAATTTCATTCACACTGTACTCCAGAAGATAAACTAACCAAGAATCACCCCAGTTTCAGATTTTCAACATAAAGGAAGGATGGGAAAAAATGGATAAAACTGAGATTTGCCTGTCCCACTGTAACAATACACCACAACTGGCAGTACAATACTGAAAACACCACAGCTAACCACGCCACCTCATGTGTTCAGTGTAGTTCTTAAAATGCTCGTTTTGCATAGCCTAAAAGCTAGTTACACTCCTTTAATACTTACTACTTCTTCTGCTACACAACTAGTGGCTTTGGAAAAAACCCACTCCTCTCAGGACACAAATAACAATCTTTGTTAGTAATGAAAATCTTTGGAAGTGTACATGAGCTTAATGAAATTACATTCAGGTCTCACCAGATCACAATAAGATACTTCCATCATACTTGCACAGAATTTTTGTTTCTTTTTGTTTTTCTGACCCTACATATCAAAATTAACTTTTAAATTATTGGACTCATGCTCACCTATTGACTTAAGGATGAATGACATGAAAAAATTAATTTCAAGCAGTTGTTTTGTATTCTCAATGTATTTTCATATTTTTATGGAAGCAAAAATGTCCTACACTCTGATTCTTTATTTTAAAAATATCAACCTATTACGACTTTAAACATTCAAGTTGCTATTTACATGAAATCTACAGCACTGTGGTCTCGACTGCTGCTACATCTGAACAAGCAGGTGTTAAAGAAAACCATCTATAGTAGAACTACCCACATAAAAAGGAAGCCAACTGCTGCTGTAACAGGAGAATGTGTCTCCAGTGAGACAGATAATGCACATGGATATAACCCCCGAGATAAACATAAAGAGTGTATCACAAATAAAATCCTAGGTATCCTTTAGATAATTTGCCTATTATTTCAAAAGAATGGTTATTTCAACTTCCTAAAGACATAATTTTGTCTAAATCTTAAGCAGTTCTAACATTAATTTTAGAGTTGTTAGAAAAGTAATACATTTCCTCATTGGAAGACAATCCCACACGTGAAACTTCACAAAGATTTATAGGAGCCTTCTTTAGAACTGTTAAACACACCTGAATTACACAAACACGGATTTTGAAGAAAACAAACAGTTCTAAAAGCACAGCCTCAGAGAATTCATGGAAAACTAGTAACAGGGATAGGTGCCAGTGATGGCCCAACAAGCCTTATTTAACCAAATAATAAGGAGCATTGTGGTGACGACAAAAATACGACTTGCATGAGTTAGCTACTTCTTATTTATACATAACTGTTGTGTTTATTATTTCATAATCTACATTTTTCTAAAGGTTACTTTAGCTCTTAAAAAACAGGACAAAAATCCAGAAACATTTAGAAATATTTTGAAGTCACCATTTCAACCATTTATTACACCCTGATTAGAATATTTCTGGCAACATCCCATTTATCACTACTCCCCACTGGGTTAAATCCATAACAATACAGAAGAACCACAATCAGACAGAGCACTTAAAGTATTCATAATAATGTTCCTACTTACGTTTCTGTGTCTGAAACTAATGACTCATTATTACACACATCATTGAAGGTATGAAGTTGATTCTATAGTTAGAAAAAGAAAGAAAAAATTAAAATTTTATCTAAATATTTTGCGAGGTAGTTCTCTTTAATAAATAACAGTGACATTAAACATTTTTTCTAATACTTCCAATGTTTTTAAATACAACTCTTTGACACAAATTGAAACAACAGGCATTCTAGTAGGCAAGAACGAATTTTTGTTTTTAAATCAACCTTTTTTTCATTAAACCAATTAAATGACGTTAGGAAACTCTGCCCTCTACAGAAATCAAAGCAAGGCATCTAGCAGTAACTCTGCACACAGGTTTTTATGAGACATGAAACTCACACTCTGCAAAGTAATGAGTAAGGTTGAGTTCCCCATTATTGTACTGTAAAGGTTACTACAACAGCAAAGATTTCAATCCTGATAATGTGACAAAAGAAAGCCTACAAAATTGGAGAGTGAACATTACAAAAGACTGTATATATAATGAAACTTTTTTCACTATGTCACAAAGAAATGAAAAGCCTGTTAAAGGATTACATCTTACACACTAATCATCCCATGTTTACACAACACCTTAGTAATTCATGAACCCCAGATTTTTGTGGTTGTATACTAATTGGAATTTTGTTTAGGTTGCCAAAATTCCTTGTTAATATCCTTGAAAGTTCAAAATTTTGAAAAGCTGTAGCTGACAGTGGTTGTGTTTTTTCCTGGGGGGGGGGGGGGGGGTGATGGCCAGTTGGTTTTTGTTAAATTCAGAGCCTTACTCTATTTATAGGAAAAAAACTTTATTTACTATGTTAGTATATGAACTGCATGCTTTGGAAATCCACGTGACTTAAACGTATCATTAGCATTAATAATAATTATTAATCTGTCAGCTACTTCAATCTTCTACTACTGTTAACGAAAACAGGTTCAAATAATATGAGACAGAATAGCTTGTGGGGATTGCATCCCATTTATTAAAAAAAAAAAAAAAGTTGTTTTTAAAAGTGAGAGATGTTTATCATCATTTGAAACTTAGGTCAAGGCAGCATGAGAAATTTGGACCATTACAATACCTGAAAGTTATGATGGAGGACAGTGAGAGTAAACTAGGAGTACTGGGAATTTTAAAATAAAAGCTACACACAAATTTTATTCACATTTTGTTGAAACTACAGAATCTAAATTTTAAAAAACAACAACAAAAATTGTTATGCACCTTTAAATGTTTAGAATTTTCTAGTATTTAGAAAGGCTTTTCATATGCACTTTGGAGATGTGCTCTCAAAAAATACCATGAAACTGTTATAACTCTCTACTACGCAACTTGACACAATTGGCTGAAATCACACTGGTTTTCTTCCACATCTGTAAGCCTAAGGGGTCTTTATAGAAAATACTGACTTCAACCCTCAGAACGAACTTTCCAGATACATAGATGACTGTTTCCAATTCTTTACATGTATATGATATTTTTAAACATTTAAAATTACATAATGAAACTTATTGGTCACCTTGTCATCAAAAACATTAAAGACACTGGAATGAAGTTTCTGAAATTCAAATTAAAGTTTTTGAATAACTTCTTCAAAAAAGTTATTTCTTCCTTTCCTGAAACAACTCAAGTTCACACGCTCTACAATTCTGGTGAGTTCATCTCCTTCACACTGTACAGAAAGACTTATTTGTGCCTAACCTCAACAATTCTAAAGTGAAAAAATGTTTTTGAAGAAGTAAAATTGAAAATGAATTAAAATTAGTGAGACACGAGAGCCTGATTACACCATTATTATAGATAAGCTATTAATAAATATTTTCAAATGAAATACATTTAGGAGTGGAAAAATACACAAAAAGAACTTGATGAACAAATTGTTATGGCTGATTAGAATCGGGACAAATAAAGAAGTGAAAGGTCACTGGTATTTCTGAAGACTCACGCCCCATCTGAAAATGTTTTCTAAGGTATCAAAAAGTGAAAGAGTATCAAAGTATGACCATTATTGATTTTAAATCTACGGTCATGTGTTGATCCAAACTTCCAATACAAAATCCCTATCCAAGAGAATTTTGATGAAAGCTTTTCTTTTTCATATTTGCAGGTTCAAATAATTTATACAAGTAGTCTCAGATTACTGGCACAACAGTGCAATACAAACTACAGGAGGGATAGTGCTGCACCACCGTAGCCTCACTCACCTCCAAACCTTTTTTTGACTTCATTTGGTTACTATGAAATGCCAAAGAGAGTAACATACTCTTACAATTCTGGAAGATATATGAAAGATTGCAAGAAAACAAAGAGGCATCTGCCCAGACACTCCTTAATCTATCACAAACGTGTTAGTTACAAAGTACAACAGAGGAACGAAGTTTTCAGAAAAGAACAAAAAGGAATCTCCCTAGCTACTCTTGTCTCAAGACCCAGGCATCAAAAGAAATTACACTTTCTACATAGGAAATCAATGCAGGAAGAATTAACATGCAGTGTGCAAGTTTGAATTTATTCTGGGAAAACTCTATAATTTTACCTTTGTATTTTCACTAATTCACAGAAATAAAAATGTGTTGAAAACCTGGAAAAGGAGGGATGCCCAGATCAGTTATGAGAATTCATTTTCACATATTTAAGTTCATCTGTAACTGGAAGGACATGAAAAAAAAGAGTCCTATCTGTGATGCAATAGTAAAGTGAGAAGAGGGTATTTTGGAACTGAACCACCTCAACTGATGGATGACTGGGAGAAGAAATTGAAAAGAACCAAGGTAACAACAAAAATAAAAGTCCAGGTATATCTTGGTTTACAGTTGCTGTAGTTTTCTGTAGCTATTTCCAACTTGATATTTAACCAGTCAAGCTTCCACTTTGCTAAAATTAACCTACATGTGTCTGTCTTCAACCTTGTTTTGTAAATAAGAACTTAAGTCAGATGATATGACACATTATGTATACACTACTCCCTCAAGAGGGGCAAGTCTATATTTGGTGGTAAGCAAATATAATCCCTGTATGCCATACAGCACGTATTCTGTGAGTCTCAAGAGGTTCCACGAAACTGAAAGGTTTAATTTTAGGACAGGTGGTCATGTTAGCTGTTAGGCAGGAAAAAAAAAAAATCTCTTGGCAGACACAAATCAACACCTCCACGTTAGAACACATGCATCTGTTTAGATTCATTTATGTTTTTAGTTTTAGTTCATTATGCTTTTAGTCCAAAATTTCCCTCTCCATAATGATGGCAAAAGTATCTTTATCTTGCAAAAGGAATAGTTAGGCATGCCACAGAACTTATTTGACCAGCTCTGTATTAATCTTGATCCTGAGATCCTAGATTTCCTGATCCTAGAAATACGAGTCAACTTTCCATATGAATAACGAGAAGATATTCTTCTTTGAAATAGAATGTATATTTGAAAGTTCACACTTTTGAATATTTTGCATAAAATTGCACTGCAAGTTTTCTTTGAATCTTCACATCTATTTGAGAAATGAAGTGAAAAATTGCTTCAAGGCTCAATTCTCAACTTTAGGCAAATGGAAGTCCAGGAAAGGAAAATATTTTTCAGTTGCAGTTATCTTGGTTCTAAAGTCTTAAATATATAACAGGAGGCTGAAATAGTGCTGATTGAGAAGACCACTTCAATGAAATTCCTTTGACAAATTCTAGCCATCAAAGACACAAACAGAAAAAATATCAGAAAAGTAGTTATGAAAGTACATTAGTAAGAGAAAAGGTTGTCTGAAAATACTAACTAAATGACCTACATTACATATTTGTAAGCAGATCCTTGCTTGCAAAGAGGACACAAAACTTCAGTAAAGAACCAGTCAAAATTTCTGTAAATCTTGGTTCAAATTTCACTCTCAAAATTGAACAAATCTGGCAATTAAAATAGTTCCAGGCAAAGAATACCAAACAAAATAGAGCAAAATTCAGAAGCCAAACAAGAAAAAGCAAATGATGCTTCCAAAGCCATCTTCCTGAGATCTTTAAAAAGAGAACCAAAAAAGAGAAAATTTGTATTTGAATGAGAAAGAGTAATGAACTGTCCCAAGAGTTCCAGAGTAGTTTTAGAGACTATTCACGTAAAAAACTCAATAGCTTATTAACAAACAATATTCCAAATGGATTTTTTTGTGTGTGTGCATGTGTGTGTGTTTTTTGTTGTTTGTTTTTTTACAAGCTGAAACCTATTTGCTTTAATCTAAAACTGCTGTAGAATATTGCTTTTGGTAATACATACCTGTTATTAAAAATCTCACTTTTACATTATATATCATAATATTTAACAACTGTAATATGTCAAGGTGCAACAATTTAAAATTATGCTATTTTGCACTCCCCTAAAAGACCTATATGCATGAAAAATCAACAAACTGATACGTTCTCATTTTCAGACTTTCTTTTGGTAAAGATATACAAAAAAGCATACAGTGGCAGTTGAAGGACAACTATACAAAACTGAAGTACTTAGAGAAATAAAAATCTAATGTAATTGGAACTATGCAAACGTTGGAAAATTTACTTTTAAATCAATTATACTCAAAATTATATTTTCCAAAATTGCACAAAATTAAAAAAAAAAAAAAAAAGATAAGGAGGAGAGGGGGGAGGGATTACTTCTATGTCCAACCAATGGACATATTTTAAAACTCTATCTACCACATATTATGAGAGATCTGTAATTGTATAAATAATAAAGGACGTGGAAATGAAAAGTCAAAACAAAAATATATGCCATATTTCCACCTAAGACTTCATTAACTCATCTCAAATTTTCTTCTTACACAGAAAGAATCCAAAAATTCAATTTACACTAATTAATTAGGACAGAAAATTAGAATTCAAACATTGAGTATGCAATATATAGCATTTATGTAAAGTCATGGAAATGACTTATGTAAATTAAACATACAGTAACAAATACATGTTGTCACTATTTCTTCCAAAACTTAAATTTCTCTGCAGCTTGCTTTAGCACCTCCACTGAACAAACTGCATTATGTTCTCATTCGTATAAATATGAAACTGAATGGACAATGGATTCAGATAACTTGTCTTGTACATACTGACACTCAGTGATGAAGAGAATCACTGTGTGATACTATGCAATCTGTTAGAACAGAGATGATTAAATGTGCTCAGAAAAGACTACAAAACTTAAGAAGAACATGTTTATTCATTCTAGTATAGTTTGTTCCTATTCATCATTTTGTGCATTAAGGCAGACATGACAATATGACCTATAAATCTTAAATACAAGAGTGTCAGCAAAACACAAAATTGAAAAGGCCCAGGTTAATAAAAAAAGTTTTAAAGTTCACTTCTGTCCTTGCGTGACTATAATGCGTATGTAGGAAACAATGACAGAGAAAGAATGCCCAGTGTACCTTGACTGGTGCAATTTGGAGCATTTCCATGGGAAAGACAAGAGTGGGGGTTCTGGTTTTAATCTATTTCTATTTAATACTATTTGCATTTATCTATTCAATTCCATCTTTTGCTAATTGATGCAGAAATGCACTCTCTTGAGCAACAGACTATACTAAACAAACAGGAAAAAGAGGTACATACAATTTGGAGAAGTGGCTACGCTACAGTCAAGGCACTGTAAAGGTAAAAATCAAAACAGACTGAAAGCCTTTGTAAGCAACAAATATAGCCATGTCAAGGGACTTAATTTCACATACCGGTTGCAAAACATGGTTATAACAGTTTTGTTTAGAATGGTAAATTGTTCAGGAAATGTGGTATAGTTCTAGATACTGCAGAACATAGACACTTCTTAGTCATACCTCTCAGTGCACCTTATATTCAGAACCACAACTGTAATTTCCTAAGATTGCATATACGAGGACTACCTTGTTTCCACACGTTAGAAAAGCCCCCCAAATAAGTCAGTAATGTAAAACATGACAGAAACATTATTTTTCTAAATATTTATATTTTTAAAAAGTTCTTACTGTTATTTGACTCAGCCCAGCCAATCGCATTGTTAGAGTTGGCGACATAAAGTATTTAAATGCAAGATCAAGACTTTCTTTATCAAAACACAAGGCTGTATCCAATGGTTCTTTAACTGTGCTCCACATTAAATCTGCCATGTTCCGGGCTGCACTCTGTCTCAACTCCTGGTCTGACAGTTTACATAAATACCTGGAATAAATTACAAATGGAAGAAAAGAAAAAGTATGATTCAAACTAGAACAATCCTAGAACATCATCTTGATTATAGCAAACATGCATTTCCAACAGCTGTAAGAGTAATGAGTTAAAATATCACTATCAATAAAATATCGGAAGTTGACAACACTGAAAAAACACACCGGGGAAGAACAGAATTATGTAAAATACATTAAAAAGGAAATACACTTCTGACTTTAATCCTCTTCAAATTTCTTTGTTGAAAAAATCAGATCCCCACAAAATGACACGAATCCCACACAGTTCTTTGGAAAGGCAGATTGGAAGCCTTCAGTATTTTGAAGTTTCGGCTACATCCAACTTAGATTTAACTACGCAGAAACGTGTTAAAAATCCATTTGTTTGACAGCCTAAGTCTGGATCTATCCTTGGAGACTGGACAAATATATGTAAGAATCTTTTAAAATATAAAATATATTAAACTACACTTAACTAGATTTATACACCATTCCTTTGCATTTGCATTGTATAAACATTAGTAAATTAAGAACAGAAAAAATACAGGCCCTGATTCTTATTTAGATTGAGGCCTTTTTTCACAGCTCTTGTGTAGTGGCCTTAAAATAAACACACTTCAACGATACTTAACATTGTCAAACACAGCAAAGAGACTTCAGCGCAAATAATCTAAGACTGTGGATCTATGATCTAAGACAGGAATCACCGATATGTAACAGAAGGACAAGAGAAGGACCACTGGGGGCCATTGTAACCAGATTCCTCACTGTTATTAATTGTAATATTTATTTTCTTATGTTGAGCACTAGAAATCAGATAATGGCAAGGAAGTAATGCTTCTGTGCTATGATTTCTAAACAAAAGAAAAAGTGGCAATGAAAAGGCATAACTCATTTGAAAAAGTTCAGCAGCAAACCCAACCTAGTCACCTATTTCTAATCTACAGACAGGTGAGAGGATCAGAAACACTGATGAAAAAATTCACTGGTCCGTGTTACCAAATGCAGTCGTCTCAACTATCAGTAACCTTGGACCATCTTTTATCTCCACATTTTTACACGCAAACTATAATCAGTCCTAGTTCCCAAACCTTTTCAATCATTATTTAAGCTGTGGGGGAAGAAATGCCTTTTTCCAAGATGGGAAATGCCATCTTTCTGAGGAAGCACGTCAAACTTGACCCTACCTCAAAGTGAAACTGCAACTGAAGGAAAGCCCACGTATGACCAAAGCCTTTATTTCTGGTTAAATATTGGCACAGGCTTCCTAGAGAAGTGGTTATGTCCCATGCCTGTCAGTGTTCAAGAGACATTTGGACGACGTCCTCAATAACAGGCTTTAACTTCTGGTTAGCCCTGAAGTGGTCAGGCAGTTGGACTAGATGATCTTTGAAGGTCTCTTCCAACTGAACTAGGCTATTCTATTTTATTGTAGAATGCGCATTAAGTCACACTTGATTGTTTTATCAAGATTTCAGAGTATCTTGAAGATGTTAAAATAAATTAACAAATCCTCACTTTATATATAACAGATAAAGAGAGCATGTGTGTAACAGGCAGGAATGGGCATGGATCAATTTACACAGGAAGAAGGATGCTTTTGAGGCTTCACAGCATTTCACTAACAAGGCTATCACATGAAACCCTGCTTACACTACAAAGCAACTATGCTGATATGGTTAATATAACAAAAGTTTCTGATTATCATGCAACAGTATCAATGTAAGCCCAATTTTATTCATAAAACTTAGACTGCAGCAATATTTTTAAGGTTCTTTTAACTTATTTACTGTATTTAGTCTAAGCTTACATCAGACCTGTGTCGTGTTTTCTGTACTATATAATTGAGATAGAATTTTTAAAAATCCCACTTTTATAACTTAAAGTACAGTGTAGGTGCATTTTCAGAGCTACAGAACTACTCCAACAGTACAATCTGCTTTGCCCAGGGTCTAGAGAAAGCTACACGAAAAAGAGCATTTGTTGTTTGTTAATTTGCACCCTTTCTAAGCTTTTTTCATGTAACTGGCTTATTCTAAGAGTTAAGCACAGTACAGATGTAGAATCACAGAGTGGCTGAGGTTAGAAGGGACCTCTGGAGGTCACCCGGTCCAACCCCCTTCTCAACCAGGGCCACATCCAGATGGCTTCTGAAGATACCATACTTGCCTTTAAAAGTATAAATGGATCTACATTAGAAATTTTATTGGCACTATTATGCAGGTCATAAATTAAATATGATCATGTTTTTATTACCAGGATTAAATCTGCTGAAACTTGTAGAGTATGCTAAGCTTCATTTTAGTTGTGGAAGGATACAGTGGCCGAAACCTGTTTCTATCAGTAAACTGGGATCATTTTTTGTTTTTACCAGTATAACTTGACTTTTAACAAAAATGAAATCTTTAGCTGGCACTGGCAATTAATGCACATCTTTCCTTACACTGACCAGCTGTAAATTTGCTGCACTGCTTTGCACAAGAACAGTGTCACTGGAGCAAGACAAAAGGTCTGGTCATCCCAAAACAGACTCTCTAAAAGCAGATGAAAGATTTATCCCGTATGTTAAAAGAAAGATGAAACTATGTACTACTGTGAATTCATTTCTCTCTTCCTTTTATACTTTTGGCTTTCTCATTAACCTGTGGCCGTTAGTTTCACAACTGCATGTGCATGAGAAACAAACTTCTGTTAAGCTTGCAACCTGATGATTGCAGTGGATGTTCTCCTCTTTTTATTTTTGAAAAAATGTGTAATCGTTCCCTATTGTCTTCATATTGTTGTCTTCATATCACTCATATAACAGCCATTTTTGTCAAAAACAAACAAACAAACAAAAAACTAGAGTGCCTCTTAATGACAGTTTTTGTCTACCTGCTTCGTAACCCTTGCTATCACCACGGTAATTGTTGTTACCTTTGTGAAATGGAATTAACAGAACATACACATATATACATTAATTTTTAGAAGTTTTAGTCTGCTGAAACGATTTAAAGTTGCTGCTTTTGGGGACAGAGTTGAGTTTTAAATGTGCATTTCCATTTTTATGTAACACTTACAACCACGTCTCATGCGTCAGGACTTTAGCTACTCAGCTGTGAAATAATCTTTTTTCCCATAGTATGACTCCTTTGGACCACAGCTACAAAAAGGTTATCAAGCCAAATGAGTCAGGGCTCTTCAGCGATACCGAGGATTAACTTAAGTGCCTAGCTATTGTCTCCTGACTGAAAACTTCAGGCTTATTACAAGAGTTTTCCATGACATTTAGTAGCAAAGAGTAGTCTTGGGTACCTCCATTAAATTCAAATTCTTAAGAAAAATATTTCTAAGCATTAATTTGAATTCTTTCAGCTCCATTCTGTCTCACTGCATTGCACAGAAAGCACTGTGGATCAACAATTCCATTCGGAGCTTCCACTTCCTCTGCGTACACCAGCACTGTGCTTGTGCCCTGTTCTGAGACTAAAAGGCTAACACTGGAGAAACTGCCACGTGCATTTTCCTCTCAATGTGTTTTAGCACGGAACGTCCCATTTCTTCCTAGCTGTGGCAGAGACACAAACCCTTTGTAAAGAAAATCTCTCAAGATCAGTCTGAAAAAGGAAAGAGGAAGAGGAGAAGGGGTTAGCACTAAATACGATATTGATCAGTGCTATTGCTACACATAGCTCTCTCAGATTTTACCAGAGGAACATTTAGTAGGTGATACCACCTATGAAGGCAAAGAAAGAGGAGTTTTAGGTCTTTCCCTTCATACTATCCAAGACTTTCTAGTGATTTATAGAAGCACTTACAATATCAGGCATACAAGTTTATCTCTTACTTCTCATAAAAATGGACTTCACTGATAGCCTATTTCCTTCTCAAGGGCACAGCTATCCATGAGACCCCATGTTTCAATCAAGTTTGCTGCTGAAAAAAAAAACCTGTCCTCAAAATGACACTGATCATAGCTACTGCTATCATGAAGCATCCAATATCTGCAATTACGTAGAACACCTCCCACCTCTGATCCTGAGGTGAAGTCAGCTGGAATCAACTACCTGTAAGTCTTGTCCTTCTTTTTATCACAAATAATGTGACAATTTGATCATGAGAGTTTTGCAATTTGAAATGAAGAACCGTATGTTATTGTGATCAATAAAAGCTTCCTTCTGAGGAGGTCAGAAATACTTTGCTTATTTTTTTTGCCTTATTGAAAGATGTCCTTTTTAACTTATATCTTTTATTCTTTCCTACACTACTCAAAAGCATAGGGTTTTCAGAGGCAGGATATAAATACTATTGTCCTATTCTAATTAATAGTATTAATTAGACTTGCTGTTAGTAGGAGCTATAACAACTTCGTTAGTCTGGGAATTTGGACTAACAAAGCTTATATCCTTTAGATGAAATTTCCAGTGGAGGCATCTACCATGTGGCCATTACCAACTACAAAGGGTAGGTTTCAGTGAAGAGAAACATCTGGGCACGCATGGTAAACTGCATTTCTAGATGAGGGGTTTCCAACATGCAGACAACAGGCCATTTCCAACTAACACAAGGACCATGACTTAACGTGTATTTGATCTAATCATCTTATGAAGGTTCCAGCAGGAACCCATCTCTTTCAGATACTTTGAGTAACAGCTGACACCACTAACATCCTCACGGACCACACATCCACCTCACTCCAGCATGGCGAAAGATGCCTCTGCAGCACTGTTGCCCCATTTGTCACCTGCCCTGGGAGGAGAGTCACACAGTGGGGTCCAGAGCACACAGGAGGCCCACCCCGAAGTGCGAGCAGTTAATTAGAACCCCAAGGGCTCATTCTAGACCGAACTCCTCTCCAAGCTCTCTCAATGACTTTACAGAGCAACAAAAGCTGATGCAGAATTTATTTTAAAAGTGCTGTGTTCTGTGCCCAGGGTTATGTTTGCTTTCAGATACGAAAGTAGAAGGCAGAGGGAGACCTAGAGACCCAATGAGCTGAGATCTGTAAGCTTGACAACCAAATGAGGTTTGCTGCATAAGCCATCGTTTGCTGAAAGCATCTATGTTAACTTCTGTCCCCTGTAGAGGTATAGCAGAACAAAAACATTTTGTTACGTGGCCTCCCAGCTTCATGTCTCACTCTCTAAGTGCATCTTCACAAAATTTTGGACTTCATAGTGTTGAGAAGTCCCAGATCTCTTGTCAGCATTCAGTTGTAAAAAATGAAAACTGAGAGAACATCCTTCTCTAAACTGGTGGTGGTTTTGATAGGTGTTTCAGTATCAGTGTTACCTTTCTGATGGACACAAATGTATTGGTAATAACATCAGACATTAATTTATGACAAGAAAGTGCTGACAAAGCACGTTTTAAATTAGATGCAAATATTTCACTAAAGAGATGAGGAAAACGGAAGAATAAAGCATTTTAATTCAAGTGACCCTAATTACATCTACAGTTACAAAATAGAACATGTTTAAAGTATGATGCCAAGCAAGGGAGAAATAACATCAATATCTGCAGGGTGTTTTGTTCTGTTTCACTCAAGTTCCTTATTACCAGTCTATCTCTAATTGTTGATCCTTCAATGCTCTGTTTATTTTCCATACACTGCAAGAAGACAGTTAAGGCTCACAAACCAAATTCCCAAGTGCAGCAACAACTACGGGTGGAATACGTACTGGGACAAGCACTTTAAGATCCCCTGCTTGCCCTTCTACGGCCGTTTTCCAGACTGTTTCATGATTAATAATTACTTTTATAGGACTTCAAAGATAACACATCAGCATTAAAGGAGTATGCACAGCTGGACTGTAACTCAAGAGTGATACATTTTAATAAAACATCAGAATACTCTCCTTGCTGCTGATATAATTTTGGTAGAAACCATGTTACACCTGTATAGGCCTGTAGCCAAGCAAATAATTTCTACACTGTTAAACTTATTTACAATTAAAACCAGAACATTTTAAAGTACGAAACATAGTTCTGAGCCTCACTGTTAGATTTATGCTTTTGTTGCCGATGTAATTATTATTTTTTAAGTATGCTTTTACACTGGTACAATTAAGACAATGTAATCTGCGAGGGCACGTTTACTGATAACAGGGAAGTAAACAATGACCAGTGCAAGCACGTTTCTAATAGTACAGATACAGGAAACCCAAAGCCTTGGAGAAGTTGTGGGCACATGCAAGAGCAGTGGTTTTTTATGTTGTCTGCACCAGAAAAAATTAAGTTTGGGCTACTAGCAGTGACCAGCCCCCACCCACCTCCAGGCAGATACACATACACCAGATAATTTCATCAGCAACTCATTAGATTTGTTTCTATTGTCCTAAGAAAGACAATAAAAATAAACTGCTTGTATAATTAAATATCTTTATAAGTACTTTAATTTTAAAGTGTTCATGATAGGCAGCTTATAAAGAAAATCATTGAGACTGGATATATTTAGATACAGAAAAGTGTGAGTAGACTTTTGATCACACTTCAGTTCATGCCAGCTGGAAATACAGAACATAAAAATGCAAAGCAGTGTTAAAACTCGGTAGATGAAATTTCAGTGACTACCTAGTACTCTTCTGCTTGTATCACCTCAGTGTAAATTTTCACTGAAGTTATATGAAGATATCACAGTAAGAGAAAAAATTACAATTGATCCTGATATGACGTACCAGAATGGGACTGAATGTTGTATCAAAAATGCTATTCCCAAGACTGATCTGACTGATACTGACATCAGGTAGATAGAAGGAGCTGCCCCAGCTAATTCTCAATATTACCTTCATTCTCCTCGTTGAAATAATGCAGACAGAGCAATAACTTGAACAACTAACAAGTATGCAAACCGAAATTATAAATCGGTGCTATCAAAAAGCCCTCCCAGGAACAAGTTCTTAAATTAAAAATTTACCTGATAACGTAAGTCCTAAAGGGTATAATGTGCTGCATGACAGCAGGGATGTGTAGCCATATTCTGATCTATAATGCAAAAACATGAATGGAAAAAAAATTCATTAATGACATTTAATAAGAATGTTAAGAATGAAATATTGTTGATACATTTGCATATGCGACCCCATTCTAAAAAAATGCTTTGTTGTTGTTTTCACGTGAATTTTAACAACTTGTTAATTTTCTCATTTTCAAAGCTATTAGCTGAAGAATGTTTCTGTGACTTAGAAACATGAGTTGCATTTTTTCTTCTAGTCATCCAGAAAATATGAACTTTGTATAAATAGTATCATACTGTCCAGACATCTCATTTCTGAATTTTCTGTAGTTTCTTCAGCAGGAAAACCCATTGCTCAGCCATGTGGGGTTTCTTTTTCCTTTATTTTCCCTTTTTTTTCTTTTTCTTTTTTTTTTTTTTAAAGTCTCCTTGAAAAATCTTGATCCTTACAAATCTCTCCTAAACCAAGTAAAATCATTTGACTTACACTGAAGTTTTGCTTCTTAGGATTTATATACCCTACAAAACAAAACTGTGTTTTATAACCAGTGATTAAGAGCAGTTTTTTTACTACCACATTTGCATTCCATGTTTACCATACTGCCTTTACCACTTTTGCAAAACTGTATGCAGTAAGAAAATGTATGCAGAGAAAAACACCCTGAAACAGCTATTTAGCACTGCTGTGAGGAAAAGAGGACCAACCAAACTACTTACACAGGCAAAGTTAGAAGTTCCATCTGCATTTCAAAAAGGAATGCTGAGCCTGTTAAACCTGTTACAGAAAGACAACTACGTGCCAGGTAAGGGATCTAGCCCAGATGAAACATTAGCAGCTGTTAACTACTGACATCATTTTAATCATGCGTGCACACATATGTTCTGAATAGCTAACACCAACAATCACTCAAAGATGAAATGCAGAAAATTCTACATTATTCTTCTGGCTAGAAGAGAAAAATATTAGGCAGTAGGAAAACTGTATGGCCAGCATTTATTTTAAACATTTGTGGAATTAGCCAAATAGCTCCGAGTCAGTTCTAGAAAAAATATTTTCAGACTTGCTTTTTACTCTGTGACTGTTAGAACACAATAACAATACCAACCTATTTTGCAAGACAAACCTGCCAAATCTTCACGTTGCAAAAAAATACCACAGCCTCTGATTCTACTTGAAGTCTCAAGAAGGAAAAAAAAAAAAAAAAAAGGGTCTAGCATGCCAAACATAGAAAGTGTAACTAGAAGACTCTCTTGCTAGAAACAAAAATTAAATAACATTTTGACAAGGAATTGCAATGATGACAAAGATACTATTGTATTCAAACAATTTCATTTGGAACACAACAAACTGCTGTTTTCCACATGCAAGCAAGCAATCCACAAGGAAATATTTTTATGGAATAAAAGTAAAAGGGTTTTATAATGTTGTTTTCATAGCTTTCATTGTTTATCTTATTTTTCACTGTGTATTAATTCAAACTTCTCAAGCCATTTCATTCATCTAGATGTTTGCATTACATATGAATTTCATCCTCAGAATTGAATTAATTGATAATTTTGCATTAACAAAGGAAAATGTAATTTTCATCATGAAATCAAACCTCAATATACTAAATTAAATAAAATGACATAAATATAAAATAACATGAAAATTGACATAATTTTTTATAAATCCACAACTTTCATTAGACTTCTTAAGCTTCCACCTGCTTTTAAGATACAATATTTATTGCATCCGTTCTAACCTCTAGCTTCAGAGGTACTTTCTTTTTTTGTTTTTATAATGTAATTCATTTCTAAAACAGTGCCTTTCTCAACAGTTTGTACTTCTGACTTATGAAGATTCACACAGTAAAATTTAACAAACATTTTTGAAATTGTCAGCCTATTTCTATTAATTCTTCTCTACTGAGAGGGCAGCAATTCCTCCACAACATCAAAAAATTGAAATTGTTCAGAATGAAGCAACGACAGCCTTTTCCAGGGATGTTTAAACTCTCCACAGAACAAGCTGGAGGTCACGGATTTCTCTGCATCTGTTAGTTCTTTAAAGAGACCAACACAATGTCAGGTAGTTAAGCTGAGCAAATACCACAGAATATGAAATATGGGAAGAAAGGTGGAAACAAATATATGACTAAAAAAGAGAGCAAAGAAATACTCTTAAGAAGGAACAGTCCCACCACAATACGTGTTGCTAAGAAAGCATCTTGCAGAGCAGCAAGTTGGAGAAAAACCAAGGCTGCCAACTAGACAACTCCCTGGGTGATGCAAATTGGGTTATATTACATTTGCTGGCTTTATTACAAACATAAACTTGTCTGATGAAGGCATTTACCCAAACTAGATTTGCTCTATAAAAAAATTCAAGCAAACATCTTTTCAATAATTTTTCTGTCCTCTATACAAAGGAAACACCACTAACAATAAACAAGTAGCTCAGTTGCCCTGAACAATTTACTGATTGGTGCTAGTGGTCTTCTCTTAAATGAGCCTTTACAGTGCACTTGATGAGACATACACCATTCTTTGTGGAAGAAACAGCGCAAATGCTTTCCAAGTTGAATGTTACTGCTTGTTAGTAGATGATTGATTTGACTTTGGTTTACTGTTTCCAACTTCATCTATTACACTTCCTGGAGCTTACTAAGCCTAACATTTTAATGAGAAGTGATTAGTCCTTCTACACTACAGATTTACTTTGAAATTTTCTTTGAAACATATAAGGTAGTAGCTAAACGACTCATTTGTCCCAAAGATTTTAAATAATTCTATCATTACTACCTCTAATAATCTTTAAAATAATGGCTATTGAAATACCAACTCTCAAGAATTGGTGCTACTGTGAAAATGTATTTAACGGTTAACATAAACTAGTTCCTGCTTTACACAATGGTACCACATAACAATTGGTCTGCTCCAGAATCTATTTGTATCAGAAGCTATTTCATTTAGAACACGAAAATCAGCTACAACAGTTCAACTTGCTACTTTGTCTCTGCTCATTTTAACTTAACTGAGTTAGGACCTCACAGGAGAAACTCAGCTGATACACTGGAGCAAGAGATACCAGCAGGTTGTGCTGACAACAGCCAGAGATGAGAAGCCCATCATCTTATCACCTGAAAGCCCATCAGATCCTACGGAAAGGGCCAAAAACCCTATCTTTACAGTATAACATAGAGAGGTGCTGCAGCATTCCTCCTGTCTAAGCTTACAAATACTGAGCACATCATGGCCTTACTCATTTGGTCTCTGACCTACAAGTGAAGAACCATTACGCTAAAAGGATCAGGAGGAAGCGATACGATCACCAACGCCTTTACTTCGGTGATTGGTTCCCTCTATGCAAGCATCATCCTGGCTGGTCAGGAACGGAACAAGGAGGGAGCAAAGATGTGTGGAAGCAATGATCTGATTTTATACGTTTAATACTGCAATGAACCAATATAAAAATGATGTTAAACTCACTTTGTACAAAGCGTAAAAAACTATTTATTTCCTTTACATCCGTATGTAACAGGACAGGACGTGACTTCACATTCACATTAAGCTAACTCTTCATATGTCCTTCTTCAGAAACAAGTTTTAATTTCTATTACCGATCTCCTCTGAATCTCCATTAATATCCATTCATCATTCTTCTAGTAAAAAATTGCTATTATTCCAAAATGGACAAACACTGAAGGATATCGATAATAAAACTAACTGAAAATAAAACACAGCTCTCTACGCTGCAAATGCGTATAATGATATAAAATCACAGGAAACTGAAAGGAAAAGAAATCCCTTGTGCCTCACAGGAAATAGGTAAAAAGTTAATATAGCCCAAGACAGCTTAGAATATTTTCATGACACAACTTCAGGAACAAAAACAACATCTGAAACTGTCCTTAGAGGTATTTTCTGAGGCTCCTGCAATCTTGATGTCTAGGAATGATGAAATGATCCAAAGTTGCAAAATTAATTACGTGCCTACAGGAGATATACAGGGTTTGGATGGTGAAATGCTGCCTCATTGGAGCAGCAGCCCTCACATTCCCAACAAGGACAACTTTGCAATGCTTTTCTTCCTTCCCTGCTCCTAGTTTTTCCAGACTTCAGTCCTTTTACTTCTTATTCTGTGTTTAACATAACAATAATGCAAAGACAATACTTACGTTAGATACCACTGTGATAAATGCATGTGCTATAAGAAATGGCAGTGTCTCAGGGGTTCCATATTCAAAGCAATCCTTCATGAGGGAAAGGCCATTTTTTCCACAAAACAGACAAACATAGCGAAGCAAGTGCAATGGTACTTCTACATCCTAGAGAAATTGAAAAATAAAAAAAGGAGAAGAATATGAACAATCAATGCTAGATCCATTCAGATACACAGGAAATACAAAATAAAATAACAATATCATAACACAAATCCATACAGAGGAAGCAACGCAGCTATTTTAAGTTTCTAGGAGATATGTAACTATTTAAAAATGGACAACTTACATTCATGTCACAGAATGCCCCTAGTATATTGCTTTCTTGAGCAGAAATATCCTGTTTAAAAGGAAAAAAAAATAAAATTAACTAATAGAAGAAATAAAAACATTTTTGTAGAACAAAACACAACTGACCGTTAACAGGTATTATAGTCAATTAACAGAAAAAGCAAAAACCTAGATTAGAGGAAGCCAGAAGCTACAGCTTTGCTCCACTTTCACACTCCAAAACATCTTTTTCTTATTTATGAGTTTACTATTGTTAAAATGCATTTGTAAGTACACAAATACACATTTAGGATAACATCTCAGCAGAGGCACTCAATGGCTGGGCTCAAAAGATCATTCTTCACCCCCCACCTACCCACCCTCCCTTTTACCCTCAAGATAGCAATTTTTCAACAGAAATACTGCAAAGGGGGATACAGCCTGGTGCAGTGGCTGCAAACAATTCCTTAACTTCAACTACTGTATTATTTTACATATAATGAAACATCTCATATAAAATTAGTGCCTAATGCTATTTACAGGATAAAGCTAATTTAAGAGGAAGGGAGAATTGTATCACCTTATCAATCTGGTAGCAATCTGCTATGATGAGAAACATATTTTCCAGAAGTACTAAACTGAAAAGAGTTTGGAAAAATAACTTTCTTTTTAACGTTCACAACACCTACTTGTTGGGCAGCATAAAGCAGGAATTTTCTTTATTAGGATTGTTGGGCATACCGTGTGTATCTTGCATGTGGCTAGGAGCAAAAGGGCACTCAAACTATCATAAAATGTGACTGTAAAACCACGACGTTGCCATGGATACGTGCAGGTAGTTACAGCACACATTCTTCTTCCCATCCCTCTGTACCAAACACCCAGTTCTCATATTCACAATTCAAATGCAAGCCTAAGATAAAGTTAATTTTATAATGAAGTTTCCTGAATACATTTCAAATACCTCTGTAGGAATAAGCTTCTGAACACTATAGCACAGGATGCCGGAGGCAAGTGATTTTGGAGGGATTAAGTGTGATACAAACATTCCGAATTATTCCATATGCTTGTATTATACCTAAGCATTTATTTTCCTTTTTCTCCTGCTGAAATCTAAGTCATGCCTGAACTCGTGATACCCTAACAGCTATTTTTAAAACAGCTCTGAAGCCAGTAGGTGGTATGTTTTCAAGTAGCTAGAAAAGGTGTTCAGTGCTATGCTCGTGAAAACCGCAAAAATACAGTGAGAAAATTCATTAGTTTTCTTGAATAAAATAAAGAATTATTGTCAGGTAAACCACAGTTCTTAGAATACAGAAGTCAACTCGTGGAAGTTTCCTGTGCTTACTGAAAGCGTCACGGTTGAGAGACCGAGTCTGGAAATGTGACTTCTGTACTTGCAGATGTGAAACAGAACAGTCAGGGACCAAGAAATGCTTCAGATCACCTTTATAAGGAAATAAGAGAATTCCTCATGGGAATCTAATATGGTATTAAATACCACCACTCCAGATGAAATATGCTAACTGAAGTCTGTCACAGACACAGTTTTGGGTGGAGGGTACTTCATTAGGGGTATCTTCTAAAGAAAGATTTACTTGAAAAACAAAAGCATAGATGGCAACATTCCAAAGAATCGGAGGACTACAGACACCCAAATGACTGATTTTTTCCTCTTTCATTTCATCTTCTTTCAAGAGCTGAACAGTTAGCTTACTCCCTTAAGATTCATTATTCATTCCTGTCTGGAGGAATTTTAAGACAGCGCAAAGTTCAGGAGTGCATTTTATCTCTTTGCTTCCTTCTTTACAGGATTTTAAAAGCCTCCATATTTAAAACCTTTTTTCCCCTCTGATTGTCCATTAACCCTGCTGCATAAAGTAAGCATAAACTGAGTATCAGCATACATTTTTGAACTATTCTGTAAGATATCTTAAAACATCAAAATTGTCAAAAACACAAGCATATTTATAAAAATACTGGGTGTGTCTATTTTTTATCATTTAAAAAATGCACAGATCTCTCTCTGGGCACCAAAAATAATGGTAGACCCCAACAGGAATAAACGGTGCGTTTCCAGACTTCATCTTCACAGCTTTATTCTTCAGTATTCATGCCCTGAGATGAGCTGTCCTCTAAAGGACTACAACCAGTTGTGCTCTTCTGAAAGCACAAACTTAGTAGAAAGACATTTTTCCTTATGTTTCGGATCAGTTTATAAAAGCTGAGGCACACCTGTCTATACAGATCCATCTTCATTCTACACAGGTCAAGACTATATACTCGTCAGTTCTCAGGTAACATAAGCTTGATTTACTTCCACGTAACATACTTTCACTGTCCTCATATCCAGCACATTTCTGCCCTCTGCAAGGTCACGTTCACTTTGCTGTCAGAAGTTAATTGTTTAAGGAAGCTCCTGGTGCTAACATGCAGTCCTTCTGGCCACCAACCAGTCTTTGCTTCTCATTTCACAAGCTCTTCACTTTCTTCAGAAGTGTCATAAATGTGTAACTGACAAAAACAACTCTTAGCTGGCACTATTTAAGGACAGAGTCTATAGGCTCACACAGGGGCTGATATCCTTTTCTCTTGGTTTATTGTTCCTTCTTTATTTAATCAAACTTGGACTCCTAAAATAGGAAAAACTTGCCAGTTTCATATGAAAGTTCTTCGCCTCTAGATGGCCAAGTGTAAAATGGCACCTGGATTAGACTTCAAGACTTGTATTCTGCTTGCTGTCATTAAGAAAAAAAGATGCTGGTTGTGTATGCAAGGACTAACGGTAAATATTGACCACTACTCATTACCAGAAGATAACGCCATGCGAAAACCTTGCAGTGGAAGTGGTTAAATGACAGCTGAGTCGGTCATTTCTAGGCAAAGTGTAACCTCAGTGGACTTGATGCCTCAAACTGTACAAGTTCAACAATCTAGAACAAGGAATTTCTGAAGTGGAGAGTGTAGTCTATTTTTCCATGAGAAATTTTCTCATTTTCCAAGGCATAGGAAATGCTCGGAGGGGGAGGGAGAGCTACGTTGGCTTTTCACACAAATTCTTGGTGGATTTGGTCTGCCCAGGAATCTATTTAGCTTATATATTGATGGTACATTTAGAACAGGTATTTTTTGTTATTTTGATTCCAAGACTGATTTAAAACAAGGAGTGCTCCCATTACTGGGGCTAATAATTTGTCCCAATTCAACTAAGATGTGCTCTACACTGAAATCCAAAATTAAATTCTACCTCTCAGGAAATGAGTTATAGTAGCAAAAAGTTTTGACATTAAAATAGCTATTACTACTACTTCAGAATAGTAGTACCCTAGGGCTTCTTAAATATAGAAAATCTCATTTTGTGAAGAAAAATAAAGGAGATTGATGGTGGATGGTGGGACCTTTTAAATAAATAAAAACCATCCCAATAAAAGAGGAATAATGCACATAACAAGCGTGGCAAGCTAGCATACCTCCCTAATCCATACCTGGGCACACAAAAGTCTAGCAGAAAGGGAAAAAACACTTTTCCCTCACAAGATATATATTTTTAGCATAGCTAATGAATGAGTATATTCAGTAATTCAAATGATCAATGCACCACATACACTCTCTACTGTGACACTCACTAACAATGCAGCAATCCACTGCATATCTATGGCCAATCATTTTATGGTTGCACATCAAGTGGAAAAGAAATCTCACCAAGCACTTTGATATTTTCTTTTTATCATTTGGAAGTGAAATTGAAAGAGAAGAAAAAAAAATACATGAAGATGTCATTTAAAAGAAGTGTGTTTATACATAGAAAACCTGTTCCAGATGTGTTCATTGCATATTCCTATGGAACTAGTTTCAGTAGGCGTCCCAGAGGAGTACAAAAGCTAAATCACTTAAGCAGGCATTGATTTTCTTTTTTTTTTTTTAAACTGACAAGATACATCAGCCCTCTTCAGTTTCTAGTTGCAGAGGCAGAACTACAAATTTATGTATGTTTAAAGCTTAAAAGGCAAACCAAAATGAACGATGGGAAACCTGAAATCCACAAATCCTAAGCTTTGTGTTATTTTTCTATATACATATTTGTGAAACTACCAATGTTAAATTATGCCCATGTGTTTTGGCAGAAGACAGAAGAACAAAATCCAGCACATGCAAAAGAACTGCTGTTGCCGACCTTACCCTACAATATTTTGAACTAGATTCATTGTCAGGCGTGGCAGGATCCCTTCAACAAGAACTAATTATACTGTGATCCCACTAGCCTGGGATCTCTAAAAAGAGATGCACGATGACATCTTTTTAATCTGAAGTTTAAAATGCAAGCTCAACTACTCACAGCTCCAACGGAGCTCCGAAACTGAAATTAAAAAATAAAAAACTGAGTTAACTGTAGTTTCATTCTCCACTCTTACTCTGAAGTTTGTTGGATAGAAGTTTTCTTTATAGAGCTCTTCTTTGTTTACAGATTTTATAAGCTGTTTATATGTTAAGAGGCCATCACAAGTTGAAACAAAAAGCAAGCTTTCCATGAACTGTGTTGTTTCAACTAGGAAATGTTAACACTATAATATTTATCTTAGAAACCATGAGTTAAATATTTGTAGGAGCTTTGAACATGGTTTTTTTTGTTTGTTTTTTGTTGTTTCGTTTTCAGAATGCATTATTGAACGTGTGAGTGGTAGGCGTAACAAGTATCACAGAAAATCAGACTCACAGAACAAAGCTACTTGCGTTGAAATCAGTTATCCCCATCAATTAAACAGCTGTTCTAACAAGAAAGTCTGGTCTTGCACAAAGCTCAGTTTATGAATCTTTGCTTCTAGAGCCATAGATTGTAATGAAAAGAAATTAGTAAACTATTAATGGGTTACCTTCTGGAAGAAAGGCTTCGCTACAGTCCCCTTTTTGCCTTCCTGTTATTTAAACAGTACAATAATTCAGTGTACAGTTCCATCCAACACTTATCAATATATTACCTATAACAATTAAGCATATTTTAAAGAAAGTGTAAGAGTATGTGTCATTTTAAAAGTTTCTCTGAAAAGATCTACTGAAGTCAACAGGAGAGCTGAATTTGCCCATCCTGTATGAAAGCAACTATCATCAAACACACAGTCTAGTGAGAACAAATAATCTTTCACAAAAGTAAAAATATACACATAAAGATATACCTCTATTGTGGGATGAGTATTATGCTTATAAGCAGTGTACAGAGGAAACTGAATCTGAAAGATTTTTGCCACACACAGCAACAACTTTTCCTTCTCATCAGTGCTCCATAAGCTAAAAGCATCAGTGCTCTTTGCAGACTCCTCCTCTGTCAGGACACAAGTTCTTGCAGAATCTAATTTTTTCTCTATAGATTTTTGCCGTTCTCCATTTTCGTCTTCGTGAGACTCTCTTTCTACATTCAAGGGCTCATCAGCATGATTACTCTGATCTTGCCATGTTGAATCTATATTAATAGTGCAATGTTTACAGAGCTGGTCCCGCAGAGCTTGAACTTGGGCAATCACTAAGTTAATAAGCGCACATACTACTTGGTTAAAGATCTCCAAATGTTTATACTCCTTGAAACAGCACAGACATTGTCTGTAAGAAAAGAGAAAAAAATAAAAATAAATAAAAATTCCTGAAGTAGCTAAAATCAAAACAGCTAGAATGACAAACTCAGTAAGACTAGACTATTCAGTTAATAAGGGGAAAGAAAGGACAAATCCTAATACATCGGTGACTAACCAAAAGGACCCTGCACATTAAGACATTTCAAACAACAGAATACGTGACAGCCATGAAAGCAAGAAGTCTAAATGAAACTGACGCTTCCTAGCAGCAAGTTGGAGTCACAAAGGCTTCCTTAAACCCTGTAAACATCCAATTATTTCAGTTTAAAATATACATAAGGTATCTTAGAGGTAAAGTCATTGAACTGCTAATGAAACAGTGTTCTTGAGTGTGTTCCTGAATCCCTTTCTTCACCTGGATTTCTCTATCAATACTGCTGCACTAAACCACCTGGCATGCTTGTTAGCTGTGTAAGAACTATTTACTTTGTTTTTTCAAACAACATGGCAGCAAAATAATTTCTAATTAGTACCGAGTAGTTAAACTCATGTCCTTCATCTGCATTTGGACAGAAACCCTAGCATATTAGTACCCTTTACCCATATGGGAAAAACCAATATTGAGTGTCTTCATTACTTTCTTCACTTTATAGACTCAGAGATTATTCCTCTGAGTATCTACCAATACACCGTAGACTGAAAATAGCACAGGGAAAACTATGTACTGTTCCTCTATCAATAAAATAAGAAAGTCAATCCACTTCTCAAATTAGAAAACCCTGTATTTTGGAGAATGTAGAGGAAAAAAAGCAATCAATAAGCAGGGGGGCTTCAATGAAGACATGCTTGTACCAGAGTATTTGAATTAGACTCATCACTCTCTCACTCAAACTCTACTAAATGATGCAACTGCTGTAAGAACTGGAGCTGTCTTCCAGGAGAGGCCTTTCTCCTGTTGCATGCAGCACAACAGACCTCAGTCCATAAATACAATTCTCAGCTACTACAGTAATATAAAAATTGCACATTCCATTTCTAAAAAATAAGCAGAAAGAAGAAAGGGCAAGAAAACGTCAAGAAGAGATTAAAAAACCCCTCCCACAAAGGGCTGCATTTAATCTAGAAACCTAGCTTAAACAGTAATTTGTGAAGAAAAAAAGAGACAAAGAACTCAGAACTATGACAGGCAGAGTGTGCTGCCTCTCTTGAGGGAGTACAGACATGGCCTTGAGCTACAGGACTTAAAGAATATACATTCTGAATATAGATTTTATTTTTTTTTCATTGGTTTAGACAAAGTTAATATTCGTTATTCCCTACTTTCAGCACAGGTACAGTGATAGAAGCATCTAAAACTTCTGGTGCTAACTAGAAAGTAGAAGCCTTTTAATATCATTTAAGTGGAGTGTCTTCATTTGAAAATAGATTCTTATGATGTACTAGTAAACAAGAGCTCTAGTTCACAGTACAGTATGTTTTGTATGAAGAGAAATGTACAGTTGAGATTCATTATCACCAACAATCAAACTCATTAAAAAAATACCTTTGTGTCCAGGAATTGATGTAAGCAAATATCTTGAGCGCATGTTCCTTTCTGAGCTGCAACCCATCAGCACCTTCAATGTCAGATACTGAAGGAAAACAAAAACATATTAGTGTTGGAAAAAAAAAAGGCATGTAATTGCTTTATTTTTATTACAAATCATCTGTTAATTAAGTAGAAAGCAAAACACAGAATTTTTCTAAATATGCTTTGTAATAATAAATACCAGTAGTCCAGTTACAGTAACTTTACGTCAAAGGTTTTTCAGCATAAAAAAAGCGTAACAACCAAATAAATTATCTTTTCACAGTAGAAACTAAAGTTCCCCACCAAACCTACCTATTTTTGCCTTCAGTAACCAGGAATAAAGTTTCAGTGCAACTAACTTTAAAGCAGATATTGTGTGGTAATATTGGACACTGCTGTGAAGATCAGTCATTCAGAACAGCTCCTTCCTCTAATCCAATACCCTGCATTAATGGTTAATTGCAACCTCTTCAAGCACAGAAAACTTAGAAATGATAGTAACTAGGGACATCTTGGGCGCTTTATAATTCCACAGAGCTCTACTGTAGAAACAAAGTTTTCAAGTTCCTTAATCACACGCTTTTGATTAAAAATGCCTCATTCCTTAGCTGAAAGGGACAGACAAGTGTTTCAGAAATGGATGCTCAGAGAAAGGTTGTTAAATCTATATAAGAATCTAAATAGCTAAATTTACAAGACAGCTGAGCATAAGGTACTCTTCATAAGCCCCACTGGGAGCTACTGATTGATGTGCATTTTCAAATAACGAACCTTCAATAATTTCACTCATTAGCCTTTTTTTTTTTTTGCTCCCAGATTTTAAAAGTATGCATCTTGAGATGACCGTGAGACCTCACCTTCCTTTTCCTGATCAGATGAAGGCCAGGAAAAAGAAACTATCAAGGTAAGAACATATGTAAAAACTACATGTAAAGCAGTTCATACTCCCAAAGTTATTGGTTATTGTTTTCAAATATAGACATGACTTTACTGACATTTAACTGTAACAAATCGCTAATTGGCAAAATGATAAACATTTACCACACTTAGTAGAGCCAGATCCCAGCACAGTTTCGTACCAAATTCAAATCCAAAAACTTCCAGTGAGTTATTATCATGTATTCCACCTTCACCTAAAAAATGTGTACGCCCTCTAATAAGCCAAACATCAGTAGTTCACACCGCCAATTCCCTATCAACCAGTTATACGTACTAGAGCACTGGACTCTGCCTACTGGCCACACACCCTTCTCCAACTATCAACACAAAATTCCCGTTTGCTCCTTGCCCTAAACTTCCCTATGGTTCTACAATTATTTAATTACTACACAAATTGAAAATGTCAGGGCTCTTTTTTAAGTTGACCATTCCATTTTTTAATAATAATAACCTATTCATTTCCACCTTTCACATGAAATTTCAAGCATTACGTGCTTGCAAAGCTCCTTCACAAGTAAGCTTTGTGGGAAAGGTTCTCCAACAGAAACAAGCTCTGCAGAACCCCTGCCTCCACCTCCCTCCCAGCATCAGGCTTGCAAGGTCCTATGTGAGCTGTCAATACGGGTTTCCAAAAACTAAAGCTAATGAAATCCTGCTGGCCCAGATCAGAGAGTAAACTTAACAAGAATGCCACTTCAAAAAAATCACACAATACAAATAATTATATTGGTTTTGAAATAAGGATATTATATATGCACTTGTGTGCATATATGTATATGTATTTATAAATATATATATAATCTTAAAAACATTGAAAACAGTCTCAGGAGGATACTTACAAGTGACAAAACTCACTCCTCTGTCTCTAAGTAGGCCTTGAAGATCCGTCCCTACGTAACACTTGGGCAAGGTACGAAGCTGACAAGTGGATGGCCACATGGGTATCCCTTACTACTTCATTTTAAACACCACAGATTACCAAGACACTTGACTCTAAGGCCAAAGTTTAGCACTGAAGAAATCAACAACTCTGTCAAACAATTCAGGTCAGTCTTACAACAAAAAGACAAAACGAAAGTAGCACCAAAAAACACCGTCACCTTACGCAGCAGAGTTCATAAAACCTAGGTTTTCTGAATGTTGACTTTTTCATTAAGATGAGTTCTCCCTACATCTCCCTACCTAAAAATATGCTCTAAAAGTCACTAACGCCCAACTTCCAGAGCAGCCTTTTCTCTGCGATAGTTGGGAACACTTCCAAATCCCTCTCCTTTGAAGAAAGGTACACGAAGTTAAGTAAACTGCTCCCTCCAAAGCAGCAGCTACAATTGCCACGTGAAGTGTACGATGCTGAAAGTTACGGAACACTGAAGCTTATGCCCCTGGGTCAAGAAAAAAACCTATGTGCACTAGTAGGGGAAATTGGGTATTTGTAGAAAGCTTATATATTGTACATCTCACATGAAGACCAACCTCAACTGGTCTTATTCCCTAATCATTGCTAATTAATAGAGTGGCAACATGCATACTTGACATTTCGTGTTGCTGGTGCTTGGTTTGTTTGGCTTTGTACTTTTTTTTGTACTTTTGTAGCATTGTTCTTGTTCCTGGAAGTACTTAGGAAGCTCAGAACAGAAGCAACCAGAGGTTGCGGTCTCCCAGTGGATTTCATCAGATCGAAGTCAGTGCCCTTACCAAAAGGGGCAGCGGCACATCCAGCAGGGCTTCTCCTACCGGACCTTAACTGAAGCTTTTATCCCTCTGCTGAAATCACACGTTTCAGCCGAGCTGATTTACGTTACCACAACCAGAACTTACATCTTAGGCTTTGTAGGTCTTGGCTCATTCTGAGTATCAACTTGGGGGATACTCACTGATTTACAGCACCTCCATTTAAGGCCACATGCAGTTTAAGGTACAGCAAAAATCGCTTACGAAGCCTTTCTATACACTTTTTATTGAAAAAAAAGGGCAGATAGAAAAGCAATAAAAGCAACTGCACTCATCACTCCTGTGCATTTCTTGGGTTTAGCCTGTTCTGTAAGGACTCCCTTGCTGCATATGATTTCACTTCCAAATGATATCTTTCTCACCTTTCAAGCTTGTTTTCATCTATCTTGAATGGGCCAATAGATAAGAGACTCATCTGCTTTTAAACAGAGCACGTCCTTTTCTTCTCTCCTGTATTCAAGCACCCTGCAACACCTTACATCCTCGTTAATCTGCTGTCTCCCCAGTCTCCTACATTTCCAGTGTTTCAAGCACTGACAATCACCAAACCTTCTGAAAAACTTTTATTCTGACAGTCCCCTTTCCTGCAACTGGATCTGGTGGCTAAGACCTTCCCTTGTTTCCTAGTTTCATACGTGCAGAAGTGATTCCTGCGGGCACACCTGTGTGCTCCGAGAGCAGCAGAAGGATGTCCAAGTAGCACCCTGGGCGCTCCCACCTGCCCTGAGTACCCAGGCTGTGCAGCGCAGAAGAAACGAGCAGTGGGACGCGCTGCCTGTGAAACGGGGCAAGCGGCCTCTGCCCGGGGTAACCAGGCCCGGGGACATCTGCCTGCTGCAGCCTGTTTTAACCCGAAGCAAGCACACCTGGAACACAAAAATTTTAGGAAACACTGACCTAATGAATTCCCTGCTTGAAAGGGAGACATCAAAATACAACGATCCTCTATCGCTATTGAATTCGAAGACTTGTGAGGTCTCCTTGAGAATACAGGGCTGACTAAACTGCCTACGCTGACCCAAATTAAGAATTCAGTAAGAACTAACAAGACGGGCTCCAGAGCTTTAAAGCCAGTCCTCCCATGATGTCTTAGTGCCTCTTTCTAGTAGCGGCCCTCCGCTCCTAGGCTCAGCTTCTTGCACACTGCGTCCAGTGGCTGCTTCTTTCTCCAAGCTCTTGCAAGCCAGCAACATTAGAGATAACTTCTCTGATCTACTCCCAGAGCTCAGCTTCCTGCTCCTTCCTTGGATCTGCTTCAGCAAATTTTTCTTCTCAGTTAAAGCCTTTTAGACTTTCTTCTCACCCTCCAGTCCTTCCTTTTCCCTCTCACTTGCCCCAGCAGCCAGCTTTTCCCTGCTCTGGATACAGTTTCACAATCAGCACAACCCAGTCCCCAAGGCCACCCTGCTCACAGCCTCCGTGGCCGTGCACTTCAACTACTCCCATCAACCAGCACCACTCCTGCAGGAACCCAAAGACCCAATCAGAGAACCAAGCAAGTCCAACTTATCTAACTAAAAACCATCCTTTTTTTTCTGTCAGCTTTGTAAACCACCAAGCCCTCAGAGTTCATCAGCAGGAGGTGCTGGGAAGGAAAGCAGGAGGACCACGCGACAGAGGGAAGCGATCACCTGCAGTGGCGTGGAAGGTGACTTTACCTTATGCCACCCGGTGCAACTGCCCATCAGTACTGCTCATCTGAAGGGGAACAGTCTGAGCATCCTGTTACTAGCAGAGCACGGAAAAAAGCTGAACTCTGAAGGCCTTGAACAGATCCATCTGAGACAAAGCTAACCAGCAGAACGAAGAAAGATGGGTATGTAGGTAAATTCCAGCCAAATGTTCCACACCTACTGTGTAGGAAATGGGGTCTTTTTACATACTTGCAATGTCTCATTTCACTGACTACAACAAGACGGTTTAGGGACCTTCTTGTCACCATGACACTATGCTAGAAAGAACTGAGCTACTTAACCAACCCGAAATAATAATTGCGTAGATTTTTGTTTCCTTTTTTTTTTTTTTTAAACCATCTTCTAGGGCATCGTTTTCAGATACTTCATTTTTAAGAAGTAGACATACTTAAAGCGTAATGCTTTATTCAAGTAGTTCACAAGAGGCGAAAACCCATGACGGTCAAACTAAAAATTTAACACACTGCAGGAAAAAAAGAATCTCCTTGTTGCTATTTCCCACTTTACTTTGCTAGCCTTAAATGAAAACACGAGTGATATACGATAGGGTGATTTGTTAAAGGTATTTTACAGTACGAGAAACAACACGATCTCCCAAACAAGGAAAAAGCCTATTAACAAAGCTACTAAAACATTACAGTAGATGAGAAAAATATAAAAGCTGCAAAGAAGGGGACAATATAACTTCCCCTGTGAACTAATGAAGCTCAGGTCGTAAGTGCATTTTTAGCAAGAACTTCAGAGCTAGAGGAACAGACTGTAATTAGACCTCAAGGACAAACCACCACGCTAGACTTGTGAGGAATATCTTATATCCAAAGGTCACTTATCACACTAAGCACAAATGGCAAGTAAAAGTACTCATTTTTAAAAGTGTGTTTTCCCTGCTTTCAGAAACAAAACAAAAAAGTAGGAGGTAAACAGAGAACACTAAGTGAAATTACAATTCCTACACTTTCCAACCTGTAACACGTTCTGGTTGTATACAGGTTCTGCTCCCTTCCCCCAGGCCTCATCTGATAGCAGCTTCTCATGGGAAAGAACAGATCACTTTCAGAATGGACATTATTTGCAGAAATTGTTTCCCAATACAGACTAAGTAGAGGAAATGAGAGCCACGCACTAAACAAAATACTATTAGGACAACAATACTGACCTTAAAATAAACATATACATAACCTTGTATAGAATTACCATTGTTCAGACGGAACCAGTAAATATTTTATATACATACATGCGCTGAGATGTTTTTCATTATTTGCTGGAGTTCTGTTTATGATTGATAGTAAATCAGACGACAGCCAGAGCTTAGCCTCTCCCATTCCCTTTCTCCTTTGTCAATTGGAATTCCTCCTTTTTTATTAAAAAAGGTTCAAGATTGCCTTAAATTTATTCGTAAGAGTTCTAGATCTTTACAATGCCATTGCTGATGAGTACATAAAAGGACGGTGTCAATCTGAAGTTCAACGGCAATAGTTCAACTGTCCATGCTTCCCCATAACTTTTCAATTAGGAAAAAAAAGCCTTCCATTCCCGTGTCTCCGTAAAATAAAACCTCCCCAGAATATTGACTGGATATACGTAATCAGAAAGTGCTGGAACACTACGAAGGATATACTATTATCTAAAAATAGCCAGTTAATTCTTCAGCATTAGAAATATTGTTCAAGTGCCAGGGTTCATGCATGAAAAATTTGATCTGTCACTCAGACACTGCAGTTATAAAATCATATATGGTTAAGGTGCTCCTGAGTGCCTCTGTGATGTATTCATGACACTGAGCTGTCAGTGCCCACCCCCATCATACCACAACGTAACATACCGGTAGCTATACCCACTTTTAGGTCTAAATCTAACTCTAAATTTCTCACATTTATAAATGCTCCAACTTCATTTTTCCTGCACACTTGTAATACAGAGATTACAAAGCAAGTATTACAAAGACAACATAGTAGCTTAAAGATAGGAATTAACAAACCTTTTAAGTCTCATTTCCTTAGAAAAACAAACCACGACCAAGTTACTGGCCTGTCAGACACTTACACTTTCAAACATAAAAGCAATTTCAAGAAATACGAGAAAGTTTTGCAAGTCTAAACAGTCTGTTCTTGTGAATGAAAACACAGAAGCTGTGCAAAAGCATTCGGTAAAAGCAGTTACAGCCGGTGCCCCAGCAACCCCCAAAAGCAGCCCCGGTTACTCAGTGTGGTTCCTCACAGCCCTTCTCCAGAAGGCCTCAGGGGTTGTACTGTAACTGCGTACTCCAACAAACAGCACAGGTACACAGAGTAGCGCAGGCCATGGTACGTTCATCAGACGGACCGCCTGTAAGACACAGCTTCACCAGAACAGGGCGAATCCGCTGAGCTTAGGTAATTTCTATCTTTGGGCATCTCCCTGCAAATACCACAAAGTTATTTTCTCTTCGATTCACACTCTCTTCATTTAACATACATTTCCCTTTCCATTCCATCTCCCTCACCTTCTCCAGCAAATGCCTATTTTCCTTTTACTGCAAAACGCTAAGGCAGTCTGGAGCAAAACAGCAGAGGCTGACACTGAAAAGCTGTATGAAATTTCACAATCCTCATCTTTCAGAAGCGTCGCCATCATGAAGCTTTCCACGTGCTAGGTCACAACTGCTCTGGGTTAAAGTGCCCCTTTAAAACGGCCACGGACTTTTAGTAAAACCAACGATTGTCTTCAGAGCAGCATGTGACTTGCACCTGCCTGAAGCAAACATGCCACAGCAACTGCTTCTGAGGAGAACAGTTCCACATGAAATTATTTTTAATGCAGTCAAAGCTTGATTATCAGTGGATAATTTACCCGGGACACTGTAACTGGTTCTACCCAGAACAGCGAGGATGAATTATCACCTCGATAAACTCATCTTAGCTATACCACCTGAAACACAAAACACAACTGCACTGCCTCAGTCAGCTCAGGCCCAGGGAAGCACTGCACCTTTCAGCCACGGCAAAGCTTAAGCCGCTACGTGGTGGTGAACCCACGCAGCCCCCGGAGTCAGCCACAGCTCAAAGTCCAGACTCTGCATCCACGCAGTACTACTTAGCCATGGAAATGCGACCCGGACTAGGCAGGAGTGCGAGATCCACAATTCACGCTGGGTTATGCCAGCGGCGGGAGAACCCTGGCACTGCCAAAAGCACGGGTAAGCCTGGGTCCAGAAGGCTTTATGAGCATATAGAAGGGTGTATGTTGGGCATGTCAGACAGGAGATGTCTGTGAAGAAACCTGTGCACTGTACTTCCTAGTACGTGTACTATCTCAGGATTTTCATCTGCCCCTGCTTCTCCAGAGAAGGTAAGTTATACGTTAGTAAGGAAAAAAACTATTAAAAAAATAAATTTAAGTCTTATTCCAGAGTCCTGTTTTAACTCAGTGTCATAAATTATCTAACTTCAAATAAGATGTTACAATTCTGAGAAGAGTACATCTTCAAATTAAAGTTGTTACTCCTCTTCTTTTAATAAAAATAAATAAAAAATAAAAACCACACCTCAGCTCAGTTAAAGCAGTACTCCCACACAGCCAGGTCTGCTCTACATCACCTAAATGCACACTATAGGCAGAGTCAGACTGCCCATCACAAATATCTGACAATGCCCACGTTAAGTTCCTTAAGGAATCAGTTCAGGACTGGACAATTACTGCGTAAAACCAGACTGTCCTAGCATATCCCTTAGTACTCCAACACAAACTTCAAAGCCAGGGCTGACACTGACAATGCTGAAATGAACGCTCTGGTAAATTGTTGCTTACCTCCGGCTTAAAATGGAAGTACATGCATTCTTTCTTTTTAATAGCATTACCTTAGAAAATACTATCACAACAGGAATGACTATGGTTTTGAACGACTTCTCTTCATGTACCCCAGCTCTGAAACTTTTAAAAATGCTTTAAAGCGAAAGCACTGATCTCAAAGTTTATCAAACTGTTTTACAAGTAGAACAAAAATGTAATTGCACGAACAAGGTTCCAAAAGCTAAAGAGATTTTCTATTAGTCTTAATTTAAAGTAACAAGGAGTACAAAAACTATAAGTAGTACTCCAGGAAGCATTCTATTTTCAAGAGGGAACCTTGCAAATTAGTGTAGCTGTACTACTTGGCACGCTATGAATCAGTTACAGAAAACAACAATTGCTTTTCCCCCACAAGAAGAAAAGAAGGCCAAAGCCCACAACTGCATCCATCTCCGTTCACAGATTTATAACAAAAACACCTAATAACTGTTCTTGAGCTTTTAAGGACAAAATCTGAGAGACAAATATTAACTTATTTCTTACAAAGTATATTTCAGCCTGCTTCAACAACGAGATAAGAACGATAAACGTGCAGTGGGTCATTATACTCAACAGAGCTGCAGGCGGCTCCCCAGAAAGGCCAAGAGCAGCTTGCTGAATATCTGAACTGCAAGGCGTTATGTTTTCATCAAAACAGACACAAGCAACCCTCAAACAGAAAAGAAACAACCGAGAAAGGATCGGCAAGCAGCAAGGTTGCTCTCTCAACTTTCAAACACACGCTCAAATTTTAGTCGCTTTTACTAAATAATCCGTATTTAGTAACTCACTCAAACATCATATATTCAGCAATTTATTGGCTAGGGCAGTGCATAATTATTTTTTTCCTTAAAGCTAGTAGGCCAAAGTAAATGAAAAACTGCTGAAGGCAATGTCTGTGGTCTCTACAAACATCTCCAAGACAGCATTAAGTTTCGCGCCCAGCATGCACTCCCATCAGAAGACGTATTTACAGATGTCATTTTGGTGTAATCAAGTATTTTGCAAGTATCAGCAAGTGCACACAGGTCAAACCTATAACTATGGCTGCACACAACCTAAAAGCCAGCCCACTTTGGAAAGACTCACACTGATACTGCTGTTAAGACTCAGTGAGCTTTCAGATAGTGATGAACACCCAGTCTGATCAGAATGTATCTGTTTTAAATCAGCAGACAGAGCACTGAGACTTACGATATGAAATACTTTGTGGTGTAAGCTCAATTTCAGAGGTTACTAATAAAAACAACAAAAAGTCTCCGAGGAAAAGAACTACTGTTTTATACGCTAAGAAGCAGGGTATTCCTACCGGTGAAAGAAGCGAGAAACCAATCAACGCAGCAGAAATGCCAACCATCCTCAACTAAGAAAAATGACTTACTTGCGTTGAGTTTCTGAGCTTACATCCCCCAGCACTATCCTAAAGTAGTTCCAAGCAAAAGAATTAAACATCTGCTCGGACTTGTGTCGGTGGATGCCAGGCAGCCTGGGACGCAATTCCACCATACACCTCCTGACTGCGATACCAAGCGATGGAAAAGGGTGGCTTAAAATGTATTATCCAAGCCTTTCCCAGACACGAGTTCCCAAATTCCCCAGTAGATGCTGATATCCTGACCCTTCTACTGCTTTTCTGGAGCTGTCCTGTGCAAACATGCCACTGCCCATTTCAAGCCCTGTTCGTAGCTTGAGAGCACAGAGGTAGGAGAAAGTGCAGTCAGTTTTCTTGATGCTCAGAGAATTTAGAATGAAAACTGACCACTAGATTTGCCAAAAACTGAGACAACCAGCAGAAGAGAACTCTGGAAAACTCCAGTTTTTCAGCCCAGCCTCCCCACACCATCAACATGAAAAAACAATTTAAGTAGTGGTAAGAATAAAGGGGTTTGTGTTGCAACAAATTCCGAGCAGTTTAATAGTCACGCGTCACAGACTGATAAACAGGCAACTGACCGTTTCCTGACAAATTAAGCTCTCATGAAAAACTATTCATTTCCCCTCATATGGGTTGAGAAGCACAGTGCAGAGCCTGAGAGAGCAAACCCTGCACAACGCAGCGTGAAGCGCTCGCACTGATCTCACACGACTCCTCGAAGCACGGTTTTTGTCCAGGGGTACACTTCAGCGGCTAACAGACTGCCTTTTCAAGAAAAGTCCACTTGCGGCTTACAAAGTGGAACATCTGCTCTGGTGAACGCAGAGAAATCCTTCAAGTTTCAAGGATGCTGGTTTTCCACAAAACGAGAAATTAAGAGTGATGTGCTTCCATAGCTGGAACAAAAAACTTTCTCAAGGCCTGCAGAAACCTTGAGTGCTTCAGTTATTCTTCATGAACCTGCTAAAAGGCAGCTGCAAGAAATCATCCTCGCCTGCTCACTAGCACAGCGTGCATGAAACAGCCCATTCTCTAGGAAACTACACAATTCTTAACGGCGATGTACTGAGCTAGCCTTATGGCTACCATGTTTCCGACCACAACGCCCTGCCTCACTTCAGTTTTCATACACCAGTTTTGCCTGTTTCTGTATAGATTTACATAGATTAAAATTTTTCAAGTGCAAGTCAGTTAATAAAACTGTGCAATGAATTGGAGGCTACAGCGATCCAGTGTGGTGAGAGGGAAAAACAACAGCAACTACTAAAGCTTTGCCACTCACTTCCTAGATGGGAACCCAGCTGCTGTGTGGATGCAGATGTAGAGATGAAAACAAGACAACTGAGGCACAAAGTCATTTACGGACCTTCTATAAATTAGATAAAAAAAAAAAAAAACAACACTCAAAGGCATTTTTTTTTCACAAGGACTTATTCCAACAAGTTTCAACTTCTTCAACCAGCTGGTGAAGCACTCAATCTCCCCGAGGAGTTCTACACACATGCATGGAAGTATGTACAGATAGCCAGGATAAGCCCTTCCTCTTCTAATACAACCCACAAATAGCAGTAATTCCTTTGCACCACATTTCCCCAAGAAGTTCACCTTTCACCAAGCACACCAGATCTGGAAAATTCACAAAGTAAAGCTTTGTAAAACTACGAATAAGCTGGGTATTTTAATGAAGTGTTAAGAAAACGACTGAGTTCCTGACAGTTGCGTGTTCATGTTCAGCATTCAGACTGCAAATCAATTTCCGTACAAAGCACAGGGCGAAAGGAATGGCTTCTCACCTCTTCTCAGAGTTTAGATTATAGAAACCACCAATTTGCTGCCAAAATGGGGAAAAAAAAGTTACAACATATGCTTAAACAACAGAAATTAAATAGCCACAAGTACGTTTAATTGCAGCATGACATTTGTATATGCAGCATTCAACGATCAACACAACCACTTTCTTCTGAGGAGCGTAAGATTACTTTCCAGGTTGTCCCAGCATCCTGACAACTATAAATGCATGGCTTAGCCTATAAAACCCTCGCTTACTAGCTCCTTGCACTGCCAAATCTCCAATGAAGTAGGTAACGACGTAAGCAAACTTCCTGTTCCTATTTTTCCTTAACGTTTTGTTATTATTGTTGTTTTAAATGCAAGTACATCACAGGAGCCATTCCACACGCACACTGAGGATCTGTATCTCCCTCACTAGCAAGCTCTGCTCTGTACAGCAGGAGGCTTAACAGAGCTCGCTGGAAGCACCAAGACACCACCGCAGCGCTGCCACCATCCACAGGAAACTTCTGACTGATATTCCTCATCTTTCCCAGACCAGACCTGAGCAGACAGTGGTCAAGAGAACACAGGAAAGGGGAAAAATTTGTTATGGAAGACTGTTAAAGGAAACAGTGAACATGAAGGGACAAAACTGTACGCATACAACACTGAAGATAATAAAGCAAGGTGGAGGACAGAGAAGAGCAGAAAGATACAGACAAGAAGAACGGAAAACTGAGAAATGGAAAAACTCATGAGGACAGAAAAAGAACAACTTTGAAAGACAGCTAATAGAAGGGTTGTAATAGTGATGAGGCACTGGACAGAGTAGGAATATTATCAAGTACTTAAGCGAAACTAAATACTCCAAGTAGAAAACACAAGAACTAACAGGAGCCCAGCAGACACTGCTTTCCCCTTCCAATTTCTAAAATGCCGAATTGCAAACTGCTCGTCACTCGTCTACAGAACACCAGTGCAGGACACAAGACCTGCTCTTCTCACTCAACCTTACCTGAACACAGGAAGACAGAAGTGAACGGCAGATGACATGGAGAAATCCACACAGTGAGGAATTAAAGGTCACAACAAGAAAAATTGGTACTAACAATGGAGGGACATATCTTACCACTTAACAAGCCAGAAAAATAGACACAAAAGAATTCTACAAATTAAAAAGAAGTCTCCTAATCCCCCGAGGCCGTGTAAGTCCCTCTATGCAAGAGAAAACAAAACCTTTGGTCCTCCAAACACCCAGGCAACACCTCCATGCAGGCCAGGCGGAGAGAAACAGGGCCAGGGTCTGCTCTCCAAGGTCCTGCCCCCCGGCCGCAGCACGCAGCTCCCAGCCCAAGTGTCCTCTTCCCAGCAGTGTCCCGCTGCGCTCCCACCACCTGAGCACCTAAGGTCGCGTACAGCGGCTGGTCTCCCCAAGAAGCGGCACTGACAGCAGACTACAACACAGCACCTTGGGCACGTCTCAGGAATCGCTTGGGATTTCCACAGCTTGAAAACTACCCCTGCAGAGGAAGCGCCACAGAGCACCGAAAGATATGAAAGAAAAAGTCACGGGAAGTTTTCACAGGGAACGAAACGACGTTAAGTTCTACACTATTCAAATATTTTTTAAGAAGTCAAATGGTAAGAGACAGAAGGAGTTTTTCTTTCTTTCTTGAATTTCGCTGAAGTTACTCACATAACTAAGCAGGAACTACTGTGAAGTCTGTGTATGCCAATAGTAGGAAGGGGGGAACATCTACAGCACACAACTTGTGAACCTTTACTATAACCAAACAAATGAATTTCCTTAATATGACATATGGTAACAAACGTAAGGAAGTCAATTTCTACAGCTTCCCTAAGCTTTAAGGATAAGATTTCACTATACACAAAGAGAAAAATCTCAGCAAACACATGTCAACAGCCCATAACTCACACCAAAACTCAGCAGAATGGGATTTACGTAACTAATCTTCAGCATCAGCGATCAAGCGGCTTGAGCAATGAGAAAGAACCAGTCTTCGGCAGCCTGAACAGGAAAAGTTTCAGGACAAAATCATTTTTAATCACATCAAATAGCATGAACCAAAATCACTGTACAGAACAAAAGCTGAAATATCTCGCTAAAAATAGAAGCCTTTCAGCTATGAAAGTCAGAGTTTATCTTTCAATTGCCTTGCAATTACAAACAAGAAGTAAAAACTGCTTTATCTTAGCGTCACCTTCCCTTTTGCTTTAACAGTTCACAGTTAAAAAGATCTAAGTTCCTCCTCTCATCTTTTCCACTGGTTATTCTGATTTATTTGGAGTAGTACTTCACCGCAGTCCAGGATAACTACAATTTGGGAAATACTGCTATGAAGAAAAAGTTATTTTCATTTTCCTCTAAGTCTGGTTGCTCATCCCCTTAAATGCGTCAAAGAGAAAAGTAAACACGGAAGACAACGAATATAAAGTTTACAAACAATTTATAAAGCTTTTCTTCAATGGAAGAAAGCAAAGATTGAGGCTAGCATCGTAAAGATGGGCGATTACCCCAGAAACTCCCCAACAGAATCTCTGCAAAGGTTCTGAATGTAAAAACACTTACATTGGAGTTTAAGTAAGTAAATGAAGGCACGATGCAGCAGAGGCAATCGTCTTGAAGTCCTGCACCAGATGAACAGGCATAGTCCAAGAGTCCAATAGAACTCCAGATCTGCACAAAAACCTACAGGTAGTCAAAGAACTGATACTACAGCTTACAGGCAGCCATCTGCCCAACTGCAGCTCTTACAGACTGAGTGATGCTGATACTGCAACATTTGTGACATTCTTATAAAATACATGTATTATCTAAAAGAAGACATGACGCGTGCATCTACAACATAAAATATTCATCCTCTCCAGAGTCCAAATACCAGGCTGAACAACGTGCTGTTCTGGAATGTATTTCTTTCTTTTCCACCTCACAGTAAACACCCGGAGCCCACCTTTAAGTCTCCTATTTGAACCTTCCACACGCCGGGATTCCGCGACAAGAAGTCAGGTCAAGCATCTTCAGCATCCAAATTAAGGGTGATCCTGAACTATACAAACACCAATAAAACACTCCAGTGTCTCAAGCGTTTTATGGACCTGACCATATTGGAAGGAGTTCTGCAGCCTGGCTGACAGTGATAATGGACGGAAGACTAAAATCTGTAGTAGTACTTCCAGTAGCACCTCCACATGTAGTAGCACATCCATCTCTCATGCTCAAGTAAACTCACTTGTTTGGTGATTGTTTTTTAATGATTTATAAAATATGTAAGAAAAATGTAATGACAAGTATGGCCTAAAAGCTTGTGTAACAATACTATCTAGAAGCCTCCACTAATCAATGTGAACCGATTTTATAAGGCTTCAGTGTTGCTAGACAAAAACAGCTGGGCTAAAGAGGCGATCACTGAAGAAAGTGAAGCAGAACGCTGGGAATAAACACTGAAGTTCCCAGAACCAGAGAACTGCAAATAACCTAGGCCTGCCAATGTTACCTAAAACCGTGACTGCCACTCTATAGCAAAACCTATTTTCCAAGTTTGGTGTTCTTTCTGGTGTTTGGTTTGCTGTAACTTTAAAAAAAAAAAAAAAAAATGTTATAAAAACAAACCAAACAAAGAACAAAACAAATGTAAACTGAAACCATCTATAGGGTTTTTAAGTCAACATACATCAACGCCGCTGTGGTCCCACAGGAAAGCCTCTTAGGCAACCGGGGCTCTCTGCGACATGCCACAGCCAGGATTACAAGCGCAGCTGACTCAGGACCAGTATGAGAACCTCAGATTTCCACTTCAGGCTCAGAAGAGGCAGTCCCAGGCACCCAACAGCAATCTTAAACACCTGTATCATGGAGCATCACGTACTCCACACCTTTAAGTGAAGGCTGTGTAGGTGTCCAAGGATAGAATGGTTTTGCTGATACCTGGAAACCACTGCCGTGTGACACAGTGACCTGCAACACTGTGGTGTAAGAGACTTGAGAGAGAAAAATACACGTTTATGTTACGTTTTTATATTTTCTGAGTTAACTAATAATTAGTTCATGATTATATGAGTATCTGCATGGTACCTAGCAAAACAGAATTATCCTGATCGGGGCCTCTGGACAGCACAGCAATGTAAATATTACTGAAGAACAAATGAAACTCAATATAATCCCTCCTAAACTAACAAGAACTGGCATCCAAAGAAACCAAGGAATGTACGGCATATTGATACCAGGGTTCATTTTAGGATACAGAATGCTGGAAATTAACATGAAAGCACATGATGTCCTCTACATACTTTTCCTGTAGAAAGCAAGTACATCTAAATGAGCCCTTCTCATGAGAATCCGTTAAGTCTTTTACAAGTAAGTGCCCTTATCTTAGACTTTAAAAATAAAAATGAAATAAGGCTACTTAAAGTGTTTATGTTGAGAAAGATTAATTCGGAAATCAGACTACCCTCTGTATAGACTTTACTTCTATTAAGCCTTGCCTAGGAAAACTAAGTGATGCTAACACACTTAGAGTGCTCAGCAAGAAATTAAACCATTCAAGCGAGCAACAGATCTTGCAATACAAAAACTGCTTTAAAGCCTATTTCATGGATGACACTGTGCTTCATGGAGTTCCTGGATCAAATCATAACTTGCAACTGCTACTACTTCTCAGGAAAGATCCTCAAGATCAGGGAACTTACCGGGTTTCACACTTAGATCAACTGCTGATAGCAAAGATGCTGTAAGAAAAAGCAACACTGCTGCTTCTCTCCATAAAACACTGCCTGCCTGTCATGCTTAATAATAGTAATGCAACTTTGTGTTAAATACACACACACACCTTTGGTCAAACAAAATGCATTTTTAAACTAGTTTTCCAGTTCCACAAGAACTCACCTGGCACTTGAAAACACTGTAGAAGTCTGCCCACCAACTGGCTACCTCTAACAAAATCAGGCCTAAGAACCTCGAATCCTGCAACGAGCTCCCGCGAAACAGCCCTGGGCCTACACAAAGGTGTGTGCTAGACAGAAGCTCTAGCTCTGCACACTGTGATGGGGTGTGGATTCATATTTTAACAGTTTACAGGAACTAATATGCTCATTTTAAAACATGCCCAGCTGCTTGCAGAATCACAAAGTTCCATCCTTCTGTCCCCCGTAAGTTGCTAACTTCTTCTGAGGAAGACCGGAGCTCCCCAAGTGTTCTTTTCCACACGACCCATTACAAGTTGTTAGTCAATTCACTTTCTAAGTGACCTGTCATACAATTGATACCAAATAATTATTTTGTAAACTTCAGTGCAAATGAAGACAAAGGGCAGTACGTACTCTCTGTAAAAATAGTTAGTTTAGCAAGAAATTTCTAAAACAAAGTAGATGACGCTTCTTGGACTTCTTTCAAAACGCTGTTTCAGTAGTTTCAGCGAAGAGGCAATCCCAAATGCTCAGCGGGCAGAAAAGGAAACTGCTGGCAGTCTCTGGCTCACACATTTTGGGCATGACCTCATTCTTCACTACTACTTTCCGTTTTTGCTGCAACGCTTTAAAAACCAAGGCCTGACATTGTTTTTGTACATTGAGATTAAATATTACTTAAGAAATACAAAAATACAACCTGAAGTTACAAAAGAAAGCGTATCACCCTGTAAATCCTTCTCCTAGCAGGACCGCAGGTGACATGCACAATGCACCGTATCGTGTATCTCGGTATCCAAACGCACACACAAAGTATTTAAGTTTTCTTAAAGCATCCTCGCTCCTCTGCATGGAAGACCAAATCCAGTGTTATTTGACCAGCATTTCTGGACGTTCATCATACAGTAACAATGGTGCACAAATTCCCGAATAAATTTAGCTGTAAAAGCCAAATTTGCTTTTCATAAATGGCAAGCTTGCATTTTAAATTACACAGAACCATCCATTATATTATCTAGACCACAGTTTCTCAAGTATTACAGCGACTCATGATACTACTTTATCTGTAAGGGAGTATCTACATCCCTACATCCCAATTACCTTGAAACGGTTCTAGAAATAAAATTCATACTGAAAATTCAGAGATTTCTTGAAATACCAAGTTTAACACTGCATTTTTTTCTATTTAATTATATCAGTCTTGATCAAGTTTAAACAACGATTACGTATCAGCCCATCAAAACCAACTGAAGTTATCTCTTCCAGCAAACAGTTGTCATCGGCGCACCATTGATAATTTAGACCTATTCTGAACCTACTGTTTAAATAAGCACTCGGTCTATAATACCGACGCATTCCCTACCTCTGCAGCTGAGAAAGATAAGATACACACGCTAAATTAAGTAAACATCCCAACGACTGTTCAAAACAAGATAGAAGAATTACGAACTTAGCAAACTGAACGGGGAATTTTAAGGACCCAACAGTACTCTGATATTCACCTTTGGATCCGATTTATTCCCATCTCCAGACTCTCCTGAAAGTTAGTTTTACACACACGTTTTTGCTTTCCAGATAAAATGCTGACCGCTGCTGAATATCGTATTTCCCCAGCAAGTAAGAGGCCAACTCTCACCTATCATAGTATCTACTGATAGATCTTAGCAAAGAACAAATACCACATGCAACTAGGCCTCACCAGAGGTTTTTTAAATAAAAAGAACAGAGAAAGAAGGCAGGCTCTACCCGGGTACCGTCCTAGGAAGCATTCTGCGTTTCAGTTTATTGAAAGCTGATTTGCTTCTAAACCGACCGTGGTGTGCGACCAGGAAAATGTTTACGTTTAAGATTTCAGATGGCCAAACTTCCCGCTGATCACCAACTTCAGGAGGCAAGTCGATTAAACCCCTCGGCATCTCCCAGAAACACCGTTTGGGGGTCTTTGTTCGGCAAGCAGCTCCCCAGACGGCCCAGGAAGGGAGGAAGGTGCCTCGCAACCCGCGGAGAGCCGCGAGCAGGTTCCAGGGGACACGCGAGGCCTACCGAGGGGGACGAGACGGGGGTCGCCGGGGGCCACCTGCCGTGCCGCCCCCCGGCCCTCCCCGCTCTCCGGCCGGCACCCGTGCAAGGGGAAACTTCGGGGGGCAGCGGGAGAGCACCCCCGAGGCGGAGCCCCCGGGATCTCCTTCCCCGGCCGAGCCCGGCCGCTCTCCTCAGGGCGCCGGCTCCCTCGCAACCCTCGCAGGCGGCGGCGAAGCGGCGCGCACCGCCGCGTCCCTTCCCCTCGGCCTCGCGGCTCCCGGCGGGCTGCCGAGGGGAGGCGGGAGCCCTCGGAGCCGGCTTTCGAAGGCGGCCGGCCCAGGCCCGGCCTCCGGCTGCCGAGCAGCCCCGGAGCGGCTCGCGGGCAGCTCCTCGGCGAGCCGGAGCCTGCTAGGCCCCGCTGCGGCTGCCGGCGGCGGGCTCCGTCCCCGCCCGGCCCCTCACGCACGCACCTGGGGGGGCTCCGCGGCCAACGCGGGGCGACGCGGGGACAGGCCCGGGGAGGAGGGCGGGGGGCAGCCGCAGAGCGGGCAGGTCGCCCCTTCGGCCGGGCAGGTCGCCCCGCGGCCGGGAGGCCCGAGCCCGGCGGCGAGGAGGAGGAGGAGGAAGGGCGGGAGGCAGGAGGCGAAGCGGGGCCGTGAGCCAGCCCCTGCGGGGGCCGCGGGGTCCCGGGCCGGGCCGGGGAGCGCCGGGGGGAGGGTAGCGGGGGAGGGCGGCCGCACTTACTCTCATTTAACACCTCCAGCAGCTCGGCGCAGCTCTCACACATTGTTCATTAACAGCAGCAGCCGCCGCCGCCGCCTCCTCCCGACCATTGATTGATCCGCTCGGTGCCGCTGATTGATGATTGATGGGGGCCGGGGCGGGGGTCAGCCGGGGGGAGGGGAGGGAGGGGGCGGGAAGGGAAGGGCAGGGCAGGGACGGGCAGGGAGAGGGGGGAGAGGCCGGGGCCGCTCCGGGATCGGGGAGGGGGGGATGGGGCGGCCGATCAATGCAAATGAGCCTGTGGCGGCGGCGGCGGCGGCGGCGGGGAGGAGAAGCCGAGTCACTCACTGGCTCCCAGTGGCTCCACGCGCCGCCATTTTGCTGAGGGGGAAGGAGGAGGAGGGCACGGCGGCGGGGGGGGGGACGGGGCGCTCGGGCTCCGCTCGGCAGTTTCCGACCAGGCAGCGGGCGAAGGCGGCCGGGTCCCTCCTCCCGGCCCTCTCGCCCCTCCTTCCCCCCCCCCGGGCCGAGGAGGAGGAGGAAGGGGCCGGGCCGGCAGCCGGGGCCGCCGGGCTAAAATGGCGGCGGCGGTTGTGGTGCTTCGCGCGCCCCGGGCAGGGCGGGAAGCGCCGAGCCCTGCCCGCCTCCCGCGAGGGGGGAGCCGCGCCGCCCCGCCGCTCCAGGCGGCCTCGGCTGAGCCCCCGAGCTCGCTCCGTGCTCCCTCGCCGTTATTAAACTCTTGTGCCGGGCCGGAGGCCGCCGCTTCGGCCCGGGCGGGAGGCGGCGGGCTCGCGTGTGAGGGGCGGCCGCGGCCCTTCGGGACCTCCGGCCTGAAGGGAGCGCTTACCGCGTCGCGCCGGGCTCCAGCGAGCGCCTTGTGGGCGCGCTGCGACGCGAGGAGGCTGCCGGGCGCTGCGAGCTCTCTCGGCTTTGACGTGTCACCGGCGTTCTCCTCAGGCGGGGCGCGGGAAGGAAGGGAGGCGCGGCGGCCATGTCCTTCCCGCCCAGCGCTGCTGAGGGGAGCCCGCGCGGCGGCTGCTGAGGTGACTGCCGGGAGGCGCGAGCCCAGGCGGCCCGCAAATAAAGCGCTTGAAGTGCTACGGTTTTGTTGCGTGCAAATAACTGCATTTTATTATTTGTTACCTCCTGTGTGGCGGAGTTCTTGTTCCTGCTGAAAGAGGGGTTTGCTACCTTGGTGGACATTATGATAGATGTCTAATGGCAAGTGCCGCCTCTGTAAATAGTTGAAAATACCCCCATTTTCATGAAAAGATCTTTAAAAATCCTATAACTGAAGTTCTTTATTCTTCTTCTGAACTAAGTTTCACAATTTATGCTGATTACAACTACAGCTTAACCGTCCGCCAGGCACACTTTAAATTGCTGCATCAGACCTCTGGAAGGCAATTCGAGCAGCAGCTTCCTGTACAAAAAAAGAGCTTTTTTTTTTTTTTTTTTTTTTTAAAATTTATTTTTTTTCCTCAGCCCTGAACTGGCGCACACGCGCTCCCGTCTCGCCGAGGCCGTGCAGCTGAAGCACGCGTCGCGCCCGGGGCCTGTGGCGCGGTGTCCGTGCAGCGCCGCCCGGCGGCGGGCCGGCGCGCTGCTCCGAGGCGCTGCTCCGAGGCGCTGCTCCGAGGCGCTGCTCTGGGGTGCTGCCGCTCGGCTCGGACGTAGCACGGAGGGAGCGCGCCTATTAATAGCCGCAATGCAGATGCCGTGTGGTTTGGTAGACGGTAAAATCAGAATTGCCACATTAGGGAAAAGATGGTAGCTGTTTTGCGTTCCTCGGTGGCTGACTGAAATGGAGGAAACGTGGAATGTGAGTCTGATGTCCTTGCTGAAATCCAGTTCTGTCTTCTTTTGATTTCTATGTGCACATCCATATGGGCTGTGGTAACGATGCTAGTGCTTGTATACGGAACCTCCCGCTCACGTACACAGAACGCTCTCCTAACCGTGATCAAGTTCAGTTTGTTAAGCGAAGACAGTGAAGAACAGCGCTGCTTCAATGAGACACGTTTTTGTAGTCAATGCTCCTAGATGTACTGAATCCTGCGGGGCTTTTTTTGGTGGTGTGATTTCCTTCGGACAGCCTGAAAACTTGTGTAATGGAAAAGAGCAGTCCGGAGTCTAAAATAATCACGTCCTGCCTGTGCTTGAAGTGAGGCATCACCAGCCGCCTTTCTTCTCGAAAACGGTTTTCAAAGTTTGAGCTCTATGAAAAGGTAGATCAGAGGCTTTATGTCACGTGCAGACATAGTGTCATTTTTTCACTTGCTGCTGTGCTGGCTTACCCTCAAGGAGTCTTTGAGATTATTTCAATTATTTCTTTTTGAAATATATCATATGCTGACTAGTTTCAGTATTTGCTGGAATATCTTTTACTTCTTACCATTATTGGAATTTATGTTATTGTAATTAGAAGCTGGGTCTGTACAAAGATAAGCTTATAAGACATCCTACCTTTGGCATGCCAAGCTAATATGAACACCGTATCTCAAAGAAATCATGTCTATTTGCTTCCTCAACGTATAGCAACACTTTGCGTGGGTATTCCTGCTAGCATGGAATGAATCAATGGCTATTCAATTTACGTGAGTCATCTGCATCTGGAAAAAGATTACATTTTTGATAGAAAATGTAGTTCCACTCTGCATAATCTAATTTGAATTTGCATTTCTCTTTGCCCTCTTCCTTCCTTATACAGGCCTTGCAGTCCGTTTGATCATGGATGCAAAATTAACTGCTAAAACATCTCAAAAGATTGTTTTTGACAAATCATCTCTTTGATCTGATTGCACAGCCACATAAACACGGGAGTCAGCACGAGGAAGGGGCCTTTTGAAGCATGGTATCACATGCCAAGTGCAGTGAATCCAGCAGAAGAATATGGGTGACCTTGAGCATCTCCTACTTTTGTACAGACTTGGAACATTGTCAAATACTTTTTACTGCACACAAGAGTCTTATTTTTTTTAATAAGGATGAAATTGCAATTTTAAAATTAAATGCTAGCTTCCAAACAGAAGCTGTAAGTGTTGGTGATAGTGATCATCAGCTGCGGGTTCACCTATTCATTGCTTATTTTCTCTTGGCTTTTATTCCCTGTGCCATCCTTGCAAGGTTGTTTGATCCCCAGGAGGCCATCTTTCCTTTCCTTGACTGTGATGCTGCTCTTAATCTGGAACTACTTCCTCTGGTAAACTGCCAGCACAGTTTTTCTAAAGTAATTGAAGATAAGTGCAAGACCTGAGCAAAAGTAAAACTGTATATCCAAGTTGGGACTGGATGAAGAGTTTGCGAACAAACATACATGTTCTTTCCAAAATGAGCCCCACTGTGTGCCAACACGGGATTAATACTGTAGTCCTGGCATTCTTCAGGAGAAAGATGAAGATCACCACTCACCAAAAGAAAGAAACCCTGATGTGGATTAGGGTTTCAGGTGGTAAGGCTGATCGTGGCCAGTTCTTTTTCTGGAGAGCTTCGGCCTCTCCTAGCCTGCTTTGTGCACTCTATGTCTAAGCCTTCATTTAGCCTGAGGATTGTACCCAGCCTCACTCTGGGATAATCTCTCTCAGGGTGTTTCAATTGTTATTTTGATTATTTCAGTCTATAAAGTAGTAGTTGCATGACCGATCATCCTTTTGATTCAAAAGCAAGTGGGTATCTCTTGTTCTCAGCATGAGTGACAGTACCATCAGTAAATGAACCGCCTTTCAACTTTAAATGAAGTCTCTAAAGTATGTGCACAAGTTTTTCATGCATTTGGACCTCTTTTAGACTCTTCACTGGTAAAGCATGCCTTTATGTCTTTGTAGAAATTTGTTTTAATGATTGCTCAGTTGCAAGAAGTTAACCCAAGAAGCAAACTTCTCGCCGGTAGAGCTCTGGAGGCAGAGTTCACATACGAAATATATAAATAAAACGATGGTCCTGATGCTCTTTCATGAAATTACAGATCCACAACTACCTGCAGACTTGCAAATAATTATTTAAAAACTGAGACAATGTTTAAGAAGAGCAAGATTTAGATGGTATTAAAAAAAAAAAATGTAGGCCCTTTTACATATTCTGATGGGAGACTTGAAAAATTGCTATTTTACTTTTAATGAAATGAAAACACGAGTGTCCCTTTGAGCTTCTGGGCTTCTATCATTCTCATCTGTATTTGTAATTTTGGAAGTGTACCTTCCTTAACCCCATCTTTTATTATTATTATTTTTAAGTGCTCTATTTTCTTCTTCCCACTTAGAGCAAGAAACACTCAAAGGTAGTCACACATATGAAGACCAAGAGCAGTGCAAGACCAGACACAGTGCAGGTATGTACGTAGACAAAAAACGCTACTGCAGGTACAAGTTCTAATTGGATAAGCTAGAAAGTTTTCTTGAAGACACTGCTGGCAAAGAGGCTGAATTAGCGACGTTCTATTTTTAAAAAGTATACGTTTCTGCCTGCATTTATCAAGCTGGCATAGCAGCAACCTGTTACAGCACACTAACAGCTCCATCAGTTAGCCCAAGCAATCTTACCCAAATTTTTAAATACTGAAAGCAGAAAAAGGCAAGAAACAGTTGAAAGGTACAGTCCTAACCTAGTTACCATGCTGTTGTTCATCTTTGTTCTCCTCCAAGAGGAACAGTAGTAGAAAAGGTCTTCTGCCATCCAGCCAATATCAAAGTTTAAGTTGAAGCAAAGAGTCAATTATCTAATGTAAGTATTTTCCCCCAGAAACGCCAGGGGTTTTGACTTATCATCATTCTAACATAGCATCTTTTCCTGGACACTACCAATTAGGATCACAAACTATAAAATAGTTTATTTAAGGAGGCTTGAAAAAAAGTGATCTGAAATTACCTGCTTCCTTCAATAGTGTTTGCACTGCTGAAAATAGAAGTATTCATGTTTGGGTTTTGTTTGTTTGTTTTTTAATTTTCAGAATACAAACAGGATCTTCCCCCCCACACTCAATATATGATTAGTGGTTTCAGGTACTTTAGGTAATTAAGGTGCATTATACTTAAAATCCATAAGAAAGTTCATCTGAAAAGTGATTCCCTCATCAACTGGAAGGACTGAGCCTTTTTCCAAGAGAATGTTGTTGGTTAGCCTTGGACAACGCAACAAGGATCTCCTGGATGTGAAAGTCAAAAAATAAGCCCTAAGAAATCATGTACAGGTGCATTCACGAAGGGCAGGGAGGAGATGTATGTTGTTTTACTCAAGTTTGGCAACAAATTTTTATTTTTTTAAGTTTTGCTCTATTATACTTGAAGACACATCCAGGAAGAAAGGGAAAAAATCTAGGTATATCTTCCAGCAAATAAGTAATACCTGGGTCAATAATCATTTATCTAAAGAGACAGGCTCTGAGGCACGAACAGCGCTGAGAGCCCCTCACATTAGTCAGCCTCCACACGTTCTAATGGTGCATCACTTGCAGCACCTTTTCCTTATTTCCCCCCCACGAAGAAACCCCCAGCCCCTGTTTTATCACCTTTCCGGTGCTACAAACTAGCGGAAGTAAAGCTTCAAGGTCCCTTGAGTGATGAGCATTTCTAAAGCTTTTTGCATAAATATTAACTTTATTGGAAAATAGTTCACTTAACCAGATTAACACACACCAAATTATTCAAGTTTAAAAAAAAAAAAAAAAAAAAACTACCCTAAAATGCTTTGGAAAATAATCTGCTTCAGTTACAGTAGCAAACACATGGTAGCCTAAAACAAGTACTTGGGGGTGTCTTCATCAGCTAACAGGCAATCAAGTCATGTAAACACAGAAAACACCCTGTAATATTTTTGTTAATGAGTGTACCTAGAGTACATAGAATTGTTTTTCTTTTAAAATCTGTATAGAAATATGCACAAAGTAAACATTGGTTTACATATAGTTACAAGTTGTTATTTATACGATGGGTTCATGCTTTTTATCCATTTATTTTCATTTCCAGAGTGTGCATTCAAACTAGTATCTGGAACTTTCTTAGTTGTACATTATAATTATTTTCCACATTCAGGATAACTTCACTAGAAATAAGCACACACCCCTCCCCCCCAAGTCTTTAATGGTATCAAGAGCTCTGCATAAGCTGAATTTTTATAGCATCTGCAGAGATCAGCAGAAGGCACCAGTTCTGAAGAGAACACCACAGTTTTTTTTAGATTTAAAAGGGAAGTGAAAACTAACATTAAAATTTTGTTACTAGAGCATCTAAAAGGTATCAAAATAATGAAACTCTTCTCTGAATCGCCTTTTTAAAAATACATTTAAGATGTTGTTTGAAAGTGTAGGTCAGGTTTAATTCTTTAGTTAACGTCAGACCAAGAGCCTCACAGACTTGCTTCAGTCTTGAACATTAAAGATGCACATAAAAGCGTATCTGTATTTTTCATAAAAACTATTTTTTATGTACTGCTGATGTCACTGCACGTCAGAACGAATCTTGTTCCGTGACTCATGGGATACGGTCATTCTGAAGTCACGCTGCTGGGGGCATTTCCATTTTAATTTCTTACTGGTCTGCACAGCTTTTGATAACCTGTAGCTCTATAATGCTGCAACTCAGGCTGGTCAGAAGCAATTTTAATGGGCATTCCAAACATGTCCTTCAACAGTACTTCAAGTATTTTAAACTGCTTATTAAAGTACATACTGCCTTACGAGAACAGAAAGCCGTACTTAATGGGACAGGAAGACGTGGAAAAGCTTAAAGCACAAGTCTGACAAAAATGAAATTTTGCATCTAGCAGAGTGATTAACGATGTTGGTAGGCTATGTTTTAAGTCCTAGTCATAAAGGGCTTGAGGAACCTTCTCTCTACAGCTTAGCACTTTCAAATCACAGTATTTGTGATAAATGATGTTCCAGCAGTAGGAGCTTTGGTTTTTTAAGGCCAGCTAAGTTGAACAATGGAGAGATGTTCACAAACAGAATGAGACCAGTACTTAAGACTGGCAACGTTCTGGTCACAGCTAAATTCTATATGAACGCTGCTACTTCATGCACTTCTACTTCAAAATGAATGTACAGTACAAAATTAACGACAGTATCCAAACTTACATAAAACATCTCCACAACTGTCTAACCTTGTTGTACGGCTCTGCATGAACGGTTATACTTTGCATCACAGTAACAATCCTAAGACTACAAGACCAAAGAAATGGAGAAAACTGGGAGACTTTAATGTCAACTGTTAGAAAACAGAGGAAAGACGTTACAAACATGGGGAAGCCAAGACCGTACACCACCTTAGTGTTCATACTGCTTGCTTTTCTTATCTGTAATTCATAAATCTGTGAAAATCATTTAACTACAAAACTTTAGGTAGAAAAATAACTGCAGATCTTGTCTATGTGCATTATTAATATGTACTAGTATCAATTGTTTAGTCAAGATACAGTGCAGTAACTCTTTGGGATAAGTTACAAAGAGTCCATATAGAGAGAGCAAGAGTACCTTATTCTTGGCATTTTATAGCAACGTAGTATGGAATATTTTTAGTCACGGAGGTAAGTCAGAACAGCTACTGTACTTCCAAACAGAACCCAACTTACTTCATGTTAACTTTCGAGCATAGCCAAAGTCCTTGAGATTAGGGAAGCCAGAAGCAACAGCTATCTAGATCTCAAAGAACTTTTCCTATGCCTTCAGGATAGGAATCTTTGATACGATCACAGCATTTTCATCCAATGAAAGAATAAGCCGAAGAAAGAAAAATAAATGTAAACCAAGTTTATTTTGCTTTTAAGTAGTGTTCTTTAAGCACTACAGCATGGTAAACAATGTAAATTAGTATAAGTCATCTCAAAAGCCAGAGTTTTTTTTTTTATTTTATGAGTTGTTAAAAAGATGCAGCCTATTCTAACAGGATAAATATTTTAACCATTTCACTTCGAGTTAATGAAGGCTCACAAATGAGCAACACTCCTCATTGAGGAAAACAAAAAGCTGTTGTCGACAAAGCGACAGCACACACACAAAAACAAAAGAACTGTGTAAAAATAACTAACTGTACTGTGTTCCCATACTCTTTAGAAGTTGCTTTACAATGGGATGATATGCACATGATCTTGCTGCAAACTTGCCATACAACTTGCAAATACATGTAGCCTAGCCTTACCACTCAAGTCCAAAAAGCTGCTAACTGATCAAAAAAATGCAGCACTATAATCCTCTGCATAACAATTAATTAAATCTGTTTTACTCGTTACCTTTTCTCCTAGACTGCGGGGCAGGCTAGAAAGAAAATGATCCCAAATTAAAAATCGATCCTCTTACAGGAAATTGTATAATTTTGCAATATAGTCTTTTACAACTTATGTTTTGCCTATTTTCCCCTTAGCCACAAAATGGGCATGAAGTAATTCATTACTTTGAAAATGCATTAATTTTCAACTTCATGCAAATCTAAATAAAGATGACCAAACAAAAGCTTAAACAATGGAAGGATATTTCACAGAAAATTTCTTATACAAAAAACACATAAGAAAAAGGGCCACTAGGTGACATTTTAATTTACAAATTGGCATCATTTTGGTCAACAAATATCCAAGTGCTGTTTTCTTCTATCACAACAAAGTAGCTGTACAGAAAGAAAACTGCTTAACTTGTTTTATTATTATTTTTTAATCACACATATCCTCAGGAATTTCATGTGGATTAAGGATGCCAGGTACAGACATCTGAAGTTTATGCTTCTCCTCTTGAGCCTGCCGAAGGGCTGTTTCTCTTTCCTCCAAGAATAAATCTGATGTGTCTTCACCTGCAAATTCCTGTATAATTCACAGGAAATCATTAGTTTATTGTCAAGCGCTTTAGGAAGACTACACCAGAATAATGCAGCAAACATCTTCCCGTCACGTTCCGTCACAATTTTTGCTTGCTTTGCCTTTCGTTCTCAAGGTTAGAATTAATATAAAGGAATGCAAAATAGCAGAAGGTTTTCACAAGGTGTTACATCAGATTTCAAGCACATTGTCACTAGAACAGCATCATTGCTACTTTCAGTTATCTGACCACTGTAGTCTCAACACTAGTTCAACACATGCTTTCGTACAATCATCCTGAATTCTAGCATCTTTGGAAAAATAAAAGGCAGAGTACTACTACAGTATGTTTCAAAACATGCCCCAGTCCCAAGCAGAATTGAAACAACCTCTGTTTTGCAGCCATTTTAGACAAATTGTATACACAAAGTGCAAGCAGCAAGTATTTAATCCCAATTTTTACATGTAAAGTCATGCTGAAATGGATTGCATGATCCGACATCCACAGATGCTCAAGTCATAAGAGATTTCTCCTGACATTTTAAATAGCCAGACCTTTATCTCAAAAAACCACTGTCCCGTTACTTCCAACATCAGCTTCCTGCTGAATAATCGCTTTAAGTCCCTTAAAATAAAGCACACTGAACGTACCTTGATTTGGACCAGGAAATCCCTTAGGTGCTCCTTGAAGGCAGGAATATCCTGGTTTAAACTGAAGAGTCCTGTTACAAACAGCTTAACCTGGGCACTAACGGTAAACAAACACATCGGTTAGTATTTCACGACATAAGAAACCGCTCAGAAGTATAAAATAACCGCAGCACACTTACTCTTGCAGATGAGGAAATGCAGATTTGAGAAGGTTAGCAACGTAGTCCTGAATAAACACTTGGTTGTTCACCGGATTTCCAGGGTTTAATGGAGTACTTATTTTTCCCTCTTCTACTAAGTTGAACATGTATGCAAGGATTGATGCATGCATTGTCAAACCTGAACAGATCAAAGTTATACGTATGCTGTTATTATTGCTATTATTCAGGAACAGGAAACGTAACATTGTTTTGATGCTTAAAAGGATTGTTTTCACCAACCAGCTCGCATATGTGCATTCTTACCAGCAGTATGTGAAGTGTCTGTTACGACTGAGAAAATGTGCTGAAGGATATCACAGAAATATGTCTGATAGAAACTCTGGGCAGCCGCCTCTTCTTGCGCAACGTTCTGCAGTAGAGTATAAAGTATTTGAAGTCCTGGAAAATATGCATAAAAGCAAAGATGACCAACAAGACAGGATTAAAACCTCCACGCGTCTTTCCGCCTTTTTGAAGTGGGGCAAATACCCCAAGAAATTCTGATAGGCATTGAGAAGTACTACACATGTAATGATTTTCTCAGGTAGCCGCTAGAGGGCTGTAGCCACATGATATACGGAGCGCTGACTTAGTTTTTGCTGGTAGATAGCAGAACCGTAAAGAAACGACCACGCCACTCTGCTGGTGCCAGCAGAAGTGAGAAGCCCTGTGCCAAAAGAAGTATTTAAAAATTTAAGAAAGGGAAATTACATGAACACAGTTACCTTACTAGCTCAAATGACACTCAGAGGTAGCTCTTCTCCCAATCCCTTCCACTCTACAACTGACTTGAAAACTAGGTGGCTTTACAGCTACTTTATTTTACTGAGTGGTCAAGATGCTGTTAGAATTGAGCACATACACTCAGCTTCTCCTAGCCTCCCTTGATAGCTCCCATACTGGAAGGCTTTTTCATTACTCAAGTCTGCTGAAAAATACAGCTGCTCGTTGAAACTTCACCTCCAGTTTAACCTGCTGTTGACCAAAGGAAGCACCAATTCTTTACAGTCTAAGGTGTTTCCATTTGCCACGGCTAGCTCCCAGACTGAGTTCACCCCAGGCATTCATTTTCTGTTGGGTTTTTCAGTGGTTACTCAGCAACTGTCTTACTGAGGTAAAAAGTCAAACATCGCAGGCTGCACAACAAAAGCAGAGCGAGAACACCAGTTTTAGCAGCAATGAGTTGTTGCATCAGTTCAGCCATTTCAGAAGAACCCTCACATGGAAGAAACAGCGAGCAGAAACCCTAACAGGGCTCTCTCTCAGCTGTGGGAGTGAAACAGCACTCAACTTTCAGCACATTTATGTATATCTGATTGTCAACTTCAAATCAATACAGGAAAACACCGTTTCTGTACAAATGCAATAAAGCATTGTGCAACCAGAACACTCTATTTGACTAAAGAAGAAGACACAACACAGAAGTGGTAGTCTACCACAAAATATCATCTGATACTGCAAGCGAAGTCTGCACATTTCACATTTAAAAATTCAGCTTACCTGTATCTGCAACATTTCTCATTGTATGTTTGAAAGCCCAAATAATAGAATCCAGAACAAGTTTGAACTGTGCAGGTGGAATGGCCAGGAATGCTGGGAAGCAATGAGAATTTACAGCCTGGAGTAGCAAGAAGAAGTTTGTTCTATGTTCAGGATATTCTTCAAAATCCTAGAAAGGATAGCGGGGAAAAAAAAAGTGAAAATTCCCGTGGAGCTGAAAGATCCATCAGAGTATCTTCTGCTAAGAAGACAGAGTCAATACCCAATACAGAACAGCGGTTAGGCCCCAGCTCAAGTAAATTTAAATACAAAGCAAAGGTTACGATTCTGAATAAAGTTTTCTCCCTTGCTTTCATGACCAAAGCTTGATCAAACCATCTTCTAGCGTTACACAACACTGACAGGCTGAGCTACATTTTGTCAGTACACAACCGTAAGCACCACTCACTGTACAGATTTAAGACAGATGGTCTCAACACTTGTTAAGCACCTCTGTTACTACAGGGGTACAGTTTCTGGTTCCACCCTATTGCAAAGAGGCTAGTAGTGCTCAAGTATTATGCAAATACATACTGCAATTTTTATGCTACAGTTTGCATTAGCTATGGTATTCAGCGAGGAAGCATTTAGAGAGCTGATCAATACTTATAAATGTTAAAATTTTATTAATTTTAGTAGTTAGCCCTACACCGAAGTATACTTCTGCTTCCAGAAGCACGACATTCCAAGTTCCTGGAACAGAAAAACAACTGATAACTCCACTTTGTCTTCAGCTTCTAGGGAGAGTGCTTTATCCAAAATTTAAATGTAGATACCTTATTTATCATATTTAATGTGCACTCAAAAACAGCATCAAATATCTGAGGTATTTCAGCAGTAATGTGTCCACCCAGCTTGTTCACAATGATAGCCATAGTACTAAGTACTTCGGGTTCTCTAGCAGCCGGCACGTTTCTCTGGTAGTCAATGAGAACTGCATCCAACAAGGGAGGAACAAAGTTTTCAGCTACCTAAATAAAAGAGCGAGCCACGGTTATAACAATGCAGTTATTGCACAAAGTCTCAAGTGAACAGGTTAGAGCTTAATTGTTTAGTTACAGAGATGCCTTTCCTAACAAAGGAATACGTTACACAAACTTCCCACCCACTGTGTGCACCCAGCAGTGGTTGCAAGAGGATTCTCTTAAACCTTACTCCCCCCTTAGGATCACCCTCAGCTAAAATTAACTGAAGCATCTCAGACACAGTTCAGGCCTACCTCTGTATGATCACACTTTATCCTTCATATTTTACAGCCCTCCTGAAACAAGCTCTTGTGAACAGGAACAGTGCTGACTGCTCTTCAGACAGCAGCAGGACAGAGCTCTTACTGGTTTTGTCTTACGAGCTATTTGTATAAAATAAATGTACTTACCATCTGAGGATCGTTGGACCTGCTCACCCAGCCAGAAATCAGTTTTAAAGTTTCCCTTTTTACAGTCCTCATACTTCTAATCAAAGGCTGCTTTGTTACCATTTCACCTGAAAAGTTTTAAAGCCTCACTTAATCTGGGTAAAGTGTACCAAACAGATGCACTTCAACTAACAGCATAAACTCAGAAAGCTTCATTTTTATACCCATGAAGACTTACGCATACTGTGCAGGTAAGAACTACCTCCCCATTATTCTAGCTCCATAGGTCCGAGTTGCTACTCAGCATTATAAAAGCGCTACAGGCAATACCCTACTTGCACAGATCCAAAACAAAGCTTCAACTTACTTTTTAAGTAAGGGAGTCTTGCACATTCATTTTACTATCTGGACCAAGCTTACATCTGGTTCTCATTAAGCGATGGGGGGATATGCCGTGTTCTAAAGCAAGCTCCTCATTTCTTCCCAGACAGACCTAATCCTTCAGACTTATGTTTACACAAGGAGCCTCATTCTTAGTTGTTTCTCACACTGAGTCAATGTAATCTCATCAGTAAAACCTGTTCTAATCGAGTGCACAGCCATACAACCATTACAGTACATCCAAGGGAAACCCTGGAAGACTGCAGCCAGGGAAACAAGGGTAGAATTGCTTCTGGCACCAGAGACATCACGGGCAAAATAGAGGCAGTTGTGAAAACATACACTAAGGCAAGCACAAACACAGTAGTTGCTGCTCCAGGAGCATGTCCATACCAGAAGTCCTACCAACTGCTTCATAATCTTAAAAAAGTTCTGGCCATTAGAGCTGCAGAATCAAAACACTCATTTCACAGCCAGTTTTATTCCGAATTCTGAGAAGCTACTTCAAGGTCAACCAGCTGCTCACTTACAAAATCTTACTTAACATTCACATTTCCATCGAGCGTCATCTGCATGGGTAAGAAAATTGGTCATAACACAGATGACTAATCCAATAACTGACTCATTTAATCTTGTCAAGAACTACTGTAGCAGCACTTTCTTGGATACCATAGGCCCTAGCTTATCTAGCAAAAATTGGTTGGGTAATTGAGAATCCCTTCTCAGTGATTACTGGTCTGGTTTATGACGACTTTGAGGCATCTTCACTGTAGTTCTGTATACTTCATTCCTGTAATAAAGCTATTGAGTAACAACAGCAGACTAAAACTCTGCCAACATTAAGAGATTCAACTCAAAGACAGTTTTCTCATATTCAAAAATCAGAGTAAGCTAGAAGAACGCACGCTACAACTTGTCTCAGCAAGACAGGTCTTAGTTTTAAGCAAGTGCCTACAGTGTTTTGCATCTTTCACAAGCTTTCTTGAGTATAGCCTTCCTCCCTCCAGAAACAGTTTCTTTATTTGAATAAAGCAGCCAGTGAACAACAACAACAAAATCATCTAAGCAAGCACACTTTCAGCCATTCTCCACTTGCCCAAATGCTAAAAACACCCAGTAGAATTAGCCTACTTGTAACATACTTGAAACCTGATTACATGCCTTGCCAGTCCCATTTTCAAGAACAAAGTAGAATTTCTTACCATTAGCCTGAATAGCTGCAGAAATGTTTTCACTTAGGCACTTGTACACATTCAGCATATCTAAATAAATTCTTCCAAGTTGAATCACAAAGGGGTGGCCAACTGCTTTACATGCTCTTACATTGGTTTTCAGAATGCTACCAAGCTGCTTAACTGTTTCAGGATCCTTCAGAATATCAACATTCTGTCAAGAAATTGGAGTTCATTTTGTTTAATGAATAAGAATGCCTTTTATCTTTTAGTGCACTTTAAAGAACTTATCTTACACTTATCTTCTTGTATTGAAGAACGTATTGCTGAAATGTACAAACTGTACGTACTGCTGTTTAATTCACTTGCCATCCCCTCACATAGAGAACTGGGATAAAAACTTCAACTGAAGTTTTATTCAGTTGAACTTGTGGCCCAGGCAAAGGGGAGTTTTTAAAAAAAAAAAAGCTATTTTTCTGATGGCAAGTAATCATTCGCACAGAATTCCCTTCTCCTTTACAGAACATGCAAAGCAGCACACAGCAAGGCAGCATGTTCTGTAAAGTAATAAAAAAATGTCCTTTAAATCAGATTTAATTCAGTATTCTGTCATTTAACCGTCCTCTCTCCAAACAACACTTTTACTATCATGTCACAACCATTGCTTTACAGAAGTCCACCACAGCTACGTATAACCTAATAGCAGGGAAAACAAAAACAAGTTTTCTTTACCTCCACAAAGAATGCACTTAAAAATTTAAGGGCTTACTTTTGTTGCCTGCTGAATTATGCTGTCCCATACTTGATTAGGGAGCAACATGTATTTTTCTATCAGATGTTCCTGTACAGTCTGGTCTGTCTGTGCCCCAATCATGTACCCCACTGCTTCATAGAACGTATGCACCTGATTGGAAAAAAAGTCAAAGAGGAAGGTTAAAAGAATACAGAAAAGTTTACATTGTTCTCAACTAGCACGTAACAGAGACTGAAATTGGGTTTCCACTGTCTAAACACCTTCTTCCCACTGGGGTTTACACAGGACCTCTCTTCTTCACTTACTTTCATCACATTTAAAGCAAAGCTCCTTTCCCTTCTCTTCAAATGTCACTATGTACATGCTGCAGCCTTCCTTCATTTTGCCACCACATCCTGAAGTGAGGAAGCTCAGGCATGCGCCTTTAACTCTCAGGACATCTCCATTTCTTTGTTTTACAGAACGCTGGGCTAACTTAAGAGCAAGATAATATTTATGTGCAAGCTCGAACTTAATACCTATTCTACCAAAGGCTTCAGTACATTGAAATACATCAGTCTACATCGCGTGTATATTATTCACTTGCAAAAACATTCTAGAATACAGGATTTTAACTCAACACTTTAATTCTCCTTACAAGAATCCTAATTAAGATCTTAACGCAAACCAAACGTACTCTTCATACCATAGCACTGTCAGTAACGAAAAAACAATAAGGAATACAGTTCAAGTCTGGAAAACCATTCCTAGATTTCAGTCTTGAGTAAATTTTTATTGGGCTTTAGAAATTTATCCACACTCCTGAATTCAACATACCTGCTGTGGCTGAAGGTCACAGATGATTGTATTAATATTGTTCAAGATTTCATCAATAAATGGCATGACCTCTCCCACTTGAACCTGAACAAAATGTCGGCGGCATTTTTGTGCTATTTTTATGAAGGTATCACAAGCCATATCCTGGACGCCATCATGGGTTTCTAAATTAAGTCAAGTCAATTACTGTTTAGTATTTTTCCCCAGACATGCACATGTATGAGCATCAACTTTTTTTCTTTAAAAAGTTAAAAGAGAAAATGAAAAAGATAATTACCATGCATAAATTCAAATAGCTTGTTGACTACTGTCTTCAAAAATTTCCAGTGAGCCCTCAAAAACCGTGGGTATTGACCTACTATGTACATTATATTTGATGCAATAATGGCTTTATTGTCTTTTCCTCGCTTTTGTTCACAGAGTCCCAGGAGATCCTACAATATAACATATTATTAGTTTCCTCCCCAGGTTTGTCCAGTTCAATTAAAAGCACTACAAGACAAGTATAAAAGGCTGAAATGAGCTGTAATAAAGATGCAGGAAAAGTAGTTTCCATTATCGAGTTCAAAGCCCAAATAATTAAAAAAAAAGAGTTTACAACTGGAGCAATTATTTAAGTTTTAACCAAACTGGGAACACCATGTTTTCAGCCATGAAATCCGCACTTTAGATGTAACTGGTAATTTCTGCAGGGCAGACCTTCAGCAGCCCTCAGTGTTGAATACTGACCAGGCATATTAACAAGTATACTTCAAGTAAAGGGAACTAAATCCTCTGTACGCATTTGTATGACATGTTAAGAGTGAGGCAAGGTAGTCCTGTAGAGAATATTTTCTTCCTGCACTCTTCTCATGCACATATTTACCCAGAATTCACTTTGATCCAGGAGTGTCAAGGAAGTGGCAGAAAAGGAGGGTTCTTGTTGGTCAAAAATAAGGTAGGTTATTTTGCCACTCGTTTCATTGTTAATCCTTTTCCTTATGTTTTGCTTTGGAGATATTCTCACAGAGAAAAGGTTATTTGGATTAATCCATTGTTCATGACTGAAAAAATTATCAGCCTTAAATTTGGAATATGACATTTCCCATTAAATTATTCTAATTAACTTGTTTGCTAGACAAGGTACCTTGCTGAAACATTAAAGCAGTATCTTTTTAAATGTAGTTTATGCTCAGGAAATAAAGAAGTGTGACAAAGCTATTAGTTCTGCACCATGATACCTTAATTACTGTAACAAGGAATCTTTTTTCATCTTCTTCATGCATTGCTCCACTGATTGAACCTATAGCCCAACATAGGGTATTCAAATTTTTCCACGACCATTCTGTCCCATTCACTTGATTGTGAAGTTTTTCAGTCATTATTCGTTCCGTGTCTGCATAATCCAGATGCGTAAGGTACACTGAAAGACAATTAACATTAAGCAGGCGCTTTTTCAAGCAACAAGCCAGATCACATCGCTATAGACAAAGCTGTGTAAAAAAACAAGGAAAATGTTAAGTGCAATGCTTCTTTTGTGAGCTTATGACAGAACGAGCTAGAACTTTAAACCCGAATTTGTCAAAACCCTATTTAAAGCAAGTATGCCAAAAATACAAAAATTTAAGTTAACTAAGGTCTCGAGTATGAGATCAGTAAAGTTACTAAGTTAAATTATTAAGAAAAGACATTCATACGCATGGGCTATAGAAAGTACGGGACTGGCTAGCTACTGGGGACATTATACTGTGTTAAGCAGTCAACTGTCCTCTGTGTCATTTCAGTGTCATTAAATCTGCCATTAAAATGGAGATGGTACTCCTGGACAAACCTGGATGGGAACATTCAGGTATCACAACTCAGTCACTTGCATCAGCTCTCTAATATAAAATTCTAAATCCCCAGAAATCAAGAGCAGTTTAAGGCCAGGTTCGGCAACAGATTTTTATAGTGCCTTAGAATGCAGGTTTCACTGTGCTCTTGCTTTTTAAAAAATGAATCTTCCATTAAGTTCCATTGGTTACACTGTAACCAATAATTAACACCAGAAATCAAACACTAACCAAATCTGTAAATAGTAAACCTGTATCTGGAAATATGACTAAGGATGAGGACATGCAGTAGCAATTTTAATACAATTAAAAGAAACATACACCCCTAAGTTCTCTACAATACACAGAGACTACTGATTCACTGCTAACAAGGTCAACAGTTGAGCATGAGACTTCGAAAGATAACGAAGGGAACGTATGTGTGCATGAATGCAAGAAGCACACGCATACTTCATTGGATCTGATATATTTTGGCAAAGAAACAAAGGTTTTCCAACGGGAAAAGGCAAGTGACAAAAAATGGGTAGTAGAGTACTGCTTACTGAAGTCACACAGGAGCACTACATGCTCCAAACTAAAAGCCTCAGACCAGTGCTGCCTCCTGCCATTCCAATCTGTGTATGTACTACTACTCTGATGATCCCTTTTCTCCCCATGTAATTCAGATCTACCTGAGCTATCAATTTGACACATATGCGCTGCCGGTGCAGCTCCGCAGACTTACAGAACAAGAATACCAGCTAAGTGCACTTACCCAACGTTTCTCTCATATTTTTATACAAGTTTATGGAATCTGTATCCTTCATGAATTCTCGTACTACTTCCCCCTGATCATTTTCCACAACTAGCACTTCTTCAGGTTTAGCCATACGGCTAACCATTAGCAATCGAACCTGCATGTTAGAAAACAGTTTAAATTGAATTGTACTGTAGCTTAATAATAAAGGGTATAACCAGCACTTCGCGAGGTCAGCTCATCTTCCAGCAACTTGGAAGAAAATATTCTAACGCAAACTAAAAAGCCATTAAGAATAGTGCCTGCTGATTTCCCTCTACAAGAACAAGTGTTGTGTGTTGTTGTTGTTGTTTTTTAAAGTACCATACTTTCTAGAACTTCAGAAGGTGTATGCAGCATTAGGCACCTTTTAAATATAAACATTTTTTCTCCAACTCCAACACTCAAAACTTCAGTAATTTTCACTTTAGCCCTTATGCAACCGATTCGTTAAAAAAATCTGTTTTTTAATACTATGACAAATTTACTTAGTTGAGAAATCTCAACCCCACCAAGATCCATGCTGGAAACCAGTAATTACAGAAACTGTCAGTAGGATTTAGTAAACCTACTACGCAAACTGGATAGTAGGTCTATTATAAGTTTAAAAAGGAAGTTCTTTTAAGTACTGTCATGGAAGAAAACAGGGTTAGCCATTAAATAATTTTTTTCCTTTTCTTTTATTAATTAGTCTTATGATTATACACAGTATCTAAAGAAAATTAACACTGTATTAATACTCCAGTCATCTACTGGTATCATCCTAAAGTAATTTTGGCAATTGCACCATGTTAAATAACTGGAGTTGAATCAAACAAGTTTTCTTTAGTCATTCCTTACGTGAAGAGAAGTTTCTAAATTAAGGATCAGTATCTAAACCTTTACGGTACCTTTAGTTAAGCAAAGATTACCTTGGATAATACAGGCAAATAAAGCTGTCTCCTTGGAGGAACATCGAAGTGTTGACTTCCCGAAAGCAGTGGAGAAGCTGATGTTGAAAAAGGACTTTCTCTGTACAGCTCAGCAGCTAAATGATTCCAGTATTCAAGACAAATCTTGAAAATTTCAGTTTCTTCAACTTCTGATACCAATAACATATAATGAAGAGCCTGGAAGAGTGTGTTTCAAACATCTAATTATTATTTCTGAACACAGAATCATATTAAAACCGTATTGCTCAGAATTCAATTATCCAAACACTGATAAAATGCTGAATTAGTGGGAAATTTTAGAACAAGACGCATTTACACATAAATGACACCACTTATGAGTCCGAGTAACAACCAGAAGAACTCAAAAAAAGCGCCATGTCAACTGCTGTTATTTGGAAAGCATACATCAATTCTTAAACCTACAATAGCCTGGACGTCTAAAAAAATACAATAGCCAGATCAGCCCATTTCTGTATTATCAAAATCATGTCCTCTGAGCTTCTGCAAGCCCTTTTATTTTAGGCCTTCAAAAAACCCTCAACTGCTAGTTTCAAGAATTGCTACTTTATTCTGGAGATCCTTGTATCCTGAAGACAACCTTCGAAGCCACGCTGCTCATTTGCGTTCTATGGAAGACATCTACCAGAACATTTTCTACTTCACTGACAAAACAGCCACCAGGCAGACTGAAAAGGATGCTGTTCTGAAAGAGATACCAACCACATAGGCCAACATTTTTAACCCAGCTTATTTTTAAATCCCTGGTGAAAAATATGAACCAACAGCCCATCAGTGAACACAACAGAATGAAGCCACGAAATCTGAATACATTTGCAAAGCTCAGATACAGCAACTCAAAGCACTTTAGATAGTAATAGTAGATAAAGATGTTGAATCGGATTATGTCAAAAGAGGGACTCAAAACCACCTTACATTGGCCCTATACAGATCAATTTCTCTTGGCAATTTCACTGAATATCTAGCTTTCTTCCCTAATCTACAAGGCTCCAATGAATCTGTGGAGCAATTTCACAGGTGGTCAGCTACTTCCACAGTGCAAGAGTAAATAGGTTAGAATTACACAGCTACTTTTAAAAGTTTTCTCACTATGTTCTGTTACAGTGTGGGTTACAACAGTGAAATCTGCAACAATTTTAAGCCACCCTAAGAATTTTGGTGTAACATTTTAACATCCTACAGGGGACACAAACTCATTCAGAACTGAGTTTTGTAAATGTCTATTTTAAAGATGTTAAAACATTTTAATGTGGTCACACTAAACAGGACAGGTGACAAGATATAAAAAAACTGCACTCCAACTTACACTTCCCACAGGACGTGCAACAACTTCAGCTGTTTACACCTCTTCCTAATAGAGCCTCCGCATAGGCAGAAACTTGGGCTGTGGTCCCTGACTGGCAGTTATTTTGTGAAAGCTTACCAAGTTTGAGTTAAGCAATTATTCAGGAATTTTTTCCTTAATGGACTAAGAATTCTCTTTTAGTTTATTTCCTAAATGAACTTATGAATAAACTTTTTTTGGTAGAGAACTATCTGGAGTAGAAATGTATTGAGAATACAATAGATGGAAGACAGACTAGAATTCAGATGGATGAGAGGTGGTGCACCTGCAAAAGATGGACCCTCCCAACGACACCTGGTCTCCAGGTTTAAACTGTGGTTTCATGTTTCTACGTCTGTGTTAGGGCAGTTCCTCACCCTTTGCCTCCATACCTGCAGAAGGCTCGATTCTGGGACACTGGAAGTGATGCTTCAAGGGGCTATGGAACTAGTTTCATCCCCTTGGAGCCCAGCAGTGGGAGGGAGCTAGCAAAAGTCACCACGGAACAGCTCATCTTCAGCAAATCTTTTATTCACAGTTTAAAAAAAAAAAAAAAAAAAAAAGGAAAGGGAAAAGCAGAAAGGACGGACAACTCTAAGTTTTATTCTCAGCAACTGCTGTAAGATAGTTGATAACCACGGATCATAGGTCCTCTGCCAAGACCTGTAACGCGATAATAAAGCGTGCTCAGTAAGTAGCAATTTGCTAGAGCTCTGGCACTGAAGGCAATGTATAACAGTCATGCTTATTGCACAGGAACTGAATATAATCCTCAAGGACAACATTCTAAGCTTTTCAGTCAAACTTTGGGAAGTGGCAAATTAGGTAAGAAGCTACAACAGGACAGGAGAGCTGAACTACGGCATGTGCTGTACCCTAGAAAACAAGTTTGAATGTTGAACAAAGTGTGTTACCTCACACACAAGCTGTGAAAAGTCCTAGCAACAGCCATCTGTATATGTGTGTTAAACAAATATCGTCTGTAAACACCCATGGAGAAAGAATACACTGTATTTCTCAACTTACTTTAAAGACGTGTTTATACTTTCTAGGAGGAACAATTAAGAAGAAGGAAAGAAAAAACTATGATTTTTAGGCTTTATTTTTAACATAGCATCACTGAAACTAAAACGCAAAAGAATTGAGGGATTATACCATCACATCCTTTGAGTATGAGAACACACTACATCTATAAACTGGATAAACTAAGCAACTTACCTCCATTAATGTTTCCCTCAGATTTAATCTTTTTTCTATGAGTTGACCATGCTCCTTGAGGAACGTGCAGAGAAACAAACTGAGATTCTGAATGAAGTTCTGTTCGTCATCTTTCCCATTTGAGTATGCAAGCCGGATATTGGTATTTAAAGGAAGCATCTAATAAAAAGATAGACATGATCAATAACATTCTGTAAGTAAGTAGAAACACTGTTTATTAACAACTATTTCACTGTTTTGGAAAAAAAGCCTTCATAACATCCCCTTTTATGGGGCCCTCTTCCAAATGTCTTCCTGCTCCTTCATTTCATCCTTGTCTCCAAAATGGACAGTAGGATGAAAATGTAAACATGTACAAAGAGTTTCTTCCTACCCCTTGTAAGAGCAGAGACAAGGGTAATATCTACCATATTCAAAGGCATTTTCAGCTGGCATTGGGCAAAGCCATTCCAAAAATTGGTGCGTTACCTATACCTCGTAACATTACATTGTCATAACATTAAAACAGCATGAAAGACCTCCCCCATAATATTTGCAAATTAGTAAGAAAGATTTGCTATGCCTCTTCAGAGGTGTGCATATATATATAATTTTAAATGTTCGGATTCTTTCAGGTCAAATAAATGCAATTTTACTTCAAATTCAGATGCAACAATTACACTAAAAACCTGCAAGCTGCAAAACATGCTAAATACCCAACATGGCATTCAACTTTTCTTTTAAGGAAAAAACTTAGGCCACGGGTATTTGCGTTTAGAATCAAGAGCATCATCTTAAAAAAAAAAATAAGACAGTGTTCAAACAACAGAAAGTAATTTGTGTGTCTGCATAAAAAAAATCTGCCTTTAAGTCTAATTATAACTAAATAAAAAACCTATAGCTCCAGCTCAAGTCTTTAGTAGGAGGATCAGGGAAGAGATGTGACATGAAAAGCAACATGCCTTTCCTAAAGCACTTCAAAGATGGACTAACACTATAAATACAGGAAAAATAGACAGTTAAAAAAAATAGACAACCTAATTGTTCAGAAGCACAGAAAAAAAGCTTTGGCATGAAAATATATTCCATTTAGACAGAAAAATGTGAAGCACTATCTTCTATTTCCCTATCCTCAAAAAACTAGGGCTCAGTACAAATTTCTGGCATCTGCTTGAGCTTAAATAATGCGTGCTGAGCAAACAGCAGCACCTGACCGGCCTAGCATCTATTATAAATACTATTTGCAAATAAACTGCTGGCTTTGGAAGCAACTACTGGTAGCAGCTAGCCCACCAAATTGCTAATTCTCCAGATTCAGAAAGATAAATGCTCTTATATGTAATCCCAGCACGACGCAGTACCTCCTGTAAGAACTATTTTTGACCTTTGGACAATCTCCTCTTGCAAGGTACAACTGAATACAAGATAATTTTAGAGCCCAGTGTCTGCTTAGAGCTTGCCGTCGTATTCCCCACAAAAATTACCTGCATCTTAGAAGACTTATCTGTGGGTAGCTCATGACATGGTGAAAATAATCACGGTTCCCCTCATTAGCCAGTATTCCAGAACAGAAATAGCCCAAAAGAAACAAGGCATGCAACACTGGCAGCACAATGAATTCCTGCACCTTTAAGACTTAAAACTTCGAATTCAGAGAACACAGTTTGTTGAAGTTTAGGGGGTACTGGGTCTGGCTGCGATGTTAACTTTCCCTGCAGCAGCCTGTACAGTGCAAAACCACCACACAGGGGAACACGGTTTGGAACAGAACACTAAGAACCAGACAAAATCAAGGAAGAGAGGTCAAAGAAGCATGTTCTACCACCGTCACCCAAATGCAAGTCAGGCACATTTTGGCTCATTTGTATCACAAACTCATCTTTATACTTACATGTCAGAAAAACAGGAGTAAACCAATTTACAATGTGGCAACACACTTACAGTCCCTGGTTCTCACTAATAAAGTAACAGTTCAATTTCTGCTTTGAAGAATTAAATACATCTGCTGCTGAGAGGCCTAAGTTTCATAATATTAAATGTAGCTCTTAAAACGGCCTTACTTTCCTTCAGGTTTGGAAGTGACAACACAGCATTTCTTCATAAATTCCACGTCATTTGCCACATACAGTATTTAAGAACATTTCAACAGAAACCGAAGTCAATACACAAAGCTGCCAGGTACCTTTGCCAGAAAAGCACCTGAAAGAGTACTGGATTACAAAACATTTGTATCCTCTAGCAAATCTAACAGCTACTTCATTACAGTAAAAAAATCTGTTTACATGGAACAGCACACAATCTCACAGCTTCCTCTCCTCGTAACAGTTCTCACCCTGCAGAAAGGGTAAGCTGTATAGTCCAAGTCACTCTGAAATTTAAGGTAAGTCCTTCATATAAATTATCCTTACCAGATACATAGAAAACTATACTGCTTAACTTCACTGAAGAGGAAGTACAGCAGTATCATAATATTGTAATCTTCAGAATAAAAGTACTGGAAGTCAAAGTTATTCAAACATTCAGATCTGAAGTGAAGCCAGTCTCAAAGGGAGCATTTTTATCATGTACCTGAATCTGAACTGCTCAGAGAGGAATTACCAAGTTATATAATTAGAAGTATGGATTTACGTGACAAACTTCCATCACTTTCAAACACTAAAACAGCAGCTTGCACAGGTTAGGACAGTTCAGGCCTCACGTGCCATGCAGAACAAAGTTTGCTGCATTTCTCTCAACTCTCCTCTTCAGACAACCCAAGTGTTCAATGCAGCTCTTAAATTAACCACAATAAATCAGTCCGGCAGAAATACGGCTGTAATCTAGAGCTCTAGAAAATACACTGAACGTCTTCTGATCAAGCAAAACATACTACTAAATGACACAATGAAGAGAAACATTTCTACTATCAAGATCTCTATAATGAATATGAATTTCTAAGTTGAACTAGGTTCTACAGAAGTTGATTTTGTTAAAAGAAAACAGACTTACTAAAACCTTACCTGTTTTAACTGCATCATGGTCAACGTAAAAAGTGTTACAAACTGTTCTTCATACTGGCTTACACTGACACCTGCAATCTCTGTGAGGCACTTCAAAGAGACGTTCCGAAACATGGGAACATTTAAGAACTATTGAGAAAAAAAGATAAGCATTTTACAAGAATGTTGCACGCTAAGTTTTGTAACTTCTGAATTAAGAACCATCAATAATTACATAAATACCTTGTATATTAGTGTGCTGATTAGCTTGGTCTCAAATATATATCCCAGAGGAATCCAGTTCAGAAATCGTAGCAAAGTTTCCAATGTTGCATGAACTAAGGGAGCATTTTGGGAGTTTTCCTGTAAAAACACATTGAGGTCTGGTGTTACTCGGCACAATGGAGAGAGGTGGAATGGAGGACAGGTTAAAACATCAATAATAATACTTACCATCACAAACTGACAGAGTTGAAATATCTGAGAGAACTCATTGCACATACTATAAAAAAAAAAAGTTAAAAAGTAATCATTTCCACATTCCATAAACAATCTATTTTAATCAAAGTGTCTGTGGTTACAGAACAGGTTCTGAAGGCCTACATCCACGGAGGCATTCACAAGCCACCCGACTTTTAAAAAGTTTTGATGAGAATGACACTTTCTATTTTTGAAGTGGTACAAAATCTGTGCCCAGAAATTCTGTCTTGGAAACGCTGAAATCTCTGTTAAAAGGGTAGAACCATCCGTCAACAGAGGCTACTTGCAATAATGCAGAAATATACTTACAAAGTTTGGTACCACCCAACAATCTTGCTTTAAAAGAAAAATCAGTATTCTACAAATCTCAGCAATAAAATTAGACAGATGTAGGTGTTTACTGAAAACCGCACAGCGAGAAAAACTATTTGGCAGCAGGCACAAAATATACGCTATTTACAAGGGTCTAAATATATATACTTGCCTGTCTTTCAAATGCTTAGCTTTCACTTGAGTTATCTGGCCACTGGAAAAATCAAACACTTCTTCGCTCAATAGTTTAAGGATCACCATATTGTTCTGACAAAGGCTTTCACTAGTCCTGCTTGCTCCCACAATATCACTTATAAAAGTTGGCCAATGCTTTGGCCATTCCTGTTTCAGAATCTGAAAAGGGAAACACCCATACATTAGGTACTTATGCAAAAGCAATTACTTTTTGACAAGATTTAAAACTTTATGAAGTCTAACTTACCTGAACAAGAATCATATTCAGCTTCCCAATATACACTTTCTCTTTCTGGGGAACAGAAAAGAGAAGTTAGATTATGCAAATTATTTGCCTCCCTTTTGCTCCCCTGAAAATATTTCACTTACTTCTACACATGTTGGATCAGAAGAGGTCTTGATAATTAGGCCGACAACATACTTTTTTATACCTGCAGAAGAATTGAGAGTTTATTTTCAAGTATTCTGGATGCCATTAATGCAATAATAAATACTTCTGAATTGAAATTCTTCTCTCATCTGTAAAAAGAAGCACCTTTAAGGAACAAATATGCATGTATAAGTGTGCATGGCTCTTGACTTGCATGGTATATAGCAAAAACTCACCTTTGTATCAATTCTGCAAGAGAATTTCAGATGTACAAAATGGTTTACAGAGTAAGCTATTTTGACATAAAAGAAAATCAGACTAAGGACTAGAGTAAGTTCCTGAATTTGTAAGTGTAGTGATTTACACCACATCAACCTATCAGCTTCCTAAAGGCTGCAAGACACCGTAATGAACCCTGCATCGGTAGCACTGCGCACTGCATTAGGCTGCAGACAGGAAGATGGCATTCAGCACTGTCCAGCCACAACACGCGCTGCGATAAGTTCTTACAAGTGCTGTTGTAGAGCTACCTCAGCAAGCTGCATTGCTACCCCATCACCACTTTCAGGTCATACCTAGCAGCTCCAAAGTTGGCAGATACATTCTTACAGCTTTAGCCCAATGCTTCCAATGGCAAACAACCCAGTAAGATAGTCCTTTTACCAGCATCTCTGACTGACACCTTACTAATAAAACAAACTCCAAGAACAAAGAGTTTTCTAAGCATGACTCCAACAACTTGGCTAGAATTACAGGAAGTCTCTGGGACATCACAATTCTGAGATGCTCCAATTTACTTGGGTGACCCATTTCGACAGCAGGAATTCACACACACCGCGCTTCCAGTAGAACAGCAGGCCTCAGCTTGGCAAAGTTTTGCCTGCACAACTTTGCAAGAATAATACTTAGAATTGTATTCTCAACTGTAGCCTGTTGCATTTGCATCTGGAATACCATGTTCTTTTTATCACACAAGGTTATTATGGATTACAGAACCCTTTTTAAACTGGAGGGGTTTTTTTTTGCCTTTTTTGCTTAAGATCATGTCACCTGGGAACAGCCTGCATTTGTATCATTTGTTTCATTGCATTACTTCTACAGAGTGTTTTAAAATAACCTGAGTTTTCAGCTCCACCACAAGAAAAAAACAAAACAGGACCGTAGCAACCAATACTGCCTACAGTCCCATTTTACCACCTAATCCTCAGCTCCCTCCCCACCACTAAGCTATCAAGCACTGAAGACCCGGGAACAATGGCTTTCTGAGTGACTTTTCATCACAATATACATATCAAAAACCGTTCTCTACAAGCGTCCAACTTCAAGAAAAGGCTTGCACAGAGGATCTAGAGTCATGCACCACATGAGCATTACTAATGGTTCTACTTCATTACAGCTTTGACACAATGAGCAAACCGAGCATATCAGGGATGAAACGTTTCAAACCAGGCAAGAGTTTCCTTGCCACAGGAAAAGGTTTAGACCATGTATGTATTTTACTATTAAGCTTAACAGAGCCAAAATCTGGTTTTAATCATTTCTTCAGCAAGACAGCCAACTGACGCATACAGACAAAACACGTACTTAGAAGCGTGTTTTTTTTTTTTTAAAGAAAGCTGTCATTTAACCAAAACAAAGGCCTTATATTCAAGACATTTCCCCCCAGCCACTATGCTCAATCATAAAACATTTTTAGGACTTACTTGACCAAAATTAGCCTTTTTTGCATTTCAGGCCTGAGCAAAAGGAACAGCTCATTCAGTTTAATTGCATTCTCCTGAAATATGGAAGTACTAGGTCTAGACTTGAAGCTATTACACGCATAGTACACAGTAGCTGTCCTGCAGGTCGTTCCAACTACAATTCGAAGTTTTCATCATTATCAGCTGGGATCAACCCACACTACTCCAAAAGCATGCTCATTAACAAAACATGTCACTGCCAACCACTGAATTAAGAGTTATAACCAAGCACCGGACTTGGTCTGACATCATGGCCCTGACCTAACAATCGAGGCCTTTTTAGAAAAAAAAAAAAAACATACCACATGTTGATGAAGTATTACAGTAATTCATAAGTGAGATGTTAAAGCCCCCAAAATAGTATGGAAAGAGGTTTGCAGTGCCAGAAGCTAAACTATTTTAACTGTCTGCCAAACCACCGAGGGAAGTCTATTGCTGCAACTCCTTTCATTCTAAAAACAGAACTAGAAAGTGAATGTTGTTCTTAAGAACATTGTTCTGACTCCAAAGCTATCTATTTTTTATCTTGCTGCATGGGCAGCATTACACTGTTCAGTTGCAACTTGAACGCCATGCTACTGTTGATCGCGCTGGGAGATCATCTGCAAATGGCTACAGTTGCTCAGCTCCAAAGCTTCTCCATTGAAAAAAAAATGGTAACCACAGCTCAGACAACCTGAACACAGCTCACTAGCTTTCAAATGTCACGTTGCAAGCTTTTAAGGTCTTCCACCCAGGGAACAGTCACATTCTTAATCCCTCAAACATAGCAGCCGTCCAATTCTCTAAAGCTTTTTTTGGCTTTAGTTGCATTTTCTACATAATTACCCTTTTTGTGAAAAGAAAAAAAGTACTATAGTTTCCGCTCTGTATTTTAATAGCTCCGGTTTTTATAATCATTCCATAGGAAAGATGAAATAATTCTGAGTAGAAGAAACAGGTATTTATCTTTATACCATGACAGAAATCAACACATATGCTTGTTGATGCTTTTCAGTGGAAATAGTCCAAGAAATGAGGGTAACAGTCCTTGGATTTGCTAAAAAATAATGTATTTTGAGGACCTAAGCAAAGTATTACTTTAAACAGGCAGGTGCTGGACACGTACAAGCCACACAAGCCAAGGAGATCCCTTTCAATCACAGCAGCCCCTTAACAAGGCCTGAAGGTGGCAAGAACAATGGCCAAGTCCAGACGCCTCCCTTAACATCCTTCAGGGACCACCCGACATTACACCTATGCTCAACTCATGACAACCTGGACCAAGGGGAGGTCCCTGTTCTGCATTCCACCACCATCACTGGGAAGGCGCCGGCAGACGGAGCTCCTGCCCATAGATTGGTTTGTAGGCTCAGCTAGTAGCAAACTACTAATGAAGTTTCAAAACCGTGTTGAAACTGAACTATCTTAGCACCAGCTTAGCTCCCCAAACCCGCTCACTGAAGGGCCAGAGAAGCACCGGTACTTGCTCAAAGCCGGGGTTCCTCCTCAGCTGTATCCCACAGCTAGGGGGATAACGTTCCAGTTAACTGGCAGACTGGACACCAGGGTGCTGTCAGAAGGCCTGGCCTAACTGCTGTTAGAATTATCTGGTAAGCATTGTACAAAAGGAGGACGGAGCAAGGACGTTAGCAGAACACTGCAACCCTACTCCTCTGATTGAAGGCCTTTCACAAAGCTTCTGGATGAGCATTACGTGTAGTCCTTACGTGGAAGCTGCTTTTCTACAGCGGTGCAGGCATAGGGGCAATTGCAACACTTTCTGAAGGAAAAGTGTTTTCATAGGTCACCCCATCTTATACAACAGTGCTAACGGGAGAAAGGAACATCGCATTCCCTAACATCGCTAAGCTCTGCAGCCAGTATAAAGTGTGAAATATCCTTCAGTTTTACCTTTCGATGTGCTTGTGCAAGCACTAACATCTCATCCAGGCCAAGTAGCCTGCTCTCGGAGCAGCTCCTATCATGACGGAGTTACAGCATGTCACCGTGAATGCGCACAGCCAGCAAGCACACACCTGTAGACAAAACCATGTCTTGCACTGAAGATGCACCAGCACATCCTTTTATGCAATTATGGAGCCCAAACAACAAAGTGTTTAAAATTGCTATAGTTGGTGCTGCAGAGGTGAGTTTACACTAATTTACTAAGATGAGCACATTTTTTGCTTAAATAAGACAATGCCGAAGTGGAACACATGGACAGTCCTAACTTGCAACCACAAATAGACCTTGAAATTGTCAAGCTGGATTATTCCTTCCAGAGAGGTTTGTAGGTGTACAAGCTGACATTTAACCGAGTGTTTTGGGACTAGTTATGCAGCTTAAGCACCATCTTATTTTTACTTCTGACAATTCATTCCTCTCCTGTCCCAAAGACCGTCCTTCCCAAATAGATTGGATTGTTTGGGTTCACTACTATTTGCTTTTTCAGTACAAGTATAAAAAAGTCATTAAAATTCTTTAAAAAGGCACAACGGATAGATCTTGCCCGTCCCATCCCGTCCCCCAGAAGTGCCATGTATGTAATTCCCCCTTCATTACAGACACAAGCAAAAGACATCTCTTCGTAAGCAAGCCAGAAATTTCCATTAAGGTATCTAATCTCTCCACTGAAAAATCTCTTCTACATCAGTTTCCGCTGCATCAAAAGTCTTGTACTTAACTCCAGAACCTTCCTGCAAGCCGCAAAACTGCATCTCTCTGAACACTTCAGTAGTGCTGTGGTTTTTTTTCCCCTCCATTTGAAAATGAGAAAAGTTGTACAAGCAGTTCAGGTTTCATAATGAGGAAGTGCTTAGCCATGCCAACTCAAAACACTCCACACAAGCTCTCTCTGTTCACAGGAACAAAATTACATTTCACATTGCAGGATTAATGAAACATATCTCCAAACTGTAAGACCAAGAAGCTTTTATTTCTAGGCAGGTTTTCACACTGAAAGAGAAAATCCTATCAAGACCATAGCACTTTGACCAAACGACATCCTTTGCAAGCATTATTAAACAACCAACTTTATAGAGTACCGGTGTTTAAAACAATGTAGCATCACCTCAAACTGATTTTTTTTCTCTGGCATGATAGTAAAATGATCCAAAATAAAGCAAGTTCACCACCTTGTTGGGTGTTCTGGAATATGCCTAGCTTTCTTGTACTGAAGCAGCCTCAGTAAGGTTTGAAGGAAAACCACACGCCGCATCATTTGTACACACGCAAGATGAACGCTCCAGAAATGCTTATAATTCTCAATATTAAAAAAATCTGTAACACCTGAGGAATACAGTAACTTTATAGAAGTTAAAAGGCAACAGGGCCAAGAAGAGCTCAAAACCAAAAGCTATTTAAAAATAAGAGTAAATTTAGGAATTGAGGCTCACGTACAAAGAACACATCTTCTGAAGAAAACCTATTTCCCTTCTTGCATTTGGAATTCTAGGCTGGAAGCTAAAACTTCCCAACACAGTCAGAAGCGATAAAACCCTGGCTAGCTCAAGACCAACAAGAAATTCTGATGCGCAACGTCAAATACAGCTACAAAAATCTGAGAAGAAAGGTTACAGTTCAGGCTCCATAATTATGACATTAGCTTATTTCTCCAAGAACCTTCAGACAGTTTGCTTCAGTAACTTTTTATATCGCTGATGCTCAAGTTAGGTCTACTCTTGACTTCAATTGTTAAACACTGCTATTGCTACAAGGGAAAAAACAGTATTTTCTAATAAATTGATTTTGTTCCTTCATAAGGCAAGTAAGGTCCATCAGCATGAAGAGCTTTGCTACTAGGTTTTACTTTGTTGTATTAAGTTTCTGTTCCCTGACCCCGTATTTCAGTAGTTGCACTTTAAATAAGAAATTCCTGCCAACAACAGGGAATATTGGAGTCAGAAGCCTCAATGTAACCAGTCTTCTCAGCTCCCAGGTAATTAAACCACTGGAATGAATTTAGGAGCAACTTCTCTTGAACCAGCCAGCGGCAACTATAGCCACAGACCAGATTAAATCAGACCAGAAGTGAAACATCAAGATAGGTTTATTGCTACTTTTATCTTTTTTCCCCCAGTAGTTTTACTATTGAGGCAGAGATGGATCAAACGCCATGGTACACACTTGGCTTCTCTTCTATAGATGTGCTGGAAAAACTAGACAAGTAAAAGCCATCTGATTCATTTCCCCTAAATTAAGTCAATTTCACAGTTTTAGTTTGGCTCTGTACAAGTACAAATGTTTTGAAAGGTTGAACCAAAGATACACATTTGTTAGGATGAAGGATAATCTTTTCCCCTGCCATCTTTAGAAGCACAAAGATCAGGCAAAATAAGAACAGAATTCCTAAAGTTATGATTGAATGATTGCAGAACTTCCAACAGTAATATACCAGATACATTACCGTGCAAAAAACAATATGTAGCGTATAGATAGTGTAGTATATATACACACTATTTATATATATATATATCTAATATTGCCATCTTCTCAGAGGGCAACTAGTCACACAGTATTACCTTGCCTGTAAAATAAAAGTACAGTACACCAACTCAAATATATCACTTCCAGAATTCATTGAAGTCATGTAAAGCCAGTACTTTGGCCCCGAAGAACAGATGGGATAACAGGTGCCAAAGCACAGCCAGCATCCTCATCACACCACCACCAATCATCATCTATTGTATGCGTTTAGTATCTTTACAACTTGTGATCATTGAATTATATTCTCTATTTGGCATTTGTCCAGCCCCGAACTCCCAGGCAAGTCTCTCTCTTACTCCTCGTATTCAACTATAGCCTCTTCCACCAGCAGGCAGAGGTAAGCTGAGTTTGTAACTAATTCAAAACCGCTGGCTCCTTACTGCCTTCCTGCTCTGCTCCAACAGTCAAAATCTTTGAGAACAACTTCCAAACACTGAAGCAACACGCTCTCAGTCAGGAATGTGGGTGTATGGTAAGTGAAGACACTCTACTAAATGCACACAGAAGCCTTAACTACAGGGTGACCCCTCAGCTTGCTTCTCAAAAAGACACAGCTGTATTTAAGCCTCAGTTGAAGTTGTTTCATACAAGTCTAACACTGCCACTAACAGAATGAATGTGAAACTTAACTCTGACTTCAAGAGCAACGCTATAGCTGTCAGCCTGCTGGGGTGAGGTAAGGAAAATAATCGCAGAGATGTAGAAACCTCCCTCTCCACATTTGTTTTCATCGACATTTACAAGTGCATTTTAATCAATATAGTTTCAGAACTTAAGTACTGGCAGTAAAACTTCAAAGCACAGCTTCACACTGTTAAAAATAGCTCGCAGCAGAACACGGAAAGTTGGAATAAGTTTAATGAGTTGCAAAGCCAGTATTTAGTAAAAAGACAAGTATAGAATGGTGACAACATTCAAGTTTTGAAATGTCAAGAATTTAAAGTGGTTATACTTACTGCTCTGAAAGCTAAGTTCCATGACTTGACAAAGCTTTGTGACCGTGCAGTAATTCTGTACCACTGAGGTACCTCTGTTTACTGTAACTGTACTAACAAACCTCTAAAATTCAGCACATATTGCAAGCCACAAGGGAAGAAAGAATAAAAACCCTGTGATTTAGGGCTTGCAAATTCATTGCAGTGACTTAGACTGGAGTTTGCCCTACACTGCAGCTCATTTACAGCCTAGCTGTACATACACATACATGAATTAAGACTTCATAGTACCTCACTGCCTTAAAGAACGAATGAGCATTAATAAGCAAGACACTCTACTTAGATACCATTTTATTTTAAACTAATTATGACTGCTTACGAGTTCAAAAAAGTCAAATCTGCATATGCTACAAGAGGTAGCAGTCTATCAGAAAAATGAGAGCGTACATGTGGGGCTGTACACGCAGCCCAGACAGGCTGAAGACTGCCAAGCGCAGAGAATCCACATCTCCACTTCAAAGCCAGAAACTAGCCCCAAAAGCCTCTTCATATTAAGTTTGGCCTACAAATCAATACAACATTAAGTGATGATGTTTTAAAAGTATCAGTTACACCTTTTACCTTCCCATGACACTTACAACTTCAGGTGCTTGCCATCCTGCTGAAGCCACGACGGCAAAAGGGGCAAGACATGGTTTCATCACCCAGAAACACGGATGTCTTATTACAAAAAGCTACTAGCCTAATTGTGTTTGAACCTGAAAGTTATTTACATGGGGAATGATGGCCTAAATCTCAATTAGCATATGTATGTTAGAAGACAAGGCAAAAATTCTCTCCCTACCTTCACACTGGTTCCTCGGAAGAATCTTCCATCTTGTTTTAATCACATTTTCCAAGATTTGCAGTCCATAATACTGAAATTGGAGAAGAGCAAAATGTGAGTATGTTACTGTAGGACTACCTAACATTCAGGACTCTCATTCAATCAGACATTCACGCTTAATATCTAAGACTTCAAGAATATTAAACTAACAAATTTATTAAATACGCCTATTCACCCATTTACTGAGGTTTCATGCATTTTTTTCTTGTTTTATTTTTGCTATGCTATGTCCTGCTGTTTGATCATGCTCACACCAGGAGGAAAAAAAAAAAAAAAAAAGGAAAAAGAAAAGCCCTCTGGCAGACAATTTTGGCTATCTGGAAGAGAGAAAGTAGCAGCCAGATATGAATTTGCATCATAAATGACTGCTCATATGTTCAAGTACTACCACAACCAGGCTCCTAAAATATTTAGCAGCTTGGATGGTCTCAAGCTTCCTATCGTTCCTCTAAGAGCTGAAAAAAAAATCTTGTCTTAGCATCACATGTTCTGACACTGTCTTTAGAAAGTACTTCCCAAACTTCACTGGTGTGTTACTTTAGGAACAGCAAGACAACCCACAGGTTTATTCAATTTCAATACCCACCCCGATATGGCAGCTATTTCTACTATTTAAAGATGAACTTTTATGCTCAGTCAAAGAACAATAAAAACGTGAATAAGTTCTTGGAAATCCTTTTACCTTCCAGGAATTCCTTCCTAGTTTCAACTGAAAACATTACACATGCAAAATAATCCGTAAGGCCAGTCCCTCTGCCCATTTATCCTTGCTGCCTACTCAAAGTAATAGGGAAAGAAGTTTTGATGTGATCAAAAAACTTTAATGCGTAAAACCCCATCAGCATGAATAGACAGCAGAGAAAGGGGACAGAGAATTTTGCATTTGCTTTAAACAGCAGCAGACTAGGAAGAAGAAAAAGACTATTGCATCAATGCCTGAAAGGTAAACTCATGTTTTTACAGTTAAAAGTTTGGCTGAGAATAAGAGTTCTTCTTTAAAATGGTTAGTTGTTATACAAGGTAGGATCATAAGCATTTCAACCAAAGGGATCATATAAACTTCAGCTTAATTAAAAGAACACAATGTAGGCTGTCCCAAACCACATTGCGTTTTAATACCATTTTTGCTGTTCTCATCTTAACATAACCTACATTCCCTCCCCCTTCGCTTCCCTCTGTGACCCAAGCTCCCACCAGCTTCACGTGAGGATCCCGCATCTGCAAAATAGTCTTTAGAATAGCGTCATCTTCCAAAGTCTTGGGTACAGAGAAAAAAATATGCAGTAACACAAAATTGGCAGGGTATTCTTTTCTTCATTATCAGCAGTAAAAGTTTATCAACTAAATTTTAATCTACAAATTTACAATAGTCATCTCACATAAAACCTAAAAGAAATCAAAGGGGATAATCATACAGGAAAATGTATGGAAACAAAGCAAAATGCCTCACAAGAAGCTATTTCGGTCACTGCTATAGATTTATAGATGTCATCTGCACCTGATCCAGGCTAATGAAACAAAATATACTTAGAAAAGCTTCTAACAACATTGGAAGTATGGCCATTGATAATCAGACAGTGCTAACTTTCCTGAAGGAAAAACTATAGTTTTATTTCCAGATTCTACAGACACACCTATTAGTAGCCTTTTCATCTAACTGAAAATACTATGTCTGCTTCCACACTTTTTTTTCCACCCCGCAAGTCAACTTATTCAGCCTCAAAATCAGAATGGCAAGCCTTATTTCATTTTCTAATAACATTAGATGATCAAACAGAACTTAGAGGAAAACCTTGACAGAAACTATGGGCAGAAATCATCTTCAGTCTCCCCCAACACACCTTGGGATGCAAGTTACCACCCCCCCAAATATCTAATTTAGACTCATATACCTTAAGCCATAGAGGTTCGTCTTGTCTAGGTTTCTATTCATTCTTTTGTACGCACAATTTCAGTTCTGCCCTCTGCTAGCCTCTTGTTCATCTCTTCTCATCTTTTCCTCAGCACTAGTAATATTCATTTTTCTCTAATACTTGCACGTGAAATGAAATGGGAACAGTAATAAAGTTACTGTACACAATCTTTACCTACGCATCTTTCTTGCCATACCATGTTTTAAGGTTTTGTGAGACCGCCTGAACATGTTTAAGTTTTATTTGATTTGATGGTTATAATTACTTCCGGTACTTCCCTGCTAAAAAAGACACACAAAGTCCAAAAAAGTCACTGATGCCAATGGTATGTTTGCCATCTGAAGTATCGGAGGTGTACTTTTATTTGGTAGCAAAACAGAACACATAATCGCATTTAAACCAAGCACAAAACAGAAGTCTTTCCAATATGCATTTGCTCTTAGTTTATTTCTAATCAACTAACAACAATTCACTGCCAAGTTATGAAGATGAGGGACAGGTAACAGCAAAGACTGAAAAAAACATGAAATGATCCCTATGGTAGAAATTTCTATGGCACCCTTATTACTTATTCTATGCACCAAATCCCCTCCCTCCCACCTCCCAAGAAACAAAAACAATTGATGAACAGAATTCAGTTAAAGGGAATCAAAAGGGTAGACCTTGTGGAGGCCTGCCGTCAAAGCCTAGCTGTGTCAGTTGCACAGGAAGACACCCCTTTTCTTCCTATTACAAGCAATCAACATAATGGAACATTATGATTAATATCAGGTAGTGTTAACAGCTTTAATTAAAGAAAAAATATGATTGCATAAAAGCCAAATGTCATAGTGCATAAATTTAGCACCAAATCATTTGCAATTTATGTAAATTGAAGAATTCTTTACCTGTTGCTTTCTTTCTGTTCCTCTAATCATCTCATTTTTCACAAGACAAATTTGAGTTTTTAAAAATACTGTTGATAAATCAACTTAAACATTAGTAATGTCTGTCAGTATAAAAAGCAAAGTTTACCAGGCAAGCAAACAGGCAAACACTGTTACTTATAGGTTAGCACTTTGAGGAAGTTCTTTAAACTGTTTTCCCCTGAACTTTAGAGCAATAAAAAAAATTTGAACTGAACCGGTTTCATGAAAACCTCCTGAATTCAGACACCATCCAACCATGATCATTTTCTGTTCGAACACAGTGTGTATCAAGCAGAAAAACAAGCATGTCCGTTACTTAAGGTAATCATCAAACTTAAGACAGTGAAAACACATTTCAATCAACTTTTCTGTTCAAACTGCAGAAATCTTGGTAAAGCCTTAAAAATGGTAGACAAATACTGAATGCCGTCCGTTTAGTCTCTACTATGATGGATGGATTCAAATAGCAGTACAAAGGAAATGCGTTTCGCATATTAGTAAAGACTAATCTCATAATACAAAGAGTTTGGGGTGCTTAACTTCCATCGATTGCTCAAAATCTTGGCCTAATAAGGTTTCTGCTTTGTCTTCAATATACCTAGGGACAAATTCTCTCCTCAGTTATGTGCACATGGCTCTCATTAACATCAAAGACAGCCAAGCACTTACCCAAGGACAAAATGTGGCTCTAGGAGACTTTTCATTACTCAGATGTATACATACACCAATCTTTGGAACTGGCATTACGCATGTATGTGCCTTAGAAAAAAAGAGACATTCTATTTCCAATTTAGTTTTTTTTTTTTTTTTTAAAAGGAGAAAAATACTTGTCAATGGAAGAGGAGATTTAAATATTTTGTCCATTTATGGTTCTTGTCTAAAGCCAACTTTGGGAATAAGACAATAAAAAAAATGTGGTTTGAATCAAGAAAGCCTATGGCTAAAAATGAGATACCTTCCTCAAAGTTTATGAATGGAAGAAAGAGGAAAACCAAATAAATAAAAGTTGATTTGCTTACTTTGGTATTCATGTTCTGAGAGAACTCCAAAATAGTATCAACTCTTGTCCACGCATCGGGATGTTCTTTTAAGTGAGTCAAGACTTCTTGAGCCATTCTTTGCTATAAACAAGTTTGGGGAAAAATAGCATTAGCATCGGGTTATTTTAGAAAAAAATATACTATCAGCTAAGACATTCATATATTATGTCACCTTTAAATCATGTATCCAAGAATTAGTCAGAATTAAATCAGAAGCAACAGGTCACTTAAACCTCCTTCTCTGTGTCAATTAAGGTCTTTTAACAGTCAAATCAAAGAAACGCACTAGCACAAGATGGTCAATGACTTACTTCCCTTTCATCCTGAATAGTTCTTCTAGACCAGTAGCGAAGAGAAAACCACACAACATACTAGGGCAAGAAGCTTTCTGCCATCCAAGAAAGTGTTCTAGATAAAATTTTATTCCAGGGCACCCAAACTTCCTAGTTTTACTGAAAGCGTTTACCTAAGACACCAGCTTTAAGGAGCACTGCACCATAATGCAAAGCTCTTGATGTATGAAATGTTGATTTTATTTCAAAGAATCACAAAGCAGAACTGAAGTTCTCCAATCCCTTGTGAGTAATCCCTTAGTATATCCAACAGCTTACAAAAACAGTAACTACTTACTGGGGGGCAGCAGGGCATCTGGTTATGTTCAGTTTGTTCCTCCTTGGGACTGCCATAACCAATTATTACTAGGTATTACTAGGCACTATGGCTTCAATAACTTGCCAAAACTCCTCATCTGAAGCAATTATGCATTGAAACAGGTGAATTCATTTTAGGTATCCTTTTCAGGCCTGCATGTCCATTAACATCTTTTTAAGAAGCCAAATTATGTGAGCCATGTCCAAAAATGCAGCGTACTGACGAATCCTGCAGCAAATTGCATCACCTACAAGCACCTGACACTGCCTCTCAACAGCATGAACATTTTCAGAGTCATGAGAAAAAGTTACGTGGCAGTTAATGAAGATTAATTTGTTCTCCCACTGCATTGTAGAGCCAATTCAACAAAATTACAAAGCAGATAAAGCTTTAACTTCACTAGTTACACCTTACTACAGCTATGCAGATCCCTAGTTGGCCATAGGAACATACTTGAGCTAATTATCAACCAGTATAAAAAACCACACTTGTTCAATAAGACAAACTCCATCAAGACTCAAAATCAATACACAACACAAGAAACAGCCAAATTGGGTATGGAATTTACCCAATTAAAATCCAGAGCTAAGACAGCACATAAAAACGATGTCTAAAGACATCTATGCAATACTGGCACCCCTAGCGAAGAAAACTGAGTGCAGCGGAATGTTCCCCAGTCTGATACTGGCTTGGACTAGCAAGTCCCTGTAGGTTCCACACGGAGCAGTACCACCTGGATATTATTTTGACTTAAGAAGGCAGTACAACAATTTTCTCACAGTACCACAGAGCAAAAATAATAATAAAAGTAGTTCTGATGCAGTTCAGTTTAAGATGGAAAGAATCACTGTATTACTGCCATGCTGAACTTGGGCACACTTTTACACTGACCCTCCCTGGTGCTTCTAATACCAGTGCCATATCACAGGATCAAACGTGAATACCAATGAGATACTTATACGCTCACTATCCTTCTCCCACGCCTTGTGAAATTCACTCTCATACCCACCAATACCTTACACTACTGGACATCAGCTCCCATGGTTTCATACAATCAGTAATGCTTAACCAAGACCAAAGCTTCACTGTGCCGCTGCTACAGAGAAGTCAGCCAGCAAACAAGTAACCCCTCCAAACATGCAGCTGCCTAACGGACCCATGGAATTAAGAGTCCGGGATGAATATAGCTAAACATCCTTTTGAGGTGTCCCAAAGCTACTTCAGTTGTGTTAGGGGCATTCTTTCTTTTTGGAAAGTACACCAAAAAAGCTAAGAAAAAAAAATCTAGAAGTTGAGGACAGAACGAAGCTTTGTACTTGCCTAACACAGACCTGCAGATGGTTTTGCAAGCAGCAATAAGAATTAAGCAGAAGGAAACATGCTAAGAAGTCAGGTGGATTTGAAAGCAAGTTCAGCGTGGGCTATCCAGACTGCATCCCAAACCTTTTTTCCACATTACTATATCCTGTTCCAGACATAATGCTGTTAATATTCCAGTATTTAGTTTCCTCGATTTCTGTTACTCGCATCACCTGTTAAGCCATGTTCTGAACTGGCAGACTGCAACGAAGTGCTTTTTCCCACAGGAACTTTTGAACTTCTCTTGGAAGAGGTAAAAGCCTACAGACATTCACTGAAAAACATCTGCACCCTTGGGAAAATACTAGAATAGCAAGCCAAGTTTACATGGAAGTATAACATCTTAGTCCGCTTACTTGTAAGCTTATATCACGATCCCCTTTTGCCAGTTAATGGCCTCCCCTTGCATTTGTTTCTTGTTGCATTGATTTTCTAAATACACAGAACTATACCCAGCCGATTTATATGAAACTATTTCTCCCAGTACAACAATGGCCATTCGATCATTGTATTTAGCGTTAATCCTCTACTCTCCTTGTATCTCTTTCCTATGCTTGAAGGTCAATTCAGACCAAAGGATATTACAAACAGCACCTATTTTGTAAGTCAGTACAGTAAACAAGTATATCACTTACAAAACAAGCATTTGCAAGTCCATACTACCAAAGGCAAAAGCTACAAGCCACTTTGTGACAGTCATCTAAAAAACTCCAGCTAATAACTGCTTGGACTTAGCAAACTGAAAATACAAAGATTTCCAAAAAGAAACACGGGGTTTTAGAACCCGCAGGAATTCACATTAGAAAGCCTTACACAAGTTTTTTTTAGATATGCAAAACAAGTTCAAGCAAGTATATTTTCCTTTTATTCCAATAGTTGGAAGGAAGGAACAGAAAGGCATCAGCTACTTTGTCTCATTTTAATTCACTTTTTATTGTTGTGCAAGAGTATCTTAGTAAGATGCCTGACACTGAAACTCCCAATTTCTTAAGCATGGACAATTAAAACTCGCCAGAAAAGGATCTATGCCAACACCCTTGTAGCAATACTTGCTTTCAACATTAAGCCTTTTTTTCCCAAGTAGTTGGAAACTAGATAAAAGCAATATAAAATTCACTTTCAAGACAACATATGCTCACAGACACACACTCCCCCGATCTGAACTCAAATTTCACAATTTGCACTAAGTCCTGAGAAGAGCACAAGAATCCGTGCAGAGGAAAACAGTAATGGGAAAAAAAGGACAATCTTCTCTTCACACATGTAACGTGCTTTTTCATAAGTATAAATATTCTAACAACACTTTTATCTCTTAAATACAATCTTTCAGTGAGGCCAGTGTTGAGTTTATGGCTTCACAGTCCTGTCCACAACAGTAACTCAGACTTTGCTGATGAACAAAGGCCCAGAAGGTGAGCTGCAAGCAACACCCCTACCAAGCTGTACTTGCTCATCTCTGGTAATAGCAGAAGGCACGCTAGAAATGAAAACACACATTAAACTAACATCTTTCTGCTCTTTCAATGGGCATAAAAGCCTGCTTTAAACAAGGGCACATAAATTACCACAGATACTCTAGTCAGTAGCAGAGTAAATCTGTTAATATCACTGATTTTTATTCAAGTAAATTAATTTTGCTCAACTGATTAGCTATAAGGTCAAACACAGTCCATACACATAGGTTCAAAGTCCACGTTACCTGCGCGCCTTCTCCATGGTACAAGCAGTTCACCACGTTGTCCAACAGATTGATATCCAGTTTCTGGTTAAAATCCAGCAGCTGACGAGCTGCATGGTCTGCTAACATTGTCATAATTGCTGGCATAGATTACTGAAAAATAAAGAATTCTTTGATCAATTCCTAGGAACTTGTTAGGTGCAGTTGCAAAGTAGTTGCTTCAATTTAAACATCTCATTTGATTGAGATGAGCTACATTAGCAGGACTAGGTAGCACAACTACAGAGCTCCCACCGTTGTTCAACGCAAGGACAAACCCATACTTAAAATTCACACATTACTGCCCCAACCAAATTCTCAGGGTGTTCAGCAGGCACAACCCATAATAGCAGCTTGACTAATCAATGGGCCACGTTATCAAGCCAGCTGAGCAACTTCTTTCCAAGCAGGCAGCAGCCCCTACCGTTCCCTGAGCATTTGTAAACCAGTAAGTTTGCTGGTAGAAATACCCAGCAGCAACCGTTCTGTGACTCTGTAACACGACCCAAACCCGTACCAGCAATCTCAGTTGGAATTTTAGGCTTTCAAGGCCAACATGCACATCTGGCTCTGAAAGCTTTTAAACAACCAGTTCTGGAAGTGAAACAATCCACAAACTTGGTAAAAAGTTGGCCACAGAGGTCATTTTTCATTTGCTTGGATAAAGAGCTCACGTTATCTACATACAAGCAAGTCACTGCCATTGAAATTAAGGCAGTTGCCTGTTCGAAGGCATTTCAAGATGAAGTGACAGTTAATTCGGCGTACCACCTTAGAGAACTTCACACTGGAATGGAAAAGCCCTCCGAAAGGTTTCAGGTCCCGTAACACACCTACCCCTTGCCTTAGATGTAGTAGTCTCAACATTTTGCAAAGGAAATTAGGTGGAGCACGCGTGACCATGCACATTAAAGATGCTTACGAGCCAGAAACTGGTACAAGATGAAGGCACCCCCAAACAAGACAAGCCAAAACCCAAGGAAGTGCGGATCAGAAGCTCCACTCCTATTAAACCAGACCAGGTGGGAATAGCTTAAGTTTATTCCCCTCTTCACACAGCAACTCTAACACATTCCTATCCTCATATCTACTCCCTGGCATTCCCCTCCTTTCAGAGCCTTCCATACAGATACAAATTTCACACTGAACCACTCATTTGAGAAATTCCCTGAAGTTTGGAAAACTGCAAGGTCATTCAAAAAGTTACACTAGCACTATCAGCAGGTTCGAAGAGATACAATCAATCTCTTCTGGAAACAAACTGCACTCACATGGAAAACAACAGAAATCAATGCACCCAGCCCACCCCTTCTGTAGGGCAAGCTGAAAGTTCTGCTCTTACTGAATAGCTTCACAGGGAAATAAGAATTCATTTCATCCCTTACTTATTTAAGTCTTATGCTTAAAAGTGAAGAGCAAGACAAACCTGTGACTCAACCCAAGCAATTGCTAATTAAGTGAAAGTCCTACAGTAACATGCAGACAGGGAAAATCTTTTGTTTAGAACATACATTTGCAAGTAGTATCAAGCAGTTTTGTCTGCTTCTATTTAGAATTATACTAACTGAAAAAAAAAGAACATTTAAGTAATATGTTGAATAAATAACTCGTGCAATTGCTATTATTGCACTAGTGTAATCATTCTGAGGGGTCCATGGCATCATCCAGTCAGGCTTTTTACAGCATCTCCCTGGAAAAATACGAGGAAATAAACATCAAATAGAAACCAAAATTAATTAAACCCTGCATCTCTCCTCCACCCAACTCTGAAAGCTTTGGGAACTGCTAAGTATGGAAGCGAGGAACAACACAGCAGGGAAAGCTGATTTCCTTCTTCTAACTTAAAAGGGCACTTCAAGACTTCACCTGGCAGAGGGGCAGCGAGCAGCGCTCCTAGGAGGAAACCCAGCCAATTAATACGCTCTGCAGCGTAGCGCGATCGCTCCCACCAGCCGCGCGTACTCGCAGGCACGCCCCTCTCGGTTCGCATCTGCCCTCCATGGCTGACGCGGGAGCTGGGAAAGCAGCCCTCAGACTACGAGGAACGTTTTAAATCCGTGATTCCTTGGGTAGGGCCACTCATTTCAGATCTGAGCCCCCTTCGGTGGTTTTTATGCGATCCTAAGAAGACAAACGAGCAGCCACGTGACAAGCAGAAGTTATTAACCACATGGAGGCAAAAAGGAAATGTTTTGAATAGGGCTCTTTGCCACTCCCAGCATTATCTTCAAAATGACCTGCCTGCTTGCAAACTGAAACACAGAAATGGCGGCTTTGTGGTCAATACCAACGGCAACCAACCTGATCTCCTGCTCCCAGCACCGTACCCACACGAAGCTCGCAGCCTTCGGCGTACCGTGCTCCTACACTTTCCCCGTCAAGCCTGAACCCCAGCAGTTTTAAATCTCACCTCTAACCACCACCACCATCAATTCTTCAACGCTGGCAGTCAGCGGGGTAACAGAAACAAAGTTTAAAAAACTGCACTACAGCATAGCAAGAACATGACATCTACCGAAGGTCAAAAGAACTGCATTAGCAGATAACTGTTTACACAGTTTATCCCAACTCTCCATGACCCTGGACCCTCAGCCGGAAACAACAATTAGCTCCTTATGACACACCCGATTCAATTAAGCACGTCGCGCCCGGGAACGAAACCACTGATTCGCAGCAGCGAGGCCGAGAGCATCCCGGGGAAGCCCGAGGCACACCTCCACCGCAGGTACCTAGGGCTGCGGGGGGCAGCCATTACCACAACCTCGGGCGAGCCGCTCTGCCCTCCGCACGCCGTCCCAGCACCGGAGGGGAGGGAGCCACCTTCCTGCGGCCATCTCCTCGCATCTCTCAGACGCTCCCCCGGCCCCGCGCCTGGGAGCACCTGGCACGGCGCAGCACCCAGCCCTCCCCTCCCTGCCCCGCGGAGCGCACGGGGGCATCGACCCCCAGCGGTGCCCGGGCCCGGCCGCCCTCCTGCCGCGGGGCCAACGAGCCCCGGGCTGGCTCCGGCGGGGGCCCGGGGCCGGGTGTCTGCGGCGGGGCCCCTCCTTCCCTCCGTCCTTCCTTCCCTCCGTGCCTGCCTCCCCTCCCTCCTCTCTCCCTGCCTGCCTCCGCTCCAGCCCTGCGCTCTATACAGGGCCCCCACGTGACGCGGGCGGACGTTTCAATACTGCTGCACAGACACACAAAAATATTTCTGGAAACTTCCACTCCTAATAATTTACAGATTAGGGCCCGGCTCTCCCCCCCCGCACGGACCCAACCCCGGCCCGATCGCCCCCCTCGTAACGAGCCCGAGCCCCCACCCAGGCCCCCTCAGGCCCCTCGGCCCCCCCGGCTCCCCAACCCAAGCCCACCACCGCGGCCCCGCGCCCGGCCTGGGGCCCCCGCTGCTCGCAGCCCCGGGCCTCGAGGCCCCTCCGCAGCCCCCCCTTGGCCCCCAGCCCCGGGGGCTCCTCACGGCCCTGCCTCCCTCCCTCCCTCCGCCCCCGGCCCGCTCCGCGCCCTCACCTCCGTGTCCCTCGCAGCCTCCTCCTTCGGAAAGTAAGGGGGGAGGGAGGGGGGGAAGGTGAGCCAAGTTTCTAACCACACGCCGAGGGAAAAAAAAAAAAAAAAAAGAAATAATAATGACGATGAAAAAAAAAAAAGACCCCCGAAGTGAATTAAAATATCAAGGGGAGGGTGCGCGGCTGCCTCTCCGCTCAGTACCCGGGGCCGTGAGGGGCCGTGAGGGCGCCCCGCCGCCGCCGAGCCCCCCCGGGCCGCTTCTACCTTCCGCAGGGCCCCGCCGAGCTCCGGCTCCCCGCCCCGCCGCCGGCTGCCCCGGGCCCCGCTGCGCCGGCGGTGCTGGCGGCCGGGGGCTGCCGCTCGTCCCGCTGCCGCCGCCCTCCCCTCGGCCCGGCGGGCGCTCAGGGCAGCCCCATCCCCGCCGCCCGCCCCCCGGCTCGCAGAGAACTTCGCCCCCCGGCGGCTCCCCCCGCGGGCTCCCCCTGTGAGCAGGTCGCACGCACGGCGGCCGAGGCGGCGGCGGCAGGGACTGAGCGCGGCGCGGCTCCCCCTCCTAGTGCCACAGGCGCGGAACCGGCTCAAACCGGTTCAGACCGGGAGATTCCATCTCGGTTGAGTTTGCGGCCCATGGCGCCGCGGAGCGTTTGGAAACCTCGGGCCTCCGCCCAGCGCCCGCTCCCATTGGTTCCCCGGCGGGCCGCCGCGCCAGCGACATCCGCGCTCATTGGCCGGCGCGGCCGTCCGTCCGGCGCTGAGCCGCGGAGGGGCGGGGGGAGCGAGCGGAGGGGGGGGCTGGAGAGGGGGGCGGGCCGCTGCGCGCCGAGTGGCCGAGCCGAGCTGTCGCTCAACGCCGGGCCCGCCTCCAGTTCGCAAACGGCGGGCGCGGGTGCCGGCGCGCTGTGATTGGTCGGCGGCTCGGCGGGACGTGCGCGGCGCGTGGGCTTCTTGAGGGAGGGGGCGGCCGTTGGCGGCGGGTGCGCGCCTCAGGAGGTGTGAGGGGGCCCCCCCCCCTCCCGTGAGGGGAGCCCCCCTGAGGTGAAAGAGGGAGTTAAGAGAATCTTAGTAGGTAGGATGCTGATTAGCGAATACCTAGGTTGTTGTATTGAACTTGTACGTGTTGCTAACTACTGTGCAAATTAACCAAAACGAGAAGTCTTGGGGCCCCTCACAAAGGATGGCTCCTGACAAAAACGGGGAACCTGTCTCAAGAACGGGCTGAGACCGACCCTGTGGTTTGGCCAAGAGCCAAGGAGCAGCTGAGTCTGCACAAAGGCAGGAGGTGATGAAGAAGAGTCCTCAGCCTTCGTCCCCACGGACCCTGGTGACCCCCACCAGGAGACCCTGCGCAAACGCAGATGGGAGGAGCTTATGGAAATGACTTCTTGAAGCTAATTGTAATACGAAGCGGGGATCGGTTATGCATGTGTAGAGGTGTGTTGGGGAAAGCCAGGAGGCTCTTTGCTCAACAGTGGAATCAACTGTGGAGCAGACACCCCTGGGTTCCCCCCAAGCATTTTCCTTGGAGGAGCCTCTGCTGCCAGCCACTCACCACAGGAGCAGGTAACGACCTCCTGAAGCCTCGGATAAAACGGTATGTGTTATAAGAAGGGCCTGTAAGTTGTACGCGTGGCCAAGGCAGCTGGTAAATCGTGTAGACGTCTGGTGTGCAGCATAGTCTTCCTATGGGAGGAGGGCTTAGAGCAAGGGCGTAGAGGTAAACTGAGGCGGTGTTGCTCGGCATGCAGTATTGCACAAAGGCGTACCAAAACAGATAAAATTAATTTGGCACCAGAGCAGGATCTAATGGATTTGTTTAAGCCTCCCCTTCCTCCATAGGAGTAGGGTGTGGACTCAAATGGAATATCTGCTCCCTCAGTCCTGTACTAGGATGAAATCTGCCCCCATAGCCTTACAGACACCTCTCCAAGAGGTGGTAGGGCCTGTGTGTGGGTCCATGCTGATCAAAGTACTTTTTTCCACCACTGATTTAGAGGAACGGGAATGGGTTGCAAAGTATTACAGGAGTGAACCAGTAAGTGTAACCAAGCATTTTCAGTTCATTGTAAAACAGCATAACCCTGACTGGAAAGACATATAGTTATTATTAACGAGTACGTGACTGAGACAGAGAAGCAACTGATTTTCAAAACAGCAGGGAATTTGGCTGAAGACCATGATAGGTTACAGGACGGGAATACTTCCCTCTCCAAGACCCGAAGTGGGATGTTGATAGATCTGCACATGTGGAAAGATTGCAGGAGTATCAGGAGTGGATTTAAAAGGGAATGGAGAGGGCCATCCCCAAAACCATAAACTGGTCAGCTTTATATGCAGTTAAACAGAGTCCTTCCAAGTCCCCATCTGAATTCCTGGATTGACTGAGGGATGTAATGTGCTGTAGTACCCCGCTGGATCCTGGGTCAGAGGTAGGACCTACGGGACTTCATAGTTTTGTAAGGTGGCTAATTCCATCCCTGGGAGTAAGTGAATTAGAAAAAGCTATTGTAAGTATCTCAGCCACGTTGGAAATTATTGAAAATGCCACAGCTGATGCTCTGTCGGCATTGCAGGAAGAAATTCGGCCTCTGGGGGACAAAGGGAGTTTCATCCCTGCCATCAGCCATATATCTGGGGGTGTTCGGCTCTCTGTGGCATCTCTGTGCCCCACAGCCTGCTTTGGGCACAGCTGCCTGGCACAGAGGAGAGAGAAGGCTTTAACTGAACAAGGAGCGCTCTTCTGCCACATGGAGGGAATGAATGGGATGATCTTAGGGCACAGACTGGGTTCTCAGGGGTAATGCAGGTTCAGCAGCTGTGGTTGCGCATCTTGCTGTCACCACAAGGAGTGCAGCAATGAACTTAGCACCTTTGGTATCAAAAAACAGTCTCGTGTGAGTTCTGTACAAATGTGCTGTATTACAACTTACATTCAGTGAAAATACTTGGTATCTGCAGATGTGTTTCAAAACCTTATCTGGAGGAATAGTAGTTCTAGAGTTTTTACAAAAAGGTCTAATTCCTGAGGGGAGGATAACGATGAAGTATTTATCCCAGGAACAAGCATTGCAGTCTTACCACCACTTTACTAAAGGTTTCCTTTTGATGATAGTCCTGGGACACCAGTATGCTGTCAGTGAAACTGCTTATAGAAGATGTACTTTCAGTTTGTAGGATACCATATTCTCTTGGTAGAATCTAAATGAAACTTGCTACATAGCACTCTGAGATGTTATTCACCAGAGCTATGACCAGTTGGAAGGCAGGGAAAGCTTATGCTTAAGTTCATTTGCACAGGTTTTTTTAAAGTGATTTGTACTTTGCTCTGTGTGTTCAGCTTGAGACTTCACAAGGAAGTCTGTCCTCTTACAAATTCTGACTTCTGACAAAAAGTCTTCTAAAGTCATCCTCATTTTTTTTTTCCTGAACTGAAAAACTAATCTTGCAGCTGTCTTGAGAAACGGTGCTGGTACCTTTTGCTTTTGCTCTTTTTTTTTTTTTCTGTGCTTATTTTTTCTCTGAAGTGGAAGCACAGTAGTGATTTGGGAGTACTAGTTGTTTTTGGAAAGGTGTATGTTGTCTTTAGGAGTCTTGGAGACTAACTACCCCAGAGTATTGAATGGGGTAGATAGGTGTTAATTTTTGCTGCTAGTGTTGTTTGCCAAACTGCACTCTTACATTATAGATTATTGCAACCTGTAAAATAAAATGGCACTCATAGAAGTTAATAAATTAGCTTAATGAAAATAAGCCCTTTGATTCCTCACTGAGTTATTAAAATAGGAGTTACAAAATTGAATTGGAAAATGGAGAGACATAGACAGATCTATGCCCCTTTGTCAACACGTATGTGTTCTGTACCAATTGTGGTTTCAAGTGTTCTGCCCTAATAGTCTGAGCTCCTAGCATGTGAAATATAAGCCTCTCAATTACTGTTTGTTTTTTGTCTACAGGCTCTGAGAAGCTTGTGGTTGAACCTGCTAGGATAAGTTCTCCATGGCTTTATATATATTAAAAAAAAAAAAAACCTAGCAGAACGGAAAGGAGTATAGAAAGAAATACAAATACTTGGCCATAGCCTGCTGAGGATAATAACAGTTAAGGTGGCTTCCTGTGTCCCACTTGTCCACAAAATGCGTGTCTGTATAGTAATTCATGCAGACATAAAATGAAGAATTCAGTAACACTAATTAATTACTTCAGGTTGTATAAATCTTTATTTTTTTCCTACTTTATTACTCTAAAACTGTTGTCATTGGCAAAAACGTTTCAATACTTGTTGAAGTGGATGGATAATTACAGCACTAGCTTAATAAACCTTTTTTTTCTGAATTTTTTGTACATGAATGCTGAAGTTTTATCAGAGAACACCGGTGAGTTAAAAAAATCTCTACCATTTACTTAACTTTCCTTGCATTATAGATGACAGCATATATAATGTTTTGAGCGCTTGCTGCCGGTGTCTTAAAGTTTGCCTTTAAATAAAGCTTCACGCTTCTTTAAAAATCAATTAACTTCTACAAAGGAGTTTAAGGAGCTAGTAGGTTTAAGTGGGAGCTAACCCTTTCAGCTAAGGGTCCGTTAATAGGTTTATATCTATTCATGCTGGGAGCTTATTCTGTTAAGTTAAATGAACTAAGTTACTAGCTCTGCAATGCCATGAGAAATTATGAAATTGCAAAGTATGTGGAATAGTTCAGAAAGGAATTTAAGAACTATACCTTTTCAGTAGGTTATTTGTTCCCCAGTGCACTTGTTTCTTTAGCTGAGGCAGCTTATGAGATCACAGTCCAAAAAAGGAAGGTGTTTCACATGATTAATGCTCAATATTGAGCAATGTGTTATGTTTCCAATTTCAACAGGCACTTCCTCACTGGTAGAGAATCACCAAAGAGAAAGTTTGTCAAAAGCAAGTCATTAAAACAACACTTAGCCTAGCAGCTCCGAGCTCGTCTTAATACGGGAAAACTACCTTCAGTATCGCTGCCTTCCCTAATAGTAATAGTGTAGGGCATAGGGCAGGATCATGCGGAAAATCTCAAGTGATGGAAATAAAGATCACTGCTAAATTACTGGTAGTGTGAGGTATGTATCTTAGCAGAAAGGAGCTCGACAGTTGTGGACTGTGCTGTTGCTGGTAAGTTACAAAAAGGAAGTTTATACTGCCTTTTGTGAAGTCTTCTCCTTAGCTTTCCACCTTTACAGATTGCATCTGTTCAGCCATGAAGCTGGTGGGCTGTGTGCAAGAACTGTTTTTTCCTACCACTTTGGCCCATTCCTTCTGTGAAATTTAACACTTTAAGGTTGTTCCTGTAGTAATTCCCAAAAGATTTCTAGCAGTAAGAAAATTGTAATTACAACTACTTTATGTTCTACTCATACCTATGATTCTCAACTGCCCTACGGGTTCCAAAAGTGCTGTGGGATTCTTTTTCCTCAGTCTTCATTTTGTGGATTTGAGTTGTGTTTTTACATATAATTCTGGGAAGGCCAGAGAAATAATTGATATCCAAATATGTGTTTTTCAGGCAGAAGCTGAGGAGATGCAAGACCATAAGTTCCCAAATTAGGTCCCTTGTGATGTATTACTGAAGAAGGTGCCATGCCATCAGGATAGTCCCAGGTCAGATAGAGGGGCAGGAGGAGGTGTGACTGAAAGTGGCGTATCAGCTTAGCTTGCCTTAATTCAAGAAGGTGTTTGTGGAAGCTTTGTTACCCACAGATAGATGTTGTTTCTGTAGTCAAGTTCATAAATTGTGAGTTACTCTGCCCTTCATAAATGGAACCTGTAACTCTGAGGCTTTCTTACAAATAATAGTTGTCTTAAAGCAGTCACAGCAGAGAGCTTCATTTTTACTGCATATGATTCATAAATCGTATCTCTTCTATGAGGGGAGGGGAGTTTTTGAAGTGTTTAAGAACTTCAATAGTTGGAATATGAACGCTCATATTTTTAATCACACACAAGTAATTGCATCCTGTGACATCTGTCACGATGTTAACAAGTAGTGCTTTATATACTCGTTTACCTTAGTGTCGTGGGCTGACTTGTCTAGTAATTAACAAATCTGTAGTTTTGGCAGTGTGACATATGAATGAAGATAGCATTGCTACTGGTTGGATTGAATTTGTAAGCAATTCAAAGCCAGAATGAATAGATGGAGCAAGTTGCTGATGGGTTAAAATCAGGGTTGTAATTCTAGCACTCAGAATAAACAGTGTGTCTATGTATGTTTTGATGTTCTAACTAGCCCTGGTGTTCAAAACAAACTGATGTCAGAGCCCAGAAAGTCAGATATTTTGTTAACTCCTTTGGCTTGTGCAGAAGGTTCCCTTTTCTGGTTCCCTTTGTTTGTATTTTTGTGCAGGAGAAGAGTTCAAATCCTTGAGATTTGTTTGTTAAACTGAAAGTTTGCTATTTCTGTTCAAACTTGTTATTTCAGATGGAAAGTTAAATGCAGCTTTTCACGCTCGCATCTGTAACATCCCAGAACGAAATGTGTTCTTTAAAAATCGTGACAGTAAACCAGGCCTTAGTTTGGCAAGTTGGTAAGCTATATCCTGTGCTTGAACGGGGCGTAGTTCCTAGCGCTCCTCTGGTAGGAAGCAGTTATCGCTGGCTCTGCTTATTTCAAATAACTCAAATAACTTTTGGTGGAAATGGTCCTCATATCTTTATGCAAGATGTGGCTGTTACTAACCAGCTATAGTATGAGAAGACAGAATACTTGTCTCCTCTCTTCTGTAAGAAGCTTGGTAAAGGGTTGTTCAGAAACTGCAGTCATAAAAAAGCAGCTCTTTTAACAGGATAAAAGTATCTGGATCTCAGCTTCTTTCGAATACACATACCATCGGTCGTTATTGTAAGCTTACGCCTGGTGTTTTGTTGCCACTGTTCCCTGTCTGTTGTTTCCTTTACATGTTCAGTCTGGAATTTAGGCCTTGCTGAAATCAACAGGAAAACTTGGTCGTGTGTCAGGTCAGCAACGTGCCCTGGTAGTATAGAAGCTAACGGTACTGCACTGTATCAGCAGGGGTGCAGCCAGTGGATGAAGTGATTATGCCTTTCAGCTTGGCACTCACTAGGCTGCATCTAGAGCACAATGCCTGGGTTTTGGTCCTTCAGTACAAGAACCATGCTGAAAACTCCATGGGAGCTCTTCAGAGGCCAGGCAATAAGAGGGGAAGAGGCTGAGTGAGCTGGGCTGCTTCTTTCTGGAAAAGAGATGGCTGAGGGCACACCTACCGGCAGCCCCCCAGTGCCCGGGATAATTCTACAGGAAAGGGCGAGCCAAGTTCTTTGAGATGCGTGGCTTGGGAACAAGAGGCAACAAGCATAAATGCAAGCGGGAGGTTCCTCCTGGAGATGAGGGGACTACTCCGTGCTGTCAAAATAACCATAACAAAGCTGCGAGCTGCTTGGTCTGAATTTGGCATTTGTTGTGGCTTGAGCGGGAGGTTGGATGCTTGAGCAGAGATGTCCTAAGGTCCCTTCCTTCGTCTGAGTGATTTGAGAGAGCCTTAAGTTCTGCGTTGGTGTATATAACTTTGTGATATTTTTGTACGTGAAAATGTTGCTTATTTCTGGTCTTTGAACATAGCTTAACTCCTGATATGGTCGGATGATTTTCTTCAATTGACATCACTAATTTTGATTTTAATAAATGCTGTCAGAAATCTTTTGTGGCTTCTGAAAGAAATAGATGTAGAAATGATCTTGTATCCCACTAGCACGTATTATTTGATGGAACTGTGTTGGAGGAGTGTTTACAGGTTTAATATATTTATCTTTCTCAAAGAATCAAATCTCTGCTACTTGACCTTAAGCCTGGGTGCTGTGAGTGGATTTTTCAGGTGTTAGTGAATGTATGCCAGTATCACTGATACTAACCCCTGGGCAGAGGAAGAGATGTGTAATACAGTGAGTGAAGTTGGGAAGTGGGAGTATTTAGTTTTAGTTTTCCTTTGCCAAAGCAAAACTGAAGTGAATGTAAATTAGTCCCGTGTAATACCTTACACCCACGTCTTCAGAGACTTGAAGGATCTGCTTTCCTACCTTTTATGAGGAGATCTTAACTTTCCATGAAAACCAGCAGCAAACATGGTGTAGGTAGGAATGGTGTAGGCAGAATTAAATGAACAGTTTAGTCTATTTGTTCTTCACAAGGGCCCCACGATTTGTGGCAGCAAGAATATTTTGAATGTTTTCCTAATCCCTGCACGTGCTGTTCATGGGTGAAAGGATGGGCCACTGCTCTGATTTTGTCACAAAATAAAGATGATGTGCATTAGCAAGAAGTGCTTACTAGCTTTCACCTTCAAGCTGGAAAGCTATGTTGCATTCTTCCTCCTGTTATCTCAAATGCAAGTTTTCTTGTTTGCTTTTCTTCTGATAGTTTTGGGGTTTCTGAACACTTTCCCATAATTGTTCTCTATCAGTTCAGTAGCTTGTCATTTGTAGTTTTAGCAGAAGAGCTTCTTGAACAATGCTTACTTTTGGTCTCTCGAGGTTTGTCGGAAGCAGGACTACTTTCTAATGTAGTGCACTAGCATTAGGTGGTGTGTACCTCAGAAAGGTGATGTTCTAAAAGCAGATAACGTCATGCAAGTAGGAGAAAAACCATCACCCTGTAAAGAGATCATGACGCTAACTCGATGTAGGATTAATAAGCAGAGCAGGGAGGGGAGAAAGAGGCAGCTAAGGGAAGTAAGGGAAAGGAAAAGTAAAAGCAGGTGTTGTGTAATGGTGAAGTGAAGGGAATGAGGCATTCAGAGGAAATTGCCAGCTCTACATTTCCAAGAGTGTCTGGGGAATGCACAACAAGCAATCTGTTAATGTCACCAGTGTCACTGTAAACAGCTTCAGCCTCTGCCTCATTCTTCAGTAAAGGTCCCTTCCCGAACCTATTCAGGGGCTGGGAATTCCGCCGAGTTCTTGCTTGACCACGCAATGTCCTTTGTGAAGACTTTCTTCTGAAAGCAGGCAAAGGTGTTGCATGGCCTCATAGTTCACACTTTCTCATGCAGCCGTCAGCTTAGTTCTATGATTTTCTGATGTAATGGGACCAGAAAATATGATGGGCTAATTATTGAATGTAGAGAACTTGGTCTGGCCTCACAGGCTTACTTTATCATTCTAGAAATGGCAGAACTAATCCCCACCTAAGCATTCCTCTTCTCATTGAGCATCTGCTGTTGTTTTTAATTGTTCTATTTTTTTTTTTCTTTTGGGAGAGATTCTAATGTACGTAACTTATTCTTCAGTTATTTTTGGCTCTTTACCTTCCCAGTCCAAATTTGGCCAAACTAATTTTGCACTTTAATTTGTTCTTGTATGGAAGAAAACAACTCACCTGTCTTGATGAACATCCTGACATGTGGAAAACGGACTCCACAATCAGTGAGATGTAAAGTAGGTATGATTACTGAGTGCTAGGAAGCATGGGGGCAGTCCCACTGAAGTCATGCACACCCCAACACAGCAGCTCCTTGGTTATATGCAGTAAAGAGTGGCGTATGCACAAAGTTTCCCAACACACCTCTACACATGCATAACCGATCCCCGCTTCGTATTAAAATTAGCTTCAAGAAGTCATTTCCATAAGCTCCTCCCATCTGCGTTTGCGCAGGGTCTCCTGGTGGGGGTCACCAGGGTCCCTGGGGACGAAGGCTGAGGACTCTTCTTCATCACCTCCTGCCTTTGTGCAGACTCAGCTGCTCCTTGGCTCTTGGCCAAACCACAGGGTCGGTCTCAGCCCGTTCTTGAGACAGGTTCCCCGTTTTTGTCAGGAGCCATCCTTTGTGAGGGGCCCCAAGACTTCTCGTTTTGGTTAATTTGCACGGTAGTTAGCAAAGACATTAAGCAACGCGTACAAGTTCAATACAACAATCTAGGTATTCGCTAATCAGCATCCTACCTACTAAGATTCTCTTAACTCCCTCTCTCAATCCCAGATCAATGATTTCAGAGGGGTTGTTAAAAGAATATTAACAGGGTTTACAGACCTTAAGTTAGAAGGTTTTATAAGCTGTAGTAAGAAATAACGTAATCCAAAAACCTTGGAAACAGGGAATAGAATGTAACTGAGCGGAGAGGAAAAATGCAAACTGATACATCCTCGGGAAAAAGTGAGAAGTTCAGTACAAGGGAAAACCTGGAAGACAGTAATAGCTAAGGGAGCAAATGGGGAGCAGAGCAGATGTCTTTGTTCGGTGACTGGGTGAAGAGAAGGACAATACAACTGTGGCGTATCTGTGGGGATTGCTTTGACCAGTAGCAGGGGAATGGCCTTCTTCATATAATTTTCATGAGACCGCTCACGGAATGTTGTAGGTAGGCTTGAGTATATCATTACCAGTATGTTGCAAATAGATGGACACAATTTCAGAAAAGATATGTTAATTACTTCTTTCTTAGGAAGAAAAGAACAGAGGAATGAAATCAGTAACATGGCTGAGAGAAAAACAGGTGGGAACATATCAATAAATTTCCTAAGATTAACACTGTTGATGAAAGTTTTAAGATAAGCATTTAATTTAAGTAACTGTGAATAAGTGTTAGTCATTAAACTAGAAAACAATTTTTTTCACAGTATGTACAGATTCATGAAAAATAGCTTTTGAGATAGGGCCAAATAACACTGGGAAGTAACAAGGGAGACCTTCTGCCTCTGCAGTCTTTTCAAGGTGTAGTGTTTGTGGTGTTTTTGCTGATAATGGAATTCCTTTTCAAGCTACACCTTGCTTGCCATGTTCATGTGAGTAGCGTTGATGCCCGAAGGTAGGAAGACAAAGGGAAAGAACAAGAAACTTGTCCCCCTCAACAACTTGGCTATCCTTCTGTTAGGACACTTTGCTAGTTTATTTTCACATTGAACAGCCTGTGAAATTAAAATGTGTCCCAAGTGATGAACGCAGGACTTTAATTCCAAAACATGTATCTTTAGCTTGTTCGTTGTGGAAATCAATCAACTAATTACAAATCTTGGGGTGGGGAGGGAAGGTGGGGGGGTGGGGGGGTAAGAAAGGAGTAGAAACTAGATTACTTCTTAGGTTTTTCTTGGAGATAGGATATTTTTTAAAAAAATAGTAAACTACAGCTTTCTGTTTTAGGGAAGTAAGTCAGCGTTGAAGTAAACTATAATATTCTTCCCAAATGTTCTGAAGACAAGGTGCAGCTTCCTGAATCTATCAGCTGTAAATGATTAATGTGTAAGTAATTCTTATCCAATTCATTAAGATGTGGTGTTTTTTTTGTTTGTTTGTTTTTTTTAGGTTTTCATATGGAACTCTTTGATTTAGAGTCTTTCTTGTGTGCTTTACTGTATTTTCACTGATCTCTCTTTTTCAGACTATAATAAATTAATATTCAGCCTTTGGCAATCTATATTTTTAAAACACTTTCTTCTTTCATACCTGTGACTAAACTTAGTCTTTGATCCTGCTCCTCTGTGACTTCCCTTTTCTCCTCTAAAGGGAAAAGTAAGACTAAAATCAGGAGTATTCCTGTCCATAGAAAACTTTCCCTTGTGAGAATCCTCTGGACAGGTTCAGTGGAAGAAAACATCCCTGCAAGCTCTAAGTGTCTATGAACAATTAAACAATTTATTATGTAGGCAGGATAGAACCAGAAACTTGTCATCCCAGAATAAAAAGGAAAGAGTAAAATAATCCAGCCTCAAAGCAAAAGGGAGCATTGTGGGTCTGAGACTTGACAATTTCCTGATCTACGTGAGTAATAAGTAGAGGGTTTCAGTCAGTCCACAATTACGTGGTAGATGAGACTACTGTCTGTGGCAATATCTAAACAATAGATACCTATCTACAAGAAGGAAAAGATGCAAACTTTCAGAAACTTTGGGGAGAAAAAAAGCTTGTCACTGGCTTTGGATTGTCTGTGGGCAAGACAAGTTCAAGATCTTCAAAGAACGAATTAGCAAGAAGCAGGCGCTGCGTGAACCATGTGCTGTGTGTGGTTAACAATGCTGTAACAAGAAACAATCTTTTTGTGACAGAGGTTACCAGGCTTCTAAGGGTGATGTCAATGGCACCTTCAATGCCAAAAGTTTATTTCACTGCTCCCTGTAAGAAGACATTGTGTCAAAATAACTGCAATCGCTTCTCAGTGTGATGTGTGTGAAGAAGGCGCTAGGAGGTACCAGCGGCAAACTTGTGCGTGGTTATGACAGTCCTCTTACAACTTCACCTGCCTTATGGGACTGTGGGAAAGATGGCTGCACACGTTTTCTTACCAGGGAATTAGATTTCAATAATTTGGGAAATGCAGGTCTTAAGATATGTCTGCACAGAGAAAATTGGTAATTAGAAGCATGTGTTCTCCTGTAAGTGTTCCAGTGAACTGTCTGGATCAGGATGAAAGCCTAGATTAACACAGTGTGACTGTTGTGCAGATGCAAACCTGGTGTGCCTTTAACCATTTCAACTAGGCTTGTAATGTGGTTAAAAACTTGTGTACTCATAGGATCTTTATAGGTAGAGTAAAAAGGAATCAAACTAAAGTAAAATACATACAAGCAGTAGTGTGATTTTTAACTAGGTGTCACCTAACAGCAGTTAGCCTTAAACCTAGAGCTCTGATGTTCCAGATCTTAGATGGAAAAGGATTTGGGATTCCAAATCTTAGTTTTAAGTTGCATGTCAGAATACAACCTAAATAAATAAATAAAGGTTTATAGACAATGTACATGAAATACACGTACCCTTTTTACCTGTTAGTTTTTTTCCATTCTTGCTTTGTTTAAAACTGTTAACCTAAAGTTTAGAGGAAATAGGGAGGTAGAAAATCATTTCACATAGCGATTCAGCCAAACAAGTTTGTGGTTGTAGCAGAATAACAAAGAACTTTACTGTTTTTTGTTTTTTTTTTTTTTTTGTAAGTGGGTTTTATGAATTTGATAAAATACTCCATAAAGTCCATGGTTAAAAAACAGAGATGCTACGTCCTCTTGCAGCAGATGTGCATCCCAATTTAATAATTTCCCTCATGAAAATAACTAGCTTGTAATGTTAATATTTTTAAATATGCTAGATCCTTAAACCTAAAGGGGAGGAGGGCATCCTGCCCATGCTGTTCACTAGATCACTCAAGGATGATCAATAATCTATTAGCAGGAATCTGTTCCATTTAACATTTACCACTAATGAGTTCTTTTATCCTTTCCAACTGTGAAATAATACAGAGAAGTAGTCCAGAAGGTTGAATTGTGGAGGAGATCAACATAGCACCAGAAATAGTCTGTAATAAAGATATTTAGCAGAAAACGCACGTTAAGCAACCTTCTTTTTATTACAAAAATTTAAAATGTCACGTAAGCCTGCCTGTCTCTCCTGTCTAGTTCGGAGGCACGGCGATGAGCTTCATTAAACAGCGCAGCACCATGGCTCTGTATACAAAATCAATTTATTTACAAATATTTATCACACCTGGTTTAACAGTGGTATGAATTACATACTGCCCGAAGGAGTAGAGAATGAGAAAATTTCCAAGCATAAGTGTTTTTTCCATTCTAACTGAGAGTGACTAGGACAACATAAAGCTCTAACAAGTCTCTATCAGCTAGCTTAAGTGGTGTCTACAAGTTTTTAGTGTTTGGGGCGATCATTTCAGCATCTTTTGGAATAGTTGTTGAAGGCCAAACCCTATTTTTACTTGCTTCCTTTTGCACAGGAAGAAGTATAGGAAATCTTATATATATTGGTGGTTGGCATGCTCTAAAATGTAGCTTTAGCTTTTCTAGACTGAGAAATCAACTTTGAAAGCAAACCAACAATAGAGGAATTTATGATATTTTTTTTCAAAAGCCACACATTGTCCTATCTTATTCAGAGCAGGATTTTTCTAACAACCAAATTCTATGAGAGTCTGTTTTTCAAAGTTATGTAATAAAAATAATTGTCAAAACTATTATGATAGTCTAGACTACACACAAAAAGAGAACTCAAGGGAAATCATGGAGATTTTCCCACGGAAATAGAGAATGAAAAGACCAAAACGTTTCATCTATTGTAAATAAGTATTATCTATAACCTTTCAGAATAGTTTAGTTGCTTCTTGAAAGAAAATGGGTAGTGTAAATTGTTCTGGAAGAAAACGTGCTATTGTTAGCCCTGCTCTGTTGGGTTAGCGATAAGAGCTTGGGAAAGCTCTGCGATTTCCTAAGTAGACTATTAGCCAGGCTTCCCTCCTCTGTAATAGATACGCTAGTTGTATCAGACAGTAGTCTGTCAGAAAACACAAACTAAAGCATCTAGTTTAGCTGGAATAAATGGTGGTTTCTCACTTGGAAAATCTGTTCCGCTGAGGATTTCAGAAAAACTAAGACATGTCTTGGGCTGAGACACAGCATGCCTGTACTGGGGGGTCACGCAATAGCCTTAGGAAAGGGGAGGGAGGAAGGCTTTCCTTCATCTTCCCAGCCTGACACTTTATTTTCCTCTACCTGTTAATAGCATGTGGAAAATAGTTCATGTAAAAGGGAAAGTTTGTGGAGTCAGGTGAGATATTTCTTCATTACAGCAGTAATATGTGAGCAAAAGACCATTGCAGATGCAAACTGGGTCTCAAGGGCAATAGGATTTTGTTCGTATGTGCAGGTATTTGGGTCACAAGCTTGATGAAAGTGGAGAACACAACCCATGGAGTTTGGGAATGGAAGCTCTGAAATGTTACAGCAGCAGGGTCATCCCTTGTGACTTCTGGTAATTAGATAAAATCTGCTGATTAACGAGGCCATGGTTTCATGTACGCTTTAAGCTAGCACTGAAAACTCACCCGACAACGTGATTTTTTTAACCTGGATATGCATCACTGTGGTTGTCATATCACTTTTGCTGGGAGGGACAGGTATGTAGCTAGGAGTAGGTGGGAAGGGGAATGACAGAACTGTTTCAGCAGCATTGCGCTTTAGTAATGATTTAAACAGTATATAAAAGTAGCTTGAAAATACAAAAAAAAAAAAAGAGGGGGGGGGATAAGACAATGAAATATCTTCTTGGAGTCAGAAAAAAGCTTCCCAACTATAGCTTAACTCCCAGACCCTTATTTGCATCTTCTGCTGTACCTGCCTTTTTGGGTTCGGTGAGGATGCTTCCAGGCCGACAGCCATCTGATCAGGTAGTGACGCTTGCTCTCATCCTGAACTAACGGTATGTCTGAAGTGTAACGCAAAATGAGTCCCCTTGAAGGTACACAACTAAAAAATTAACACGAGGTAATTTTAAACACAGAGGGAGGTTTTCAATGAAAGATAACGTTCAGAAATCAAAATTCAAACCCTTTGACTTCAAGGGAAGTTGTATGTTTTTTGTATGTTTTTTTATACATTTTAGTTTGGGCAACAATTAACTAAAAGTCTTAAGTGAACATGGTTAGCAACCTGGATTAATGGCATAAAGATTAAATTATATAGGTAAACACTGCTTTTCTATGTAAGTTATATGATTGATGCAAGTAAGGCCGCTCTTTGCATAGTCCACAAGAGGTTACTTGGAGAGCTGTGATATCGCTGCGGAAAACCAGTAGGAGATAGTACCGGTTTCCAGGAAATCAGCTTTCCAGTAGCTGGACGGGGCAGGGGTTGGTGGCAGTGGTAGATTCTGGGAGCAGCCCAGTGATCATCAGAAATATGATGATGGTGTCAGAAACGATGCAAATGTGAGGTGATAAGGAGGCCGGAGGTCAGCTCCCAAACTGCACTGAAGACAAGCACAGCAAGGGCACGGCTGAGCGCAGAGCTCCCTGCACAGCTTGGAAAAAGGACTGGAGGTTTCCACCAGAGATCAGATGTGCCAGTGGACTGCGTGATTGGGTGAGGTCTCAGATGACGCTGCTCAGGATAATTAGAGTGCAAATAGATACCAGTCTTTCTAGGTACATTTTATTAAAGAAATCCCTTTTTGTAGAGAGGGAAAAAAAACAGTTTCCTCTTGGATTAAGCTTTAGCCACTTTCATTTTCATCCTAGCAGAACTCCGTTACAAAAAGATCAAATGGTGCCAAATGCTGTTCTCATTAATAACACCTGAACAACATATTCTTTGTATAAAGTTTATCCCTGCTTTTAATTGAGGTTAATTGTAGCTTTGCAATAGCAACCCACAAGAGGGGAAAAAGTTTCCATGTCTGAGCTATAATTTGTATTTTTAATTTTTATTATGATTGAAGGTATCGCCAGTTTTAGTTCAAGGCACAGTGTACACACACACACACACCCCCCAGCCAAAGACAAGTGTTATCCCTCAAGTTTACTAAATAGGCCAAAAAATAACGTACAAGTCTCACAACGTTGATAGAGAGGGAGAGCTGAGGAGTCTGCGGCCTTTGCCTTGCTCTGGTTTGCAGAAGAAATATTTTTGACCTGAAATGGAAGTCAAACACGTTAGCTGCAAAATGCTGTCACAACATGAAACTGAATGCTTTCTAGGACTGCCAAATTAGCATATGTCAGAAGATGATAAGGCTCCAAAGAAGCAGGTTTTATTCTGTTTCTTCATTTTTTTTTTTTTTGTTTGAGATGCAGATGGGGGAAAACATCTGAGGGTTGTAGCCAACGTTTAGCAATTGAGTTATTTAATTTTGTATTTGTTCTTTGTTTCCAGACGGATTTTCTCTAGTGAATGTTGCTAAAACACTGAAATATGACATTTTTTCTCCTTTTTTGCCAAGAGAAAAACCCTCTAGTTAAATGATTCTTTGAAGAGTAGTCCCTAATCCAGGGAAGTTAACTTCAGCAACTGTAAAAGCTGTCTTTTCTTGCCTCAGAAAGTAAAACTGAGGAGCTCGGAAAGTCTTGGGAACTTGCTGCTAACCAATCTGCAAACCCCATATGCCTCCTATTTCTGTCACAGTGTTGGAACAAGGAACCTCTGAAGTCTTCTCGAAGACCCGTACCTATCACCACGTTAACTAGCTTTGTTTTGAAGTATTTTCTTTGTAATGCAGTGCATATTTCTGTTGTTAATATAAATACTTTTGCTGAAGTTTTAGGGCTATGATGGTTATTTTCTACTAAAAGAAGGCTTTCCACCAAATGTTAATGTGTAGAATTTTTGTAGTCTGGAGTGGCCTTTTCAGCCAGGGTTAGAAGGAAATAGCCAGTAACAAGGTTATTTTACTGTTCAGCTGGGATAAAACAGTCTGCTGCAGCATCTTGTATCTAAAACATGTGACTCTAATTGTCATTATTCTTTTTGTCAGCCAGCAGTTTGTGGTTTCCATCTCAGCAATACTCATTGTCAAAGAGCAATTTCACTTGTTGATCCTCCTTCTGTCTCCTGCTGAGGTAGTCGTTTTGGCCTGTTTCTGATCCAGCATTTTCCTTCTCTAGAGAACACAGTATTTGAACTTTGAACAAATCTTTTTTTCCTGCTTCCCCATGTCCTTTAAAAATAAAGACAAAACCCCTTTGCTAGCTTATGGAGGTTTACCTACAAGCCTACTTTTATTTAGACCCCTACAGAGAATAATTCGCTTCTTTCATGTCTGCCTGCATGTTCACAACTCTCCTGTTGCATTGGATCTAGGAAGCAAGTAGCACAAAATTGGATTGATTCACCAGAAAACAAATAATCAGAAACAAAATTCTCCTTCGGGTCTACCTGTTGAACTGACTCCTTGCGTGATTTACTGAGGGGTAGGAGGGACAAGCACTACCTGGGGCTCTGTTAGCCTGAAGTTGTACTAGATTAGAGGAAAAAACAAGACATTCATACTACTAGCATTATAGTTTAGGAGTTCTTGGCTCAGTGCAAGAAAATACTCTTGCTTGTATATTCCAGCCCATTACTCATCTGCTCCTTTCTTTTTCATCATTATTTGATAAATTACTTGCTATTAAAATAATTAAACCGTGAATCTTCACATTATTTATAATTTTTCTCAAGTTGTAATTTGCCCAACAGATATGAGGATAATTTTCCCTATGATTGCATAGCATTTAATATACTTCTGCAGCAAATAACTGCTATAAGTGGTGTGCCCTGTAAAGTGACATGATGTCACAATATTTCTTTGAAAATATAAAATTAACTATTATTAAGTAGGTATAGGTTATCTTTGCAGCTTAGAAAATGGAGTTTGATAGCCTGGTTCTTCTTGCTCTAGTATTCCAAGAATTTTATCAAAATTGTATGGGAATGAGGTTTGTGTTCTACAGAATGGGAAAGATGCACTTCCCCTGCCCTGTATTCCAGTGTGAATCACTTCCTTTGTTCTTTTTTCTTTCCAAGAACTAAAATTTTCCAACACATGCTTATAAAAGTGAAGCAAACAACGGCTATGTTTCAGGAGCCGTATTCTTTTTGAAATACAAACAATCTGTTGTACAATGTTTTTCTTGTTTAGAAAGATCCACTGCAGAGGCTGATAACCCATGACTGTCATGAATGATATATGTGGAAGTATGCTTGCAAGTATGGCTGCATATGAACTGATTCATTTCCAAATATTTAGGTATTTTTGGCTTTTAAAACTGATTCTCTTATACAGTGGAAGAAAAGCCTGTTTCTCTTGGCTCTGAAATGTTGTGGATTTCAAAGATGCTATTGTATGACTGGCTGTAAGTTTATTTAGAATGTTTTGCTTTAGGCATATATTTAGAGCTCTTGATTTTTTACCTGTCAAATTCTTATTTTTTAAAAAAGGTTCAATTATTCGCTGTTTCTTTTAAGCCTTTTCGTAGCTCTAAAATGGCTACTTTTTTCCCCCAGTTGTCAGTTAAACCTGATGTTTATTGCTTCTACCCTATCCTGCTGAAGTTTTTTGTTTTCTAAGGCACAAGATATTTTGTCAACTGATGTAGGTTATTCCCAGCAGTTTTCATTCTAGGAAACGTTAGTCACTGTTCAGTCAGTTACCCAGTGAAGTTAAGTTTCACCAGCTGATGTATCTTTTATACCACTGTCCCATAGTCTTTTTGTGTTAGATTCTTTTTTTTTCCAGTATTGAATAAGTTTTTCATATTTTAGGTTATTATCAGTTGTTACAAATATGCAACAAGCTTAAAGTGTAGAATGTACTTGCTAACTATTTTTATTGCATGGTTATTTACTTGGCTTCTACATAGTAGAATTCTTGTATGACTTTTAAGTGTGTTTGTATGTTTGTTTTTAGAACTAGCTGTTAATTCATAGACTCATAGAATATCCCGAGTTGGAAGGGACCCATGAGAATCATCGAGTCCAACTCCTGGCACCACACAGGTAACCCAGCAGTTTAGGCCACGTGACTAAGTGCACAGTCCAGTCGCTTCTTAAATTCAGACAGGCTTGGTGCAGTGGCTGCTTCCCTGGGGAGCCTGTTCCAGTGTGTGACCACCCTCTTGGTGAAGAACCTCTTCCTGATGTCCAGCCTAAACCTCCCCTGCCTCAGCTTGACACCGTTCCCAAGGGTCCTATCACTGGTGATTACAGAGAACAGGTCACCCGCCTCTCCACTCCCCTTCGCAAGGAAGTTGTAGACTGCAGTGAGGTCCCCCCCTCAGCCTCCTCTTCTCCAGGCTGAACAGGCCCAGTGACCTCAGCCGCTCTTCACGTCATCCCCTCCAGGCCCTTCACCATCTTCATCACCGTCCTCTGGACACTCCAGCAGTTTTACATCCTTTTTGTACTGTGGTGCCCAGAACTGCACACAGTACTCAAGGTGAGGCTGCACCAGCGCAGAGCAGAGCAGGATGATCACTTCCCTCACCCTACTAGCAATGCTGTGCTTGATGCACCCCAGGATCTGGTTGGCCCTCCTGGCTGCCAGGGCACACTGCTGGCTCATATTCAACTTGCTGTCAACCACAACCCCCAGATCCTTCTCGGCAGGGCTGCTCTCCAGCGTCTCGTCACCCAGTCTGTCCGTATAGCCAGGGTTGGTTGCCCCGTTCCAGGTGCAGGTCCCGGCACTTGCTTTTGTTAAACTTCATGCAGCTGGTGATTGCTCAGCTCTCCAACCTGTCCAGATTTCTCTGCAAGGCCTTTCCACCCTCAGCCAAGTCTACAACTCCTCCAAGTTTGGTGTTGTGATCCCCCTTTATTTGTTTGTCCCTTAATCCTTACCCAGAGGCTCTCAACTTTGCCATCGCCAACCTGAAGTCCCACACAGTCCAGCCCCTGCTTCACATACATCACCACCCTGCCTGTCCCTCCTGAAGAGCCTGTGACCATCTATTGCAGCACACCAGCCACAGGACTCATCCCACCAGGTTTTGCTTATGCTGATGATGTCGTAGCTGTGGGACTGGGCCAAGATGTCTAACTCAGCCATTTTATTCCTCATACTACTTCCTCATATCCCCTTCCCCTTTCGATTACAGTTTAAAGCCCTATCTGTCAGCCCTGCCAACTCCTGAGCAGAAATCCTTACCCCTCTCTGAGAGGCACATCCCACCTGGTGCCAGCAGGCCTGGTGTCACACAGACCTTCCCGTGATCGAAAAACCCGAAGTTCTGCCGCTTGCACCAGTCCCGAAGCCACGTGTTAATGTGATGAGCCTGCTTGTCAGCATGGATCCCCCTATCAGAAGGACAGAGGCAAACACAGCCTGTGCCCCTGATCCTTTAAGTAGTCTCCCCAAAGCCCTCAAGTCCCTTTTGATCTCTCTGACTTATCGTTGCTACCTCGTCATTACCAGCCTGAGAGACCAGTAGTAGCCGGTGGGCCGTACCAGGCGTGTGTCTCTTGTCATTTAAAGACTATAGTTTCTTGGTGATCCTATACGTCTCTGTTTATTCTAAAAACAGTGAATTCTCTTTTGAAGGTAATAGGTGATTCTTTGACATGACAATAAATATTGTGATGAATACAGTGAAATAAATGGTTTGTGCCATCTACTGGCCTGAATAGGATCTGCATTTCAGTTCAGGCTGAGCTGTTACTGAAGCATCCAGCGTGAAAAAGTCGGAGACTCCCCATAAATAGCACAATTGTCTTTTCTCTATTAAGTGTTAACAGAGGTTAAAGATGAGCTAACTGAAAGTGCAGACGCTAACCCTTTTCACACCCCTGACCTCTCAGCCTAGAACTTTATCCTAATTTTGATAGAGCCTGGGAGCATTTGCAGGTAGGTCAGTGCCTGTTCAGCAGAATTTAACTGTCTAAATTGGTGGCATAGAGTCCTGTGAATATGAATACGTTCCGTCTAAACAAGTTAGATGGACTTGTACTTCTATAACAATTCATAATTACACTATATCCCATTGTCACCGTTACTTATAAAACAGTATTAAAATAATAATAATAAAATAGTACAGTAGAAATGGGTACCAGTTAGATGGACTGTCACATCTCACTTTTTCGTCATCTAAACTGGAAAAAAAAATTAATTCCTACCTTCTTCCTTACTGTCGCTTTTACCGACTTTATTACTTTTTTTATTTTAATGTGTGAAATACTATGAATTTGGTTTAGATTCACTACAGTGGGAAGTATTAAGACACATTTGGGGCAGGAATCTAATTCTATACAACTTTGTACTGGTGGAATAAAAAAGTTAGTCTGTGAAAAGTTGGAAACTGCTTCTTAGTTTTGAAGCTAACTCTTGTCTTTATTCTAGTAAGTGTGCTTTGTCTGTCACCTCCTGACATTCAGGAGAAAAATACAGACTTCCAAATTTCGAATCATCTATACAAATATTTTCTTATAGACACTACTGCATCACAGGTATTGAAAAATAGTGTGCTTTTAAAACTAAATTTATACACGTGTTGCTGGCTTGAGTTCCAACTGGTATGCAATGCGATGCAATTCTGTAGACTTGCAGATACCTTCACACGATAATTGCATGCGTTCGTGGGAAGAAGAGACCCTTAATGGGGACCACTATTTACCACCCACCTAGTTTACAGTTAATTCGTTTCAAATATGAAATGTTTTTTCACTAATCCATGATTCTTCTTAAATTACAAGTATATTTTCTCTGCATTTGTCTGGTTGTCATTGTTGTAATTGGTGAGACGCCCACACAGCTTACATGTGCTGTGTGTACATATTTGTAAGGTTCTCTAATGTGGTGTAGACCAGGTTTCCTTTTCGCTGAAATGCCTTTGTTCCTCTCTTACTGGTTGTGTCAATGCAAAGTACAGCCCTCTTGCATATGCCCCCAGCCTAGGTGCCTTGGTGGCTTTTCTAGTATTAGAGAAAGAGTTGTTAGATCATCCTTTAGGAATTCCAGGAATGAAGACGGTTTATCTTTTGCTGGGTATGTTACTCTGATCCATCCACCTGGGTGGGCATATCTTTGAAGCTTTGACTAATTTTTTACTTTGAGTTCTGTAATTTCTACACCTTTTCCCACATCACAGCCACACAAAGAAAAAATATATATATAATTCTGGGAGAACAAAGTGTTTCTCGCAAGGAATGAAATGGAGCCACAGCGTAGCCTGCTGACAATGCCACTGCTAACTTCTTTCAGTAGTGCCTGGGGTCCTTCCAGTCCAGGGGTGCTGCTGAATTGCACTGCCTGAACACTGAACAGCTGCACAGGTAGGCTGTTTCTAGTAAGTCCATCTATTTTTTATTATTTTTTTTCTTTGTGTTTTTATCTTTGTTTTTTGATGCTATCTTCTGTTGTGCTGTTTCACTGGCAGGTTTTTTTTGTTTGTTTGCTTTTAAGCAAAATGTTAAAAGTGGTACCTGTTTCTAGACAGGCTGCCATTGTGGCAGGTTCTCATTAATTCCAAGTGCAGGTTCCCAAGGACTATCGCTGCTGTAAATCCATCTGCAGAAAAATTCATGACATATAGCAGCCTTTCTCCTTGCTGAGACAAGAAAAGAAGCAACAACCGATTCCTGACCTAGATTTGTCAGCCCATAGCTTAGTTTATCTCATACTGGGGGGACAGCATGAAGGAGACCAGCATGATGAAGACCAGCAGAAAGCTATGAAGAGTTGAGTACAATGAATCTTAATACCTTCTATCATTCAGTCGTGGGGTTAATACAAGTTAAATAACCTTTGGAAGAAGATAGGATAGTATTAGTGATAATCTAAGAGTCATAGAGATTAATATCAGTGAGGAAGAACATGCTAAAGGCATGCAATCAGCTGTGAGTACTAGAGGCAAGCCTTCCTGTCCCACCAAAGTGAAATTTCATTTATTATTTTTTGTCTTCTTCCATACTGACTGCACAGCCCCACTTTTAGTATCAGTACAGAAAAAGGTGCTCCCAAGCTCCTCCTTGAGCCTTGCATGGCTTCTGCTGCTGCTCGTGCAGCCAAGTCCTTCTCGTACCTGATGTGGCATCCCCCTTCCCTTCCCAGGATGGCAGGGAGCAGGCAGCTGGCTTTTAAAGCCCAGCGAAGTTTGAGTCAGGCTTCACCCTGCTCCTGTGATCTATAGACTTGAGCTGGGAGCTAAAAGAAGCCTAGCGCAGGGTCTGGCACTCTGAGAAAGACTCTTACGTTAGAAGGTGAGAGAGCGGTAAAGGATGACAACTGTCCGAAGCAGCCATCTGTTTCTCTTGCACCGGACTTGAGAGCCAGGCCAGGGTACGGGTGGTGCAGGCAGCCGTGTGGTTCGCGTGGCTCTGCCCCTCCTCGGCTCCTCCTGTGCGGTGGGGCTGGTAGCACGGACGGCTGGCTCCTGCCCGGGTGCTGGCAGGGGGGCGGTGGGAGCTCGGTTTTCCATGGAAGAGCAGGTTTGGTGGTAGGACGGACAGAAGAGAGAAGTGTGCGCATCCTTCATTACAAATTTGTCACCAAACATTTGTGCATGGCATTTACTTAAATCCACATAGCTGCTTTTTTAAAATTATTTTTTTTAAGACGTTTTTACTTCCCTCAGTAGAGGGCTCTGCATTTAGGGCCATAATTCACAAAATCAGCACAGGTCCACATGTGCTGGTTAGGTAAGAGATTTGCCTGAGACTAGACGTGCTCAGCGTGCTCTGTGGTCATGACAAAACGTCTGGCAGAGAGCCTGACTCTCCTTGCTTTACAATAACTGCAAGGCAAACTTCACTGGAAGCAGGACCAGCCTCGCTTATTTGTAGCAGGGACAGCGCAGCATGTCGCCTCGCTTCCCGAATGTATCTGCTGGTTGAATTCTTCCCCTTACTTTTTGTCTCATCGGCTCTCCTCCTCCTTGTCCCCCCGGCTTTAACCTTGCCCAGGGAGCGCGGAGGGCTGCTGGAATGCACATAAACAGGCACAAAGGCAGGGGCCGCGCTGCTGAAAGGTCAGGCCAGCCTGGCGGCACACAATGAGGTGCAGTGGAAATTTACAGCCGGTAGCTGTGTTGAGGATCGCTTCTCCTGCAAGAAATGCCCCACTCGTTCAGAAATGTGATACTTGCTGGAGAGATTCGATGTAGAAATCCTGTGAGTCCTGGCTGTTGCTCTGGAAAGCGTTGTTGCAAAGGCCCGTTTCCATACTGAGAGGAGGAGAGTTTGGGCTCATCTGTGACTTATGATAAGGGAAATTTGTTTTAATCACTCTAAACTAAACCTGCTACTTAGAGTGTCAGATTCTGCAATGCTGTTTTGCCAGGATTTGTTCCCTGTAAGTGACCATCGTCTTAAGCATGATAGCTCTGCAGAAAAACAATAGCACGCGTGACCCCGAGAACAGTGATCTGCAGAAACTGGAATGGGCTTCACTTGGGTTTGAGTTCAGGAGCTGTTGTCTGTTGCTGTGTTGTATCAGAGCATGCACACAGTTATGCAATAATATCTGCTTGTGGCTGTTTGGGTTTCATGGGGATGTGGAGCAGTGACCAGTGGCAAATGCTGAAGTGACTGTTTGGTTCATCCACAAGAAAGAGCTGTCTATCAAAGAACTTAAATTGCTAAGCATGATATGAAATTTATCTTTCCCCTTGCACTAGCTGCTTTTAGCAGCAACTCTCTCCATGCTTTTGCATTTATTTTTACATGACATTCTAGTTACTATCAAAAGATCTGGGTGAAGGGTCATGACAACAGTCCAGCTATTTAGCACAGTTTTTCTGTAAACAGATCAGTGAATTGTTTGGCCAGCATGAGGTAATAATTCCCCACTGCATTTTGAATGAATGTGCTACAGATACAAACAGGTTTCATTAACTAACGTGAACCCCCAAAATGGAAAGGAAGCATAGGAAGAACAACCTTGTGATGTTCGTGTTACGGTTATAGCTGGCGCTGGGGGTCATGCAGCACGTTTTGGGTCTGCCCTTTTGGAAAGGATAGATTTCTCCTTCTCATAAACTGAATGTTGTTCTTCTTGTTTCAATAGTGCTTGAAGACTGAGCTCTCATTCTGACAGGTGCTGCCGAGAGTGAAGTGTCTGTGATAGGCATACTATGAAAGTAAATTTTCCATTATTTTCCTTGCAACAAAAAGCCTGTAGTTCGAATTTACAAGGCATGGTGTCCTTATTGTTCCCATTGTGAGGAGATGAGGAATGAAAGGTCAGACATATCAAATGACTTAATCAGCATCGCGAGGGATTCAGGTAGAATCATGCTCTGGCCTTTTTTCTTCTCAGCTGCAAGACCCTCTGGTTCCCTGCCAGTCTTCCCTTAGCTGGGGTTAGTCACCCGCCGCTATGTCCCGTGGCTCAGGGACAAAAACGCTGCGTGGTGTACACGGTGCCCGGGCATCTCCCGCTGCGTACGTCCGTACCTAACTCACCTCCAGCTCAAGTTAACACAAAATTAACCTGGGAGATAACTTCCAGTGATGAAAGACCTGATAGCATAGGGTGAGCATTACCTTTTTTATTTAGATTACTCAGCAGTAAAGAAAGTTTACATTTTTCTATCCTTTCTTTTTCTGTAATCTAGCTCCCTTAGAAACACTTTCAAAGTGTTCATGAAACGCAGCCCTTATCACAGTCAATACCAAACCGTTCCAGTATGTTAAATTCCTTACTGCTAAATGACTTCCTCTTTGCATACCTTGTCACGATCAATACCATTCTGCATTAAATATAAAAGATTAAGCGACCCCCTAATCAGTTCTGCCAGTTTATAAAGGCAGTGAAAAGATGAAGTGGTCAGGATCTTAGTGATCTTTGGAACCTCGTGAGACCTAAACCAGCAGTAATCTGTCATGTGCCTGAAGGTGGTTTGGCTCTTCTCCTTAGATATCCCCAGTGTTACAGACACTTTATGGTGTGTTTGAATACGTGCATCTGTGTGTAGAAAGTCTTTTATCAGAAAAGATAAGAGGTGGAACAATTCAGAGTTTCAGTGAGGCCACATCAGTTCAGGGTAATTTAAAATAAAGGGCCACCAGTGTGGTTATAAGTATGTGGAAATTGCATCACTAACTGGTGACTGAATCCTGGTGTTGTGATCCAGTGCAGACAACAAGAAATAGCAGCAGTGTAGGTCATCGCCGTAGATGTAATTTACTGCACTGGTCAGAACACACTGGTAGCAGACTTTAAAATTAAACCATATAAGATCTGGGAGCGTACTCCACAAAGGTCTTGCAAACTACTGGGAAACAATATTTGTCACTTTCTTGCTAATGTTTTGCACAGCACTGCTTTGTGCGAGGCAATGTTAACACTGAGTCTAGGTAGGTATTACTGGAGTCGTGAATGACAGCCTTTTGTAATAACTGCAGCGTTTCAAACGTTACTTCCATGCTTTTATACAATGCTTCTAATCCACAGTTTACACAAAGACAGCTTTTTAGGCAGGGTAATTCAGGCTGATTGAAATGTCTACCCACTTTTCTGTGGTAAAGGGAGTAAGAGAGCATCTAGACTGATGATCTAGCTGGGTCATCAGTTCACCTCCAAACCTCTACACTAACCATAATGTGTTATAACCATAAGAATCCCACCATGGGATTCTTAACTTTAGGCCTTCATTATTTCATTATGATCTGTTTCATAAAACACCGTAGCGATAAGGTCCATAGGCGATCAAATGGAAGACCAGACTGGAAAGTAGCTCTTGTACTTTGTTTCTGACCATTTGGACGGACCCTGACAGCTTTTCCTCAGCCCTGTTCCCGTATCAATGAAACAGGTGAAGTTAGTGTTCTGAACTCAGTCTCTGCCCCTAAACTGGATTTGACTTCGGTAAGTTTCTAGTCAGTCTTTCCAGTGAAGACTGAAATAGATAAGACATTTGATGCTTCATTGTGAAGTCTCAGTACGTTCAGGGAAGTGTGCTTTCCGAGAAACCCAGGGGGCAAAAATATTCCAGGCACAAACGTTGGCATATAACCCCTCAAAGTTTCCTTGCAGTATGGGGAACCTGATCAAACAGAGCAGCCGGTTATGTCACGTGGAAAGGTCATTTTTTATCCAGCAACCAGGTGGCTAAAATGCAAAGAGAAGAAAACCTCTCCCCTCTCCATCCTTCTCTTTTGTGGGCCCTAGATACAAATTACCGTTCAGTTTGAAAACCTGGTTGTCAGTTCTGGCAGCACGTAGTAGCATCATCCCAACATTTTCTGCAGTATTGACTGGCTATAGAAAGACATGTCAGCCTCGCAGAGTGTAGCACTCAGAAGGTGATACTGCAACATGCTTCTTAGATGAATTTGTGTCTCTATTAAGGCAGGTAAACAGGAGGATGATGGGCTATTTAGAATTACCTTGAGCAAATTCTGAAGGTGTTTGAAGGCAGTCTGTTTCCATTTCTTGAGGGTTTTGTTCAAGCTTTAAGACGGAGGAAAAAATAAGTAGCATGCAAATGAACATTACCTTTCCAGTTCTGAACAGACCCTTTGCATGCTGCTGGAGATGATTTATGTGACCTGTGTCACAACTGTGTTTCAACGGGGTTTGTCCCCAGTAGTAGCCCGGGCTGCTTTCAGAGTAATTGGATGCTATCTGTGTGCGCCTGGCAGAGTGGTAATGACTTGCAAGGGTTGGTTTGTTTAGCTTTCCTTGAGATTGCAGAAGGACATCTCTGGCAGTAACGTTCCTTACTGCAGTCACTTCACAACGCTGTTTTGACTATGAATTTTACATAAAATCCCCTCCTGGCCAATGAGTGGACACAGGGAAAGAACAACACCTGAGTACTGATTAGGAGGACTGTGTGACCTGCTTGGGAGAGGTGGAAGTGATCTACCACCAGTTCTCAGCTGGAGACTGTAAAAATAGTTTTGAATTTGTCTGCATATTCAATCAGTGCTCCGAGAAGAAATCTAGGGTCATAGCTTTGTCTCAGTAAAAAAAACTACATGCATGTGGATGGAAGACTTCAAGCCTTTTAAGCTTCCTATCCGCCCCCCCCAAAAACAAACAAAAAACTTTCACTACTCTTTAATGTATCAGAAGCCATTAATGTTGTGTTTAAATTTCTGAGTGCAAAATGAATACCCTAACTCCAGTTGTTTTTAAAACACACCAACTCCTTTTTGTTCATATATGTGTACTTGGAGTCAGGAAGTTTGAAGACCAATGCAGATTTCTTCCTGTGTCCTAACATTTTAGGTTTAGCTTTTACCTACCTAATGCCTCCGTAGTTCTTTACGGAAGTCTTCCCAGCAATGTAAAACACCCTGAAGTTCAGAGATGTTGCACAGTGTTTGTGCTTCCTGTAGAAATACCGAATATTAACATGCTGTGCTGCTAGCACACTAGTGTTTTATATTGCAATACCCTGTGCTGTTTCCTGTCTTATTGTGATGTCGCAGTGTCTTCTGTGATGCTCTAAATGCCCCCAAGCTCAGCAGAGCAGTGACCGCAGGGCAGTGAAGGGAAAAGAGCAAGATAGTCAAGTTCTACAGTGATAAACCAACTACAAAAGCTTTATGGAAGAGAGAGTGTCTAAATGTAGCTTGATTTAAATCTACATGAAACTAGAGCTGGGTCTGTGAAACAGCAAGCCTGGGTTTCCTTTAGGTTAGTGTCTCCTTTTTGTCTACCAGTGACAGTTGAAGCTTTTCTTTTAGTTGTAGTCACGATACCCACACGTCATGGAATTTGATGGTATAATGTGACATCTTCTAGTAGAGTCTAAAATAGCTGAATCCAAGTACTAGCACGCAAGGCTCATATGTGATTCTTTGTTTGTTTTGTTAGAGACACCATAGGCTAAATTCTGCTTCAAATTCTGAAGCACACCGAAGAGCTACCTTTGGGCCTTCACTGCCCCTGTCTGGCATTCTGGGCTCTCGGGTGTTTTCACATGTTAACATGACATCATTTGAGAAAATGGTTTAATGATCAGGGGGCCTGGTCCCTGCATTTCGAGCGTGGTCTGATCCACCCATGCCATTCCCTTTAGAGATTGCTCATGCTTCTGGCAGAGCTTAGCCTGCCTTTCTCCTGGGCTGGCCATAATGCAGGTGCAAGTTAACACCGTCAAGTATTAACTTGTTTTCTTTGTTTTCTTGTGCAGAAAGCCAAAGAAAGCCCTAATCTGACTTCACGTCTCTGTCTTCATCTAGAACATTTTTCAGTACGTGTTGCAGATTAAAGGCACAAATTATGAGTTGTGGTGTCTTTATGCCCTCATTGACAATGCATCCCATCAGTTTCAAGAGAAAAGGGTTCTCACACCGGGGAATTCAGCTGTTGAAGATACATTCACGTGTAGTGAGATCCAAGTAAAATTAAATCCAAAGTGGCAATAGCCCAGGATGAAACTTGATGCTAATTGTACATAAATAGGAGAAGGACTGTCATATGACAGACTATAATCAATAAAACATGCCTGTTGTGACTAATGTGCATGTCAGATGTTTTCACTGGGACAGTGTGTTGGCACTGTTGTTTACCTTGCTGTCTCCAGGCTCTGCTGGTGATTTAAGCTTTGTTATGCATTTATTCCTCACGTGGAGTTTATTTCTACTTTTTTCCACCAAAACAAAGAACTGGACAGAGCAAATGAATGAAACGCTGTTTTGCAGATGCTACATGCTGTGTATATAGTTTTGATAAAATTATATGCAGAAGTGTATTAATTGAACAAAATTCCTGTTTTTCCATAAAAGGAAATTTAGGATCACTTGTTTCATAATAATTTGTGGTCATTGGAACACTTTGAAAAACTGAGGTCAGCCTTAGTGGATATAATTCATGCTTTTTTCTTTGCACAATTGTGCAAAATTGTTCCCATTTCCAAAACTGTTCCAAGGGACAAATGTTTAGTAGGCTTTTTTCAATGAGGAACAGTTTATTGCTTTCTGTGATCACATCACAAAACTACCTTATGATTTTTTTAATTATTTTTTGTATATCCTAAACTTCTAACTGCAGCTTGTAGTGCTAGTATTACAGCTGTGTCTGGTGCTGAACTTGTAGTTTTTATTAAACCAACAAACAAAAACAAGGCCTCCACACAAATACAATAAAAAAGAAAAAGAAATCCCAAACCTACATTAAGATTGAGATGGGAGGGGTGGGGATTTGTGTTGGCTCCAGAGGAAATGGTAGAACAAGGGTTAAAAGGAAAGATATGTTGTTAATGGTTACAGAATGTCATGTGTGATTTCATTAAAATGAAGAGGAGTAATTAACCCAAAGATGAAGTGCTAAAAAGATGGAGAACAGAGCCAGAGCCATAAAATGTTCTGATAAATATACTTGCTATTTGTGGGTATATAAGTGGGAAAGTATGAGTAAATAAAGCCAGCGTAGTCAGATTTTTTTAATAAATACCATATTCCCTTTCATAAGATCTCATACAGAATTTTGTTATGCAAGTTACCTACAAACAAAATCTGAATTTACTTACGTCAATTAAGCAACAGAGTTAAACTGGTACGTTATGGAAGAGGATGCAGCTCCAACTCGATACTTCTTTTGGCGGTTTCAAAACTTAATAGCAGTTCATTACAACTTCTGATTGCAAATTCCCAGCACGGAAGAGGTCTCTTCAGCTGTCTGTTGCTATTCACTGAGTGGTTTGGTACCCAATGTTTTTTGTTGCTTACAGGGAGTCAGAAAAGCACTTGCTTGGTAGCTTGTACCAAATCAGCCAGTCACCTTGCTCTGGTATCCTCTAACATGTCAACTACAGATGCCTGACTTGCCTCACAGTCTTGGGGTAACGAAGGTAGGAGCTAGCACAGTGTTCTCTCAGAATCTGCTGTATTGTTCCTTCTTTTTCCCTGTTCTTGTTTTCCTCTATTTCCTGAGTGCCAGGTGAGGCTTATTTGAAGCACAGCCCCTGAAACCTCTTGTAGCTGTGGTGGCCTTCCGCACTTCACCAAAGGGCACAAATAAGGCTTGAAGAGTACTCTGATTTTGCCCAGGCAAGAATATATCTGTGGTTGGAGAATTATATCTGTGAATTATCCAGCTAAATGTCTGGTTATCGAAGAAAAGCTTCTGTTTTAATTTATACCAGCATTTGTAATTTTCCTCCTGAGTTTTCTAAGACTATATTTACGCTACCTTTTATTGGATCCAGCTTCCACGTGAAATCACGAAGAGCCAAAAGCAAGAAAATCTCTTAGATGTGGGTAGTGCTGCAGTCCCTTTCCTGGCGGAGCATCTCAGAAGTCAATACCCCACATCAGGCTTCATTCATGACTGCTTTTTCTTGCAAACAAAGAGTCCCTGAGCTGTATTTCCTCATTTTCCTTCTCTTAATAGTCCATTTTCTTTTCTCACCTTCTCACGTTACTGTCCTGTCATTCTTGCTTGCGATATTTATATAGTTCCCAGCTGTAAATGGATTTCTTCTGGACCTTGAATGGTCTGGGAATTGCATTACACTTCAAGGTGACTTTCCCTCTAGTTACAGCTGTGATCTATCTGCTAGCAGGCAGTGAAATACAAGCTCTAGCCTGTTATTGTCATTTCATGCATTTCTTTCCCTTCAATAAGGAAAAGAATATCCTTGAAATAAATTGTTATTCTTGGTGTAAAATTGCCTGATGGCTTCTGATGAAGTCACCCTTGTGATGCACCTGCTTCATCCAAACGGATGAAGGAACCAGCAGTGTTTTACCATGGGACTGGTGATGCTCAGCTTTTAGGAAACTTCATCTGGGATTGTCGTGGATCTCTCCTGGACTCCTGCAACCAAGTCGTAATAGAATTCTCAAAATGGAATGCAAGTTAAATTAAACATTATAATTTGCCTTTAAAACTTCCCTTTCCATACGACAATACAATCAGAAAGAGGCAATGTTTTGTTACCCATATAAGAGAGGTTTGTGCCGGGTTATTGCCTCATGATATTTTGACTCATTTTTGTGCAGTGTCAGTACATGAATGTGAATGCAGCTTGATGTGGTGGTTTGGACAGCCATTTGGTCTTCTCTTTCAGCATTACTAATACTTCACTAGCAAGAAATCTCCTTATAAAGGCTCAGAGGTTCTCTTTATTTTGGATAAACATGTAACATGTCACAGTCTCCCAAAGTGCAGAAAAAAATATTTTTTCTTTAACTGTCATGAGTTATGAAGGAGTTACGACAAGACTCTCCTGATCAGCCTCGATTGCATACGTTGCATAAACCTGCCTGTGTGGTTGGAGAGGAAGGGTTGGTATCCAAGTTAAGACATTTATTTATTTTTTTTAAAGAAAGATTGGTTTACTTTCCAAACTTCAGATAATATACTTAGATTGGTTTAAGTACTGTCTCTGAAGGCTAATCTCAGCGGAGTTGTCCCATATTACTGTGGCATGTGAGAGATGACAATCCCTCTGCCAAAGGGAGCCAGCGCTGACAGCAGCGCTACTCCATCCCGAAGAGGAGAATTACACAACTTTCAGATAAACTTGTGTATTCATTGTCTAGGCCAGTGGTACAGCTGTGCCTATCCCATGTCCTTCTATTGCATGCACTGTGAACTCTTCTGGGCAGAAGCGAGGTTTTTGGAAACTGCCTGGCACACTGGATATTAATGGAAAGAAAAGTAGGTGCGAAGATGCTCCTTTTGATGCTCTGAAATGATCTGTTAGTATTGGCACTGGGTTAGGAATGGGAAGTGGAGAGGAATCCAGAGTCCTGAGGATCTCTCCTGGGTTCAAAAACCGTTTAGAGAAGTCCCCTTTCTGCATCGGTGAGGAGGAAGGGCAGCATCATGCTGCTTGGCATGAGCCGCAATGCACACATGGCTGGAGCTGTAGTAACGTGAATGCTCTCGGAGCGTGCAAGATGCGTGGCCTTCGTTTTACCTTTTGCAGCACGCTACCTTTCATCGCGTGCATTCTCTTGGGTAAAGCAGACCTCGTTTCCTTTCTTGCCTGTTCCCTGGAAAACTGGAGCACATGCTCCACTAGGTAATTTCAAAGTAGGTTAGGGGGTTTGCCTGGTACTTAGACACTAAAATAACGCTGAGACCTCGGAGGTAAAGAAGTGGGCTCTGAGGCCATTGTGTGATTCCATGTATTTCTTGTGGGATGGATGTGCCTAGTATGATCAGCCACTCAGATCTTCTTGCTTGAGTAAGTTACCTGGTATAAGCTGGGGATCTGCGGACCGCTGAGAAAACAGGTGGGTAATCACCACTGGCCTCTGCGGTAGCACGGTGGTGCTTATGCCACCCAGCTGTAAACGCTGTTGCTTGTTCATGTTGTCCTGTAGTTCATCTATTTCACCATTTCTCTGTTGCCTTACTCAGACTGCGGCATACTTCTGACACAATTGACTGCATCTCAGCCAGGATAAGAAATAAGTATTTACAGATGTTACCAACTAACCCATTCATTCATACAAATCCTGCAGATCCTGGGTCGTATTCGTGCAAATCCTAAGTCACAGTCCTTCACGAATCCCTCTGCTGACAATAGGGACAATTCTGCTAGCTGTTAGCCTGTCAACTCTTTTGCAAGCTGTGGGGGAACAAGTGCAGACTGTTTTTTGGACTTGGAAACGGGGTGTTGTGATGAGAGCTAGACATCTGCAGAAGCGATAATGGTACCAGGAAAGAAGGTGCAGTTGGGGTAGGGACGTAACTGCAGAGTTTTCACTTATGTCAGGGGCCACATCAATCACTTGAAAATGTCTGCTTTTTGTGAGCTTAAGTTATGGGTTTTGAGTCTTCTCTGGCAATTGGATTATTATAAAAATAGGAAACGTGCCGTTATTTTTGTCAAAACAGATGCTGTCTGTTGCTAGCTCTTTGTTTATAGTCAAGCCTATGGTGAAAGAACAAGTGACTGTGTGTGCACGTCAACTCTAAATCCTATTTTAGTTCTTTTCAAATAGCAGGCAAAAGGAAACGAGAATAAATTTAGTGGAGAGGAAAAAACATTGACAGCATTAGGCGTCCATTGTACATTTATGTGGCCGCGCTAGCTGCTTAGTGGTTTACCTTTTCTTTGATTTCAATGTTGGACTGCAAACCTAAAGAGAAATTCACTTTTGCGTTGAGAGCTGGAGCACAAAGCACATGTTTGTGTAGTTTACAGTTCATGTTATGAAATATGTTTATAGGTTCATTCCAGGTCTTTTCACTAGTAGTAGATTTTGCATGGCTGGAGGGGTTTTTTGAGGTAGCAGAAATGTCACTTCTGAGCTGCCTGGAAGCACACAGTACTGAATGTTTTCTCCCAGACAGACGGGGACAAATCAAAACAAAAGCATAAGTAGTCACACCCAGTGTTTTATACTTGTGATCTTTATACAAAGGGTATTGCTCTTGAGAATATACTGAGACAGTGCATTGTTCCCCGTATCAGCACCTTTTACTGTGACCAGAATCGGATTTTTTTTTTTTTTTTTTTTAAAGATTTCCCATTCTTTTCTCTTATTCAAACTCTCGTTAACTTCTTCACACAAGAAGTTGCACTGGTGTGGCAGAGGCTGTGCGCATAAGTAAGGATATTTGTTTGACCAGTCACTCGGAGGTTGGGGCCTCATGTCACGAGGTAGCAAATTCCTCCCTGAGGAGCTCAGCATCCTTCCTTCTTCACCTAGGCAATGACCTTGCAGGCCTGGAGGCTGGAGAAGGATTGCTCTGGTTCATGAAAAGCGAGTTCTCTTGCCTGGGTCCTAGCTCACGTTCCCCCAGAGCCGCTGTGGCACCCGAGAAGCCTGCAGAGCAATTTACACAGCTGCAGAGGTCCCCGAGGGGAGCTGAGGCCTGCCCTGAGCAGCCCGTGTGCACCTTGCAACCAGGCCCTGCTCTCCACAGGTACGGCCTTGCAGGGAGGCTCCTTCCCTCGTCCTTCTCTGGCTGACACGTTTGGAGGAAAGCAACTGTTTTGTGATAAATACTAACGAGATTTTATGCAACGTGCTTGCATAAGAGCATATTGCTTAGTATATGAAACAGTACTGCAATTTAACATCGGGGGCGTGTATTACAGTTGTATGTGGTAACTGTGGGATCTTGGAATGGCTCGTCACGCCCAAAGAGCGTAGTGGGACATGCCTGTGCTGTATTTCTGAGCTTAAATCTTTAAATACCCATTGTATGTAACTTTGCAGAGCGTGCATCACTATGAAAACTACTTTCTTTCCTGTTTTATCTTGTAGAAACCCCGTTAGAAATGCCGGTGGCATTCAGTGGTCATATTTTGACATGCACTTAGGCACAGAAAATCAAAGAAAGATACCTCTGAGAGTTTTCAGCAGTGCTTAACATTATTTAGAATATGATGTTTTCCCACATCCAAGCCTCCTCTTCGCTATGCCACATAAAACAACCCCTGCTGAGGGCAAGAGCAGATGGAGTTTCAAGTGTTCTGTACCAGTGACTCGTGTTTGTGTGTAGAGGCTTAGCTGAACTGCACCAAGTTGATAAAACTTGTTCTCTGTTTCAGCTCAGCAGTTTAGTTTTCTTCCACCGGCCTCTTCAATCACGAGGAGGAAGTGTGCAAAGTTTATAGTTTGAGTACCACTCTAGTTCTACTTGTTTCTGCAGGAACGGCAAGAAAACTGCTACTGAGATTATGAAGGGGCTCTCCACTTCATTTAAGCTTCCATACAGGGATACTCCCTGCATTTACCTAGTTGCACTTTGAGTGTCAAAATATATGTTCTGCAGAAAAAATGGAATTTGTCAGTGATAATTCTGAACCTGAGGTCTTGCACTGTTATGTTTAGAATTAAGGGGGGTAAATTAATTCAATGTCCAGAAGGATGAAGCATATCTGAACATGAGCCAATGTGGATGCGGGCTTCTGGGAAGGAAATCGCATCATGAGGGGGAACTTTGGGGAACAATTGAAAACAGATTGGACAGAGCTGAAGCTTGTTGGATTTTGGAAGGAGCTAGATAAGCTGAACTGATGCAGCAAAGCATCTAAGCAAATATGCAGTATTTAATTGTTAGTCTTGGTGGAGACGTGGGGACTCCAAATGCATAATAATGCAAGTGTTGCTTAGGATCACACAGAAGCTTTATTAACTATGATCACAGCGAGAGAAGACCATTTGGACAGCATCCCCGCCTCTGCTCCTCTCTTCTCTGCCAAGGGGTTGCAGAGCCCCAGCCTATGTCCTGTTTCAGGAAAACAAAAGAAAGAGGTGAGGAAAAACAAAGATTTCAGCTTCTAAAAACAAAGATCAAAGGCTTATTCTGTAAGTGTTCTCTTTGGTACGAACAAACAAACAAAACCCTGAGTTAGATGTTAATTGAATTTATCTTGCTCCTTCCACATGGCTTGCAGCCAGAGTAGGAGATAGGAATTGCTGCATTAAGAGATCCTTTTATATCCTTTTATATATTAAGAGAGTCCTTTTATATCAACAGTACTTACAAAGGACACAACTGTACAAAAATATTGATAACTTGTAATACATTTTCAGCTTTCCAATTGTTTTCTTAGTCCACACCAGAATAAATTGGGCAGTGGATCCCAGAACTGCAAACATCCCAGTTTGAAAGATGAGGCCTTTCACTAGCTGAGAGCTACCCGTAAACGGCCTGCCTAGCGCCCCATCAATTTGGGGTTGTGATTTCGTGCTCGCTGGTTGTGGTACTGATTCACGTGCTGTGGTGCAGTAACCCGGACCATCCCTTGGACTGATTCCCCTGGAAAAACAGCAGAAAAACGTCACAAGACAGAACTTTGAAGAATTCCAAGAAGCGGGTTTAAATGACTGCTCAGCAATTAGCCCACTGGTAATGGTTTGTTACACGTAAAACATCCTGAGCACCTATTTGCTGCAACACAAAGGTAGGCCCTGGTTCTGCAGGCTGTTTCTTGTCAATAAAACCTTTCAGGATGGAGGCCCCTTGCAACAGATGTTTGTACAGACTGACAGTCTGTCCATCTGAAATAATTTAAAGGATCTGGGCATTAAGGCATAATTCTATTAGTATGGTATAGTAAATCTTTTGTGCAAAGCTGGCGCCTTCAGTGGACTGCTGGAGTGCAAATAGATCTGGATGACTACAAAGGCTGAAGGGAACAGCTGCTGTAAAGTTGGGCGCTGTCTCACGGAGCGGTGTTTTCAGTCTGCTAACCTGACTTGTGACTGAATAGTTGTAGTAAATAGTTGTACTATAGGGGGGGATTTTTAGTACAACTATAATAGTTGTACTAAAAATCACACCGAGCAAGTATGACAGCTAAAGATTCCCCTGTAATTCCCAGGGAAGCTCCTTGAGTTTCCTGCGTGATTCAGAGGTATGAATGCCACTGAAAGTCACCTCTGAGCTTTCAGAAATCTTCTCTTAAATGTCTGTACTATTTAAGCTTTCCAAAAAAAAAGCAATGAGAGCCTCACTAAAGAACTGCAAGTCTCGATTCTTGGCTAAACACTCTGTAATAAAGATAAACACAAGCAGCAGCTCTGAGGTAGCTGCTAACAGTTCCTTTTCATCACGTTGCAGAGTAAATCTAACTTCCTTGGTGTCAATGCAGTGAAACTTTGACGTTGTTCTGTTGATGACTTTCAGCAGAAACACCAGCTGTTTCTAAAACTGTAGGCACTAAATAAAATCACCTCATCCTACTCTGATCCTGTAGGCTTTTCTATGCCACACTACCCTCTGCGGTTGTTGCTGGGGAGCAGTTCTAGTAGAGGTAAGCATCTCTTTAAGCTGTATTTACTTCCTGCATGAAAACTGTGTCAAATATTATGCTTCATATTTTAAGGTTAAAAAAGAGTAACCTCCCTAGTTGTTGTAACTTCAGATGGTCAGCAAACAAACATTTTGCTTTTCACTGAGCAACTGTTGTTGCTGTGCCTTCGCAGAGCAGCGGTTGTGCTAATGATGGCTCAGCACATCTTGCAGACTAACACTTAACTTTCACCTTCTTTGCTTGGAGGAGAAATGTCAGTAATTGCGGTTTGTTGAACCTGTGTAGAAATTTACATTCAGTGCAGCCATTTGGAAAAGATGTGTTGCCCCTGCAAAACAGAACAGATTAAGCAGTGGTACGTATCCTGGAGGAAAGCATTGCTCTGGAATGATCTGTCTCAGAGGAAAGGGTTCAATTCAAACTCTTTTCTAATGTTTCACTTGCTTTTTTTTTTTTTTTTTTCCTCCCCAGGTGTCATTGTGATAATGCTGCAGCGCTTTGCTGAGATTTGTTAGGAAAGTACAGATGCTTTGATTTCAGTTTTGCCATGGCATTGCTCAGATCTACAGCTGTCTGGAATTTGGGTTTGCAGAAATTGGTGCCAACTCCTGTTAGGTAAACTCGGGGGGTTGAATCTGTGAGCTTGGACTTGAGTCTTGAATTTAAAAGAATCACGGCCCTCCATGCTTGTCTTTGGAATGAATCTGCATCTTGCAGCTTTCTCAAAAGCCGAGGGTATCCAGGATCATTTGGATAAGAGGCGTAAAAGTCGCAAATTAGTCATACACAGAACATGTCACGCAGCAATCATTTAAGGGATTCCGTGTACAGCACTTTGAATATTTACTTTTAGTGGGTCTGAATGCTTAGTAAAATATTTTTCCTTTTATACTAATTTATGTATTTAAAATGGCAAGAAAAGCTAAAACCCTGGTAAGAGACTAACAACGCAATACACACAACATCCTGTTAAAAGAATGATTTCAGCAGTGAGCCTAGTGTTAGACACAGAGACATTTTATAGGAAGAATATTTTTCCAAATAATCCTATGTTTATCCTTCCAGTCCCTGAACAGGGCCTGTGGGAAAGCTGGGGAGGGGCTCTTTGTCAGGGATTGTAGTGATACGACAAGTAGTAATGGCATTGAACAAAAAGAAGGTAAATGTAGATTAGATATCAGGAAGAAATTCTTCACTCAGAGCGTGGTGAGGCCCTGGCCCAGGCTGCCCAGAGGAGCTGTGTCTGCCCCATCCCTGGGGGAGTTCAGGGCCAGGCTGGATGGGGCTGGGGGCAGCCTGGGCTTTGGGCAGGGGGCCCAGCCCCTGGCAGGGGTTGGCATTACTTGAACTTTGAGGTCCCTTCCAACCCAACCTGTTCTGTGATCCTCTGTTTCTATCTGGAGCGTATTAATTCTGTTTCAGATGTATCGCATTATTACCTGATGTTCATAGGCATTGAATTGAAATTTAAAAAACAACCCCCCCCATAACTCTCTCCCCCAACTTTTTTTGTTGGTCTCATGAAGGCACGTGCCAGTCAGCTACAGACGTGACCATATTCTCTAGGAAGATTAAAAAGGCAGAAAGAAGCAGTCAGTCGTAGATCTGTAAGTGTTCTGCCCAGGTGAAGAAGTGTGGATTAAACCTCAGGAGTGGCCAAAGTGCCTTGAACAGTTAGGTAAAAAGGTGACATTGAAGTGGCTCCTACATAACCAGTATCAGCTCTCCTGGCTTTTACGTTCCCTGCCAGTCACAAAGAGGGGGCGATTGCTACAGATCAGAACCTCACGTGAAATCAAAAAGCCATAAAATGCTTTATTGTTGCTTGGCACGAGTTCCAATAATACAAAGTTCTTTTTTGTTATTATTATATAATGCAGCCGTCCACCACAGACTAAACAAAAGTCCTCCCGGACAATAGCTCCAGCCTGTGAGCACAGCGCCTGTAACTGCTGTGCGCAGCCAGAGCTGGCAGGTGAAAATGAAGACAGGGTTGCTTGTCCAAATAGGAAGACTTAGATTTCTTCTACTTCTTTCCTGTTTAATGTAATCTTTTTGTACTTTAGCTGCAATAGGATGGCTGATATTTTGCCATAGTTTAGAGCTATCTACCCGTTCTTATTTTATGTGTACAAACACATTTTTTTTCTCTTGCTATCTCATTGGTAGAAATAAAAAACAATTCCCTGGTGGGATCCTGGTGTGCAAGACTGATTTTCAGGCAAGCTTGAAAAAATACTACTCTTGGAATATCTCTCATGAAACTTACCCAAACAGCAACATTTTTTGACTTGCTATGTGTAGAGTCAACCCTATGATGACACTGTTGAGACAGATGTGTGCACTTGGGCAGAGATCCATAATTTTTTTTTTGGATTTCTGGCTTGAAATAACACAGTTTATCTCTAGGGAGGAATCCAGGGCGCTTTCTTACATTTGTGTTTTTCCTATTGCCAGCCATCAAGAACTATGCAGTATATTTAGATCACCTGCCACTGTTTTGCAGAGTTACTGATTTTTCAGTGCTCTGCACGTTTTATGCCCTATTTCGAGATCCTGTTATTCCTGTTTGAAGTCAATAGGTGCTCTTAGTGCACAAAAAATGCAGTCTTGGATGTTATGCAACTAAATTAAGCTTCCACCTGCCCAGTCCTCCAGGAAACAGCAGCACTTGGTGATAGGAAGAGGCCTCGTTATTAAGAGGTAGCTAACTTTACTTTGATGCTTTTCAGTGCATTTGCTAGTATATTATGATTACACAAATGACTAAGTTGCTTATAAAAAAAAAAAAAAGACGAACAGTCTTGATACGATATTATAGCTCAGATGTGATAAAATAGTAAAAGAAAAGAAAAGCATGCCAACATGCAAGCATAGGCACACACACAAGATGTTACTGTCTGTATTTGTGCACTAAGGGCAAAATCTGCTGGCTGATGTAGTGCAGGAACTCAGAATGTTCTTGGGTTCTGTTTGCAAAAACTCGAGCACAATATTGTTGACTTTTTGTCTTTGGTTTAGACTAAAAAAAAGAAAATATGCACTGTAATGTTGTTGTTGGGTTATGCTAGTACAATCAAATGCATTTGAAAGCATATTCCGTGTTATCTGCCTGCGTATTTACCATGCGTTGTGCATAAACAGATATTTTAAGTCAGTGTGGCCTCGTTCTAAATTAATTCAGCTTGGCAGGTGCTGTCATGCTTTCAGCGTGGACAAAGTTCACGGAGATTTTGAAGTTTTAAGTTGCTAAATGCTGAAACAACTAGTAGTGCAGTACTGACACTACTACTGAGTTTTTTAAGTGAATTTAAAGAACACACCAACCTGGTTTTGCAGTCATATATTTCAGTGCAAGATTTGCTCCCAACCAAACAGTTGAAATACAAGACCAATAAGAAAAATCTCTCAAAAAGAATTATCAAAGAATTATAAAAGAAATTCATTGTTCCTAGAAATGTAAATGTCAACTGGACTCAATTCTTGCTCTTGAATTTCTGCCAAACTCATTCAAATGTTGGCATTTCCTTTCTCTCTACTGTGTGTTTTCTGATTTGGTCAGTTGTGGAGTTTTGTTTTGTTTTTGTTTGGCTGAAGCAACTAAATCAACCCACAATCGAGGTCATTGTAGAAAGCCAAACTTTCAGTAAAATTTGCACAGTTTGAACCTGACCTCCCCACGTCTGTGCTCTGTTCGCTGACCTACTGCTTGTTCTTGCGGAGTTTTAGTCTTTTCCACAGTCTGCATTGTCTCTCATCCTCATGTTTCTTCTCCTTTCCCATCAGCTCCTTGTTTGCTGAATGCATTCCCCTTTCATACAACAAGGGCAGCCTCAGCTCTTTCTCTTTTCCTGGGGGCTGCAGGGTGGTTTATCAGCAGAGTCCCAGCCCCGCTTCCTGCCTGCAGTGCAGCCATCCTCGCCCTGCCAGCGGCTGCAAAACCCCATGGCTGACAGCAACCGGGTCATCTTGTCCACACAGAGAGCCCTGCTTCTGCCTGCGGGGAGCAAAGCCTGTTCCAGTGCAGGATGTATATATTTTCTTAGTGCTACCCTTATCTGAGTAGATTTGTCTTGGCAAAAGACAGACCCTGTTCCTCCAGTGTGCTTCTGATCCTTGGTAAGTAACCACTCAGAGAAATTCCAGTAAAAACATGGGGTTGTCATTCTCCAGCTGTCGTTGATGTGGCTGTAACAGGAGTTGCTGGGTGAGAAAAATAGAAATTAGTTTAGAATTGCTTCAGCTTTTGAAGTTTGCATATTCGCAGACTGATTTTAGATTTAAAAAAGAAAAAAAAAAAAAAAAAGTTTTTTATAGCCAGTGAGTTTTCCTGACATTTTTCCCTAACTGTTGGCTTTGTTGCCATCTCTGCCATTTCACCGAACTATAATTTACCAAGTCTGTAATGAGACAGTTGTGTTTATCCTAGGAGTTTACACAGATCTTTGCTACCTTCATACTGCTCTGGAGGAACAACAGGACGAATCGACGTGTCACAAAGTGCCACTGCATAGGCACAGAGACCCTGGATGTGAGGATGCTGTGAGTTCAGGCTGTGGCTGTGCCGCACAATTACTTTTTCTGAAGGTAAAAGACTCCGTATTACATTTGGTAGTAAAAAAAGCAGTGGGGGTAAGGTACATTTCTTGGGTTTGTGTGGTAGAATGCTTGAAAAGTAAGAATATATTTCATGTCTCTGTTTTGCTGGCATCTGTTTTTCTCTGTTGTTTTCTTCCTTATTCCACAGGACATTCTATGAAAGGCATAATCATGGGAGGAATGGATGGGTTAGAGTGGTTTTACATGCGCTTGGCCTCTAGCTCTTGCCAGCAGATCCACCTTTACTGTTCTTATTGCTTGGCTTCATCGAATCTGAATGCTAAGAATGATAACCAGTTCATTTTCTTTCTCTGTGGCATTGGGGCTAGTCTTTAAAAATTCTGTTTGCTTCCTTTGTATCGCTGGTTAAATCTGAAAGGAAATAGGAGCGTCCTTTCATGTGGGTTCACAAAAGGATGGTTCCAAAAACTGTGTGTGAATTTAATTTTGAATCTAGGATAGATGAGACAGAATTTTCACTTGAAATTTGAAGAAAATATATATTTTTTTCTATTTAATACTGAAATTTTAAACCCATTTGGTTGTCCACCTCTCAGCTAAGACTTATTTCAAGGGTAAGAAATATAGCTCCATCCTAAAAGCAGCTAAGTGTTCATTAACAGTAAGTCTTTTCCTTAATAAGGCTGCAGAGTGTCTGAATAGATGTATGAGGGAAGGAATAAAATAATTAAAATAGGTACAGCTCATAAGAAGAAAAGCTAGTAATCACAAACCGTCTCTTCTGGAATAGCATAGAAAAGTACGAAGAACCTGGAGGGCGATGAGGCAGGGAGAGTAAAAAAATCACAACGTTAAGCACTGTTGTGCACGTTCGGAAGAGAAAAGATGCAGCAAATTACTCAGGAAAAGACAGGACTTATAAAATGTGGAAGACCGGCCGTTTAGTTGATATTTTGGATCAAATTGGCTGTCCGGGCTAGAGAAAGCATAATTCTGGCCTGCTGCTTCATTTTGCTCCACCTAATAAAAGTTACTTACCCAGCTGCTGAGATCCATGACCTTGAGAGAGCTCACAAAGAAAAAGGCAGTATTCACTATCGGCCTGTCTTCCGTTTCAGTTCCCTGAACTCCCAGTGGGCAGTTCCCACGTTGTTATGTACAGCTATTTGCTCCTGGACGTTGGCATTCCTGGGTCAACATGATCCAGTTTTTGCTTGTGAAGTCTGTGCAGAAACAAGAAATATTTTTTCTGTGCACTGATACAGATTCATACCTCTGTTTAAGTAAAAGTTAGTCTTGTTTGCCTTTATATTGTTGCTTCCGATTGTTGTGAGATCGAGCAGACCTGGCCTTCTGTAGCAGTGTGATGGTCAGTGGGAAAACCTCATCACCCTGACGAGTGTCCTCGGTACTGTAATTTGGGACACTCTCAAAAGCAAAAGGGAAAAACAAAACAAAACAATCTGTTTTGTTTTCTGCCTTCCTCCAGTTTGGTATGTGCACAAATAATACTGAAAAACAAACAAACAAACAAAAAACATTATTTTTTATTTTTATCACCTTCGCCCTCCTGGGTTCAGTTGTTGCTCTTACCAAAACCAGTGCCAAAACGCATCTGAAAGTAAAGGATATGACTGATTTCTTTTTAGAAAGTTTGAAAATATTCTGCTTTCCTCACTGTGTGTAGTGATGCTGTGTATCTGCTGAAAAGCTCTGGTGTTTTTTGTTGTTTAGTTTTGTATTTTCCGAACTGTTTGGCTGGCAGCCACTTTCCCTGGCTGTGCTAGAAAGACTGATACACTTGTGTGGATAAGTGGTCGTTCGCTGGTTTTACATTGTCTTACAGATGCTGCGTGGCAAATTGAAAAAAAACTGATAAAGTTTACGGTTACTTGCCTGTGTAGCTAATAACTGAAAGTTTAGTAATAATGCTAATAAATTCAGTCTCCAGGCAAAGGGCTTGATTTATTGTCCATACTCTTCTGTGTGCTCATACTTTTCTGTAACTGCTGCTGGCTCCAAGTTCTCCACTCAGCTCCTCCACATACCTTGTGTTGCCCTGGAAAGGCTGTGATAACGTTTAGCCAACGTCAGTCACCAGGAGTGAGATTCAGGGGAAAAGTCTGGGGCCTGGCCTCTGTTTGCTTTCTCGATGAAGTTAATTTGGATGCTCCTTCTAAATTTGAGACTGGTGATCTTGCTGCACAGCATTTCTGTCGGTGATCTCTACACACAGCGGCAAGATTCCTGGCCTTTGAGCAGGTATGCAAAAACACAGCAAAGATAAGCTACGGAAGTGGTCACGGGGTCTGCTTGTTTGAGAGGATCAATCACTGCTGCTGTAGAGAGGTTTGCAAATGTAACTACCTGTGTGCATCACCCCTTTTTAAACAGGTTTTAAAATTGCCTTCCATTATGTGCTTTTCCCCATTACTGCAATAAAAATTGCTTATGGTAAGCGCTGAAAAGTGTATCATTAGTTATGTTCCTCCTCCATGGGAATTATTTGTCTTTTGCCCTCATCTGTGGGATATAAGAACACTGTATTGGAATAATAATGGCCTATTTATTCATCTCTAAAATGTAGTCCTCCTTTCTGGTTTTTTTTCTTTTTTTTTTTTTGGGGGGGGGGAGAGAGGTTATTTAGAAAGTAAGCAGGGGTTCTAAGGAGAAAATATTTGGTAGCAATATAGCTTAAACGTGTGTTTGTCTATCACAGGCAAAGCAACAGCTGGGAGGGGAAAAGCCTTGTAAAGTTTTGGGGTCATTACTAACTGCTTGTCAGGCTTTACTCAGAGAAGGATCTGAATTTTGTGAAATTAGACCAATGACAGTGTCCTGATTTTTGTATGCTTGCAGTCATCCTCTGTCGTCGGGGTGAGGTGTTTGGAACATTCTCAACTTTTGGCCTCTAAAGCCAAAGTTGACAAGTAAATACATCAGTTGTTTTCTCTGGAGCTAAATGTGTGCATACTCTGAGGGCACGTGCAATTTAGGAGTTCATCTGCTTCGTAACAAAGATGTGACCAGCACAGCTGTGTGCGCTGTCTTCTGCCCGACACACCTCCTGTTCTCACGCGGCAGATGTGCTGCTGGCTGCTGGCACGGTGTCCCGAGGAAGCGCTTCCTTGATCCGCCGCGCCATTTATTCCGGAAAGCTGGGTGGCGATGTGAGAACGCAGGCCTTCAGATGTCCGTCTTCGGGAGATTTATTTTTCTCATAAGGATCAGCTCACTTTGCACTGACTTTTTTTTAAACTTGGCAAGGATAATGTGAACATTGATGCTTGCTGTAGCCTGCAATATATGTCTTGTCACAAGCAGATGTTGCAGCAGAACAGATCACGGTGTTGGTCTGGCTGCTCTGAGTTGTCAAGTTGCAAATAAGTTATTTAACCTCTGTGCTTTGGAGTACCCCTTTAGTCCCCTGGACCCTCCCTAGCAAGGAAATTTCCTCCCTGCTCCTCCACTTTGGCTCCCGGTCCCTCGTAGCTCCGCGCCTTTGAATCTGGCAGTGGACGCGGCGTGTGGAAGTGCCACAAAGAACAGATGTTGCTCTGGCTTAGGCTGAGTGAGTGTTGTCGTTTTGTTTCTAAATAGCATAACAAATAAGGTGTTTGCTGCTCAATTGAGTGCGTGGATAGATAGGCTGTGGGGAGATGGGTGCAGGCACAGGGACAGCCCCGTGCAGCAGATCAGACCTCTCTTATTGCGGGTGGGAGGCACCACAGCCGACTGAGGCCTGGGGCATCCACCTGGCACCGGCATCCTACAGAAGCCCGGCGGCTCGTCCATCGCTGAGATTCTCAGAGCACTGAGCCAAAGCCTCGGGATCCTGTCCTGTGGCCTCAACGTGTTTTGCACCCGGTTGCTACTGCAAGCAGGTTTGGGGAATCTGCCATCCACACTGTTCTCCCTGCCGAGCAGCGGAGGCAATTTGGCAGCACACCCTTTGGTTTTGTGTGGCCGTATCCCTTGCGCAAACTGCCTTTGTTTGTGGTGCTTGGCAGGCAGTGTGATTTATCCTAGTTAAATGTGAGGTATTAAGCCTTTTGTGCGAATCTGGCTGCGCCCTTTTAGATAGGACCGATGTTTTGTAAGAAGGTGACAAAGTAGAGATCATTATATACGTTGCTGCCCGTCCCGCTGGGTTCCAACTAAACACCATCTGCTGAAAGGCTGGATCCCTTTGGCGGGACATCATTCTCCAGTTATCTGCTGAAGCACTTTCTGCAAAACATTTTTTGTTTTAAAGTGGAGAGCTGCATTTGGATGGTCTTTAAAGAATTGTAAATGGTTGAACTAAAGCTGTGCAGCAGGCACTTTAGAATAGGGGGGTAAAATAGCATTTCTGAAAATCCAAAAATAAGGTACCAGTTAGCTTTGGGGCCATATATAGTTCAGGGGGTTCCCCTCATTTTGAGCACCTAAATTTGCACGGCTAATCTCTTTTTCATACATGCCACTTCTAATTAAGCGTCCAGAACAAGTAACAGCAATAGATTGTGGAAAACAAACAAAACTGACAAAAAAGCTGGATTAAAAAATGCACACACACACACCAAAACAAACAAAACCAAAAAGAGCAAGCTGCTTCTGCAAGTGCTGGCACTAATTTCTTGGAAATAGTAGAAGGATATTGTGTTGGACTGATAGACTCATCAGTTATTGTAAACAACCATAAGCAGTTGGTGCTGAGGAATCCGAGTATTTTTCTTCTTCTGCTATTTTTAAACACAGCAGAGGCATCTCTGTCTAGCCAGCTAAATAATTTCAAACTTCACTAGATGCACTAGAGGGGAAAATATCGCAGGAACCCCTGAGTACTGCTTGTATACGAAAGGCTAGCAGGTTATGGCCATGATGTGTATGAAATTCAGATTATGTATTTGTTGTGGGAGGCGAAGTAACAGCGGGGGCTTCTCCTGAAGCTGGCCTCTCAGAGGTTCTTGGGATCAGCTCTGCGCGTTGGCGCCTGTTGGCTGTCTTAATAGCTCAGTAAATGCTAATTGTACAAGCTTTTTGTTTTGCCACAAAATGATCAGTCGGGTTCAGTGCCCAAGTAAGCTGCGAAGCAGGCCGGGAACTTTGGGAGAATTGTTTTGCTGCTCTGAGGTTACCTGCCGGTTGCAGTGAATCTGCTTGTATCGGAAAGCTGCAAACCCCCTCTGCGCTGCCGTGCCTCTAAATACCCCCCAGCCCCGGCGGGGACATCTGTGGGCGTGAGGGCCGGGTAGCACTGGAGCCCTTGGGAACCAGATGTCACTTACCATTATCACAGCCGGGGTCAGCAAAGTCAAATAAGGAAATGAAAGAGAGAGAAGCGCCTGATACTTCAGGCATGCTGGCTGCTAACATGAAGCAGAGCAGCCCTGCAAAAGTGTTTGCTAATTGGCCTTGCTGGATTTCAGACCGGGAACTGAAAATGTGTTTGGTGCCTGAAGCAGCATGTTTTCGGAGAAGGGTGAAACCCCTGTACCTGCTGAGGACTCTAATTAAGAGTTTTGCTATAATGGCTGTAATGGGGCTAAGATTTGAATGCATGCCTTCTGGTTCCAAATGTCTGGGCTGGTTGTCGGCTGCATTTACTCCTTTTTTACCTTCTGCAGTCTAGAGACGACAGCTTTGGATTTTTGCCTTTGTGTCACCATCAGTAAATTCAGACATCTAAAACACTTTATATCCTGGATAGCACTTCAACAGAGTATTTAAGCAAAAGGAACTAGAAAATCTTTGAGTTTACATCATTGTCATTAAAAATCAGCAGTCTAAGACCATTTTTGTTCATTTTGTTGAGCTTGAAAGATGACACTAAAAACTTCCTAGTACTTGATACAGTTCAGGGAAAAAAGTCTAGAAAGGCAGATTGCATTCTAGAGAACTGTGGAAATAATCACATAACTAGGTTGTATTTAAAAATTGTTTCCAAGCAGGCGGTTCCAAAACTTGCTTCTAAATTGTTAGCTTGCAGCATTATTATACGTGATAGTAAAATAAATAGAGCTGAGTTGGATTTAGATTTGGTGCTTTATAATAGATGAGATGCCTGTTGCTAAAATGTTGGAGCAGGAAGGTTTTTAGAGGTCTTGAAAAATAAAACTGAAAGGGAGAAGTTATAAGGAAAATCTGTTAACAGCTTATACTTGCCATTGACACTTGGAAAAAAATACATTTATATTTTTAATGTTTTTATAACAATTATATTCTGAAGTACTATTCTGTTCCCTGGAAAGGCGGGATGTCAGGTGAGCAGTATGGCCAGCACGAAGGAAGCTGGAGGTGGCAGAGAAGGACTCGGTTGGGTCTCGCTGCAGCAGAGGCAGAGCGGTGTCAGGGCAGGACGAGCGGCGTGGGGACTTACAGTCGAGAGAGCATCAGGTGCAGCTGGGGAGGTTTAAGCTGGCTTGTTGAGCTGAGGCTTTGCAGCGCTGGACATAACACATTGCAGGGGTGTCTGATCAAAGAGAGCTGATGTGCCAGAAATCCTGTCAGGACTGACCCAGATACGGTTCCCAGTTTGTGCAGCTGCCACTCGTGGAGCTCGCGTACCCGTCAAGCGGATGGCGCTTAGATATGAAATAGGTCTTTGTGTTAAGGAGGAGGTCACTTCCCCATCTTGTGTCAAACGCTCGTGTCTGTTTCTGTGCAGAAGAAACCTGTTCCCCGGTGCTTCCATTGCTGAACAGGAAAATCAAACAGATGTGTAAATCTCACTGTAAAACAGATAAATCTTTAGACTGATTCAAAATAGGTTCAACTGAATCAACCAACTACTACATTAATGGGTGGAATTCAATAATATGAAGAAGTCTTGTGTTGGAAAAAGGAAGCTGCTGTCCAAATAAAACTCTTGGGCGTTCAGCATTAGGCAAGGGAAAAAAAAAAAAAAAAAAAAAAAATTAAGCAGTAACAAACTTCTCACCCAGAAAAGTTATTCCATGAGATTTTTAGGTTATAAACACCAGGAGCTAATTTCTGGGATCCTCACACAATCAAACTGTGTGTGTGCCTGTAAGGCTACGTGTCTGGTCCCAACTCCAAATGTATAGCAAATGAGTTTGAGATGCATCTTCTGTGAATGTATTTCCATTACTGAACCTCTGCTGTTCTTAAATTCCAGACTCCAACAGGGAATTCTATGAGAGCAAGACGGGGGTGATAGTGGGAATTATGGAGAAACATGTAAGTAAAAGAGCAGGGACATTTTCCAGGCCCCCTTCAGAAAGCTTAGTCTTGTCTGGTATACTTTGACCTTTTGAAACAGAACCATTTTCTAGTACTCATAGGTTGAAAGGGATTTTGGTTGCTGTATCATGCAAACGCTGGGATGATGTTACAAACTTGGGATGCCAGTGAAAATTGATGATAGTTTCCCTTTGGTGAATCCATCAGGGGAAATCTCAGCCTCTCATGTGCTGTCATGCTGAACAGCTTGTGGCTCTGCTCCTGGCAGGCTGTCTCCCTTCAGGCAGGGACTAAAACAGTAGTTGTGGCCTCACAGCACTCGCCTCAGCAAAGTAATTAAGGGCCTGACTCCTAGATCTGGAAGAAATCAAGATCCCAAATGACCCCTTGAGTCTGGGCCAACTTGTCTGCGATGCAAATCGAGGTTGCTCATCTGACGGGAGTCTGGTGGATTTTGGAGTGAAAATACTGGCTGGCTTACTGAAATGGCTGAACATCCCTCGGAAATGACACTTACAGTTACTAGCTTGCCTGAAGTTATTTACAGTAGGCTGTTTGCTATCGAAGTACCCTGAAAAATCTCTCTAAGCACTTTGCAAGTAAATTTTATCTTTGTTGTATCATCAGAAAATGCTGTGTAAGAGAATACTTGCACCTGCTGTGTCTCCCATAATTATCCAGAACTCAGCACTGGATTTTGTGTTCCTATTTTTAAAAACCAACTTGCTAACTAGATGTAGAGAATGTTCCCTTTGGAAGAGTGAGTGAACAGCAGTGCAGCGTTAGGGAGGCACTGTGAACTTGGCCTGCCTTATAGCAGCTGAGAGAGTGAAATGAGAAAGATAAGAGAACAGAATAAATGAGTATGTTTTACGTGCGGGATACTGGCTTGCAAATCTGGCAATGTCAGAGAAAAAAAACTTTGATGTATTAAACCTGAGGGGTAGTTGGAAACTTTTTAATAAGGAATAGAGCTCGTCTTCCCTTTATGACAGAATAGTTAACCGAGGGAAAATAGCCTTGGCTTGCAAGCATTTAAAAATGAATGTCTTTACAAAAATAGACAGCAAGACACCAGTATTCTGCATCTTGATTGCCAGGTTTTGGATGTGTTTAACGAAGCTGGCAGCCTTGTGTGAAAAAAGAGCCAAGCAGTTGGTTACAGCTTTGGAGAAGGCAGAGAAAACAAAGAGAAGAAAGATACACACAGCTCCCATTTGAACGCACTGTGGTTAGACTGAGTTTGCAAACCTTTGGGCCACATCCGACAGTTTGTCGGGGTTATGCTCAGCAGAGTTACATTCAGAGAGTAACGGGAGCCTGTGAGAAGTTCCCTGTCCGTTCTTTGCCTGCTTTGTCAGCCCGACAGCCAGCTGGGGATTGCATCGGCCCATGGTTCAATTTAGTACAGGTTTTGCACGGCCAGCAGAGAGGCTGCCAAAGCAGGAAGGCGGTCAGTAGCAGTGAAGGCTGCGCTGGCTACTTGCAGGAAGGTGCTTCACGTTGCAGGGAAGTGCCCGCTGCAAACCCGTCCAGCAGCTACTTCGCAGTAGCTCTGTGGTTCAACACAGAACCTGCGAGCCGCCTGGGCAACAGGACGAGTGTGTTTGTGCAGTGAGGCAGGGCAAAAAGTTAACTTAGGGCTTTTTAAAATACATTTTCAATAAATACTGTAGGGCTTGTCTATGCTCAAAGTTGTATGGTTTAATTAAACTGATTGTTTAAATCCGTTAATATCTGAGCGCTTTCAGTTTGTGCTGCTTTTTAAGAGTTTAGCATGCCTTGTAAACTGCAGAGCTTATTTAACTTAATTGGAGAATTTGCCATATGTGCTTGCTGTAGGAGTCCATGTTGTGAAGCAAGCAACCAGCGTTTCATGTTCTTTTATGCAGTTTGTGTGTGTCTTCCATTTGGGGAAGATGTATTGTGCAGACGGTTCATTTGGGATTATTCATGACTGTCTGTGGAGGTTCAGTCTGAAACTGTGCAAGTGGTGGGAAGGCTTCTTCTCTGTCTTGGTCTTTGAGTCTTTTTTTTTTTTTTTTTAAACACATTTGGCCTTTGAGAACCAGGCAAAGACATTAGACTGAAATTCCCAGGAAGAAGGAATTGCTTATGTGTGTTTGACTCTGTGTAGTTTGTGCACTTATAAGGCAAAGCAATTTACGTGTCAGCAATTTCTCCTCCAACATGAGACCGGCTGCAACATTGCAGATATCTGCTGCTGGTTGGCAGAATGTTGATGACAGCAGAACAGGACGCATACACATACATATGTAAAATGTCTAATTATATTTATTAAAAAAAAATAAGGACCAGCTCCATAAACTGACCTTTTTTTTAACAGAGTGAAGCAATAACAAATCTATATTATACAAAACTCCTCCAAAAGGATATTAACTTAAAAAAACAACAAGAACAACAACAACAACAAAACAAATTAACAGGAAAGAAATGTAGAGTATCTAATGCTAAGATTTAAGAGTGTGAATCCCTGTAAGAGTAAATGTTTAGACAGAACAAGACACTTTTAGCTGCAATGAATATTATTGCTTCCTTAAAACAAATGAAATACAAAAGAATATAAGACAGCCCTCACTGTTTATAGATCTTCATGAAGGAGGCATTGTTTATGCAGTGATAGATGTTTTCGCCTGTTTGTCCTAACACATTCAGGTAGCCAGTGTTGATTAACAAAGGTGCGAGGTATTTTGCACTTCAGAGTGGCAGCTGCACCGCAGGATGTGCTGCACCCAGTTGTGCAGTAGGGTAGGTGAAAGCGTCCAAGCAGGAGTAGTAGAAAATGACAGCATCTAGGTACACAAGTGACAAGAGCAGAATCACTTTACACAGGTACCAGTGTGTAGATGGAGAACGTCTTCATTTTACCTAGATGAATGGGCTAATTTGGCTGAAGTCTGTTATTTGCCTTTGCTTTTTATATGGTTAATGAGCGTTTCAGGAGGGAAATAGGAAAGTGGCTGTGACAAATCTCTTTATTTTCCAAAATGATCTAGGGAAAGTTCCAGACCGTTGTTAGTCTGCCACCACCACCAAAACAAGTATCCCTTTTCTTGTGGTTAAAGAAAATCATGAACAAAGCTACGTCACCAGAGGTGTGAGCATGAGGTGAAGAAGGCACCTTTCACTGCTTGCAGAAGAGGCTCGACGTTTCTCTTCCACACAAGGTAACTCTGTACCCGGGCGGTCTCGGTACATGCAGGACTTGGAGCAGACCTCAGCCTCGATCCTGGAATGCAGAAAACAGCTGTTTTGCCTATAAATAAACCAAGAGGCTCTTCTCAAATGAGGCTTTTTTTTTTTTTTTTTTTTTTTTTTTTTTTTTTTTATCAGATATGCCATAGAAATGAAGTGTCACTTTAACTGTTGGTGTTTGAAGTCAGAGTATGTGGTAGTAGCAGGATTCACATTCTAATCTGTGAAAGTCACCCTGTGATCAGGTTTCAGCCTTATCGCCTTGGTATCATGTTTCAGTGAAACCACTTGTACTGCAAGAGTTAAAGCTGTCAGCCTTTCTGTTTCCAATCTCCAGAGTGCCAGAGGTTTATATTTTGGGTAGAGGACAAAACTCCACTGGATTTAGTCAAAAACATCTTCATGCACCAGAGATTGTCTTGTTTGTTTGTTTAAAGCACATACTAAATTATGCAAAATATTTTAAGCATTTGATAAAGGCTTTTACTTGGGAGATGTGGGGGAGGAAGCCAGCTTGATCTTCTGGACTCCTGTTTTTTTTGTTGTTGTTGTTTGTTTTTTTTTGTTTTTTTTTTTGTTTTTTTTGTGTGTGTTTTTTTTTTTGGTTGAATCTGCAGAGCAGCAGCAGTAGGAATGACACTAGCCTTGGCAGTGGGCTTAGGCCTTGGTGACAGCTTCTCAAAGCAGCCAGCTAGCTCAGCTGCTTCTGTTCCACCCCGAGCCACTCTCACACACTGGCCCTAGGAAACCGTGGCAGCGGTGGTAACAATTAAGTGATGGGAATGCATTATGCAGCGGGACACTGTGGCACTAAATGGGGAAAACTTGTTGGGCATCCGACCAGCCCCCAGAAGTACTAACACTTGCTTAATGGGCACAAATGGAGTATTTTTGTTAGCCCCCAAATAAAGGGCTTCCACTTGCTATTGCGCTCTGATCACTCGTTATTGGACATGTAGCAGCCCGTGTTTGGCCACAGTCACGCTAGTGGAAAACTAGCAGTTTTCCTCATGTCAGAACAAAAGCTTTCAGTTGCAAGGATGATTTTCCTTCACAAAGTCTAGCTTTGTACCAGCCTTGCTGAACCCCAGCAAGCTGGGACAAGAGCAGAGCCAGCAAACTTATTGACAGCGTTCGATCCGCCCAGGACGAGAAGCGCCCAAGCCGCCCTGTCCCCAGCCGTGCGGAGCAGTTTCCACAGCCCTGGGCTTGCAGCGACTGCTGTTGGAGAGAGATGGGCAGCAGCCAGATCCCAGCAGAATGATCTTCCTTAAACACTTCTGGTTTAAGGGGCTGGCTAGGGGCCATCGTTTGAGTTTGTCATCTCTGATAGCTTGGGCTGGAGGGAGGGCAGAAGCTTTTAACCCTGATCCTTTCTGTCTGTCCCTTTTCCTGAGTGGCAGCTGGAGCAATCGGAGATTAAGGAGAGAGCAGCTTCCTTTAAAGGAACCTGTTACCCAGTTTTGGAGGTGAACTGCAGCTCCTTTCTTGAAAGGAGCTCTGTTACCTGTTCAGTCTTTCTCTCTCTGCCACCAGCCTAAAGTGTAAACGCCCCATCTTCTGAACAGGACTGCCAGTCACAAAAATAAAAGGGAAAACCATTGAATTATGTTTAGCAGGCCTTGGCATCCTTGTATTTGCTTTGTGGTTTATGAGATTTGGCATTCACTTGGAGAAAATTTTGGGACTGCAATCCAGCCCTTTCTTCTCAGGAAAAAAAAGAAAAAAAAAAAAAAGGAAGAAAGAAAAAATCAAGAAAAATGCTGTCCTCTCCCAGTTAGGTAGCTGGAGAAGCTGGGAACTTGAGTTCCCAGTTGATGGCTTTTTTTTTTTTTTTTCCCTCTCTCTTTAAATTAAAACCAAACAAAACTATCCAAAACCCAGTAAAGTAACCTTAGTGGCTGTTCAGCTAACAAAGGTTGGCAGTGACAGTCATGCAGCAAGCGCTGTAGGAAGCAGCCCCTCCTGTTGCCTCTGTTGCTGGGGCCAGCAGGCACGTCCGAGTCCCGTGCCATACAGGCAGCCTTAGCTAGGTTTTAGGTTTGAATTTTAATACCTTGAAAAGGTTTCTTATAGTTTTTTTCTCAGCTTAGTCAATCAAGTAGTTTTCAGAAAGCATATTACACGCTAGCAGCCCCATTTTTAGGAGTATGATTTCTATTTGTTCATGAAATATTTAGCCCATTATTTCTCTAACAAAAGAACCCACACACACCCATTCTCTGATATGCCCTCTCTGTCAGAAACGTTAATAAAAGTACTCTTCTAATTGCGGCTCTTCTGCATTGGCTAAAAGGGTTTTTCAAATAGTAATCTCCTTCCAAGAGGGAAAGAATTGGGCCAAATTTCTCACAGCCCATTTTGCCATGGGGGGAACTGCTCGGTGTCCTACAGCTGGGTCCAGCCAGACCTCTCTCCGGGACAAGCTCCCTGAGCAGACCCTCTGCTGAGGCCAGCAGCTGCTGCCTTTCTTGTTTGTTATTGAGAGGATATTAAATGTTCTCCTGCTGGTCCCTGAGCAGAATGTATGTGTAGCCAAACAGTAACTGAGGATGGTAGCTGAGGGGGTGAAAGGATGCTCTATTAATAAGGGTAATAGGCATCTGCAGGCCTCTGGGGAAACTTGCCAAAACCTTTTGCTAGTAACCACAGGGATTATCTAGAAATCAATAATAGAGGCGGTAACCAGGGGAAGGAAAAATACATCTTCAAGGGACGTCAAATTCTGTAAGTGCTCTATGAGAGCAATCATGGTAGGATTTAGTGTAATTGTAAAGCAAATCAGATTGAGGAAAATTGTTTTCAAAGGGACCCTTCGCTAGCAACAAGGACCATATGTTCCTTCTTATCTCTACAGAAATATCCTACTTCGTAGTGTATTAACCTATGTGAGTAGTTGTCACAGTCTTGATTTTTAGCATCAACTAATTTTTTATGTAGTAAAAACAGCAAGTGACTCTAAATGGATATGCTATATCAATCTTTGTGGTTTCAACTGTATTTCACCAATACTAGTCTGTAGTGTGCATCGTTTTATTAATCTGTAGCATACAGGAACATTGGGATAAATGTCCTGAAGTCAGTGGAACTCTATCCTTTAATGCCAGAAGTGATTTTGGCTCATCATCTGTTGCTCCGTGTTCTTCCTAGCAGATGGTCTGTAGTAATGATGTAATCTCTGCTCATGACACTTCAAAACGCTAGGTTGGTTTGTGTGTTTAACACTTTATCCTTCCAGAAAAGCGTTAATTGCTATTAATACTGAAATCTTATTTTGTCTGTGGTTCTGTTCAAATTGGGAATATCAGCTGCTGAACAGAGTTGTTTAACTGTGTAATTTAACACTATCTGTGAAAAAGAAACCAACAGTTCTGAGGTACTGCTCAGCTGCTATTTCATTTCTAGGGGCAGGGTTTTTACTGACTTTTTGTTGTGTCTAGGAACACTGGCCTTGAGGCTCCCATGTGCTTACACACAAAGCATGAAGAATGTAGGAAATCTTTCTACATCCCAATAGCTACTGACCTAAAAGGCATACAGGTGGCCTTGTAAATGTCTGCTTCGATAGAGCCAGTGGGAGCTTTGGCCCCATCGTTGCTTTGTAAAAAGAGGTTGGACTCTTTGTTTTGAGAGTGTGGTGGGTGTCTGCATGCTGTTAAAAATCTGCCGGTTAATCTCACTTGTAAGGGACAGAGTGTGCTGTTAAGCTTTTTCTTTTGTTTTACTCCTGACCTTGTTCTTAAGCTGTTGTGTGATATAGGGCGACTCAAGATCAGGTCTAAAAAAAAATAAGCAATTGGAAGTTTGAGTACGAGCTGCCATCTTCTAGCTCTGGAGATTACCCAGACTCGTGCCATTAGCACTTGCTCCTTCCTTTTTATTTTGCCTCCCTCTCTAAGTAGATCTAATCTAAGACAAATGTCTGGTTAGCAGAGAGCTGGCCTTTTACTTACCCATCTTGCATTTTATCTCATTTTTCCTTTTTTTGCACCCTTTGTATCTTTGTTTTAAAAAAGTATACATTTTTAAACTCTATGTCTTTAGGACTAGGTTAACAGATCCACAATTGTCTGAACCATGTTTTCGTTCACTTCTTAAGTACAGATGTGTTATTTGCAGCTCTTAGCGCAGGATACTATCCACAGATTATTTTCAGTGTTTACTCATGGATCTGTCAATTCAAAGGGCAGTTCTTCCTAGAAATCTGCGATGGAGAATGCTTAGTACTTTTCATTGAAAACCATTAGGATCTTTGCGTTTTGCTCCTCCATGGGAAGTGGTGATCTTTGCAGGTATTCTCACTCTCCTGAAACACTCTGGCCTTTGTCCCGCTTGCCACCATTTTTAACGTAGAAGGTCATGTGTGATTTCAAGGTCATATCTTAATTTTGAAACTTATCTTATTTTCATTGTTTACCTTTGATCTCTACCTTTCCTTATTACCCCCTGGTTTCAATTCTGGTTTCCCTGAGTTGGCTTATGAAAAGCATGGAGAACTTGTTTCTATCTTCTTTTCAGTGTGCTTTGCAACATCTAATTCAACTTTACTATTGAAAACTCTTTTATTATTGCACTTCATTATCACTTTAAGAAGTGGTCAGTGTATCCTTTTTGCCTCCTGAATACCTAATATTTATTGTTTTCAACATGGCAATTTGTTCAGTTAGGTCTGGAGACTTTCCTACACTTTTATTCTCTTCTTGATGATACAAGCTTGAGATGGTTAGAAGTTTACATTCACGGAAATTCCAAGCCTGCTACTTCTGATTGGAGAAATTCTGTCTTGTAAACATCAGATGCTCTGATTTCCTTCTTGACTGTAGAACTGTAAGTGATGTACCCTGCATTTTGTCTGTTCAGACTCCTGTAACTTCACGTTTAAACACCTACACTGCGCATAGGTCTCTGAAGCCAGACAGCTGGACAGAAATTTACTCATGCAGTTTTACGAGCATAGAAATGTACCTAGAAGAGTTTCATATAAGATGCTACTGGCCTAAAGGACTTATATACATATATATGTATGTATATATCTTAAAAGAAGCCTTAAAAATGCGTATTTGTCTACTGAGAACCGTATTGCAATAAGGAGACCTGCAGATATGTCTTGAATATGAATTTTGGCATTTACCTAATATCAGAAGTTTTAATATAATGCTAAGGAGTTGACTAAGAGGTACTGTTCCTAATTCCTTCCCTTTTTTTTCCTGGAATTAGTTATACTGCAGAGTGTATTTATATGTTTTTTCCTTTCTGAATTAGAAGAAATGAAATGGTATTTGGAATAATAGATAAGTCTTTATTGAAATACATTATACTCTGCCTCTAAGGCTTATTTGTAATAAGAATGTAGCCATTTCTGCCTTAATTGCTTACATCAAAAACTCTTGGGAACTATTTTTATACTAATGAACTTCCCACTATGGCTTCAGGCTTAGTGGTCATGAGATACTTCTGCTATGTAAATAAAATTAATCATGATAATTTTGTCATCTGCAAACCTTTCCCATGCAGCAATGATAATTTGGGTTAAGATTCCAGAAACGTCAGTTCATTTGGCACCTTTTCTGGATACGAGTGAACAGGAGCCCACTCCTGCTCAGGGAGCTGGCAGGAGCAGTCCCACAGAAATACAAGACCTTTTGAGCTATCTTATTTAAGGAGGCAGAACCTGGATGACGAACCACTGAAGGCTGTGCAAAACACTTGCTTTCCTCTGCAGAAGTGCTCCCTTCCTTATGCTACCTAGCATTATTCCTGCGGTACTTACTAGAAAAGTAAGGTATTTTGTACTTCTCCACTTCAGGATTTTCAGCTCAAAAACAGTTTCCTTGTGTGCTAACCCTAACACTTCTGTTCTGAGCATTACTGCTGTCGTTCTGTTGTTGTTTTTTAATATGGGTGACCCTATAAGACAAACCATTGGAAGGGGTGTGAAAAGAGTGTAATTGTCACGTAATTTTATTCTGCATTCCTGAAGCAATGTTGAACAGTCTTTGTCAAAATCAAAACTTACGTGTTTTTTATTTTTTCAGCTCCTCAGGAAACTGCTTGTTGTTGCTTCTTTCAAGTATGAAGTTATGTCTGTAAAGCGAGATGGATCAGAACATCACAGTATGAAGACATCCCCAGTGCAATATAGTGTTTAGCAGGTATAATACAGATTGTTTTTTCATATTCCTGGCAATGCTTTTTGCAGTAGATTGTGAAAACCCACATACATGTGGTAGATAGGTGAACTCACCTGGAAAATCCACTTAATTTCTATAGAATCTATTTCGTTTTTTTAATTTTCTTACAGCGGAGTAGGTCTGAAGAATAGGTTTAAATGAGGAATCCTCCCAACCTTCTCTGACTCGTACAGTTTTTATGTCTAATTGTGAAATATCACAAGAGAGAAGTGAATTAGGTATGTGTTTCTTGTGCTTATAAATATGTGGGTAATATGCAAGCACATGATGTAGTTTCCTTCTGGGTCTGCAAAACAAAAGCTTTAGAGCCTCTGCAGTTGATAGAAAGCTGACGGAGCTTTCACATGATGCCATATATTTCCTTGTATTATGTGTGGACAGCTGCGAAGATGGCAAAAATCAAAGCCATTCTTACCCTGTTCCATGGGAAGTTACAAGTAGAACCAATGTTCACTCCCAGGGGTGATAATTATTCAGAAATCCTCTACTCTAGAGGAGTCGGATATTTACGATACCTATACTGGCTTTGTGTTGATACACAAATGGATAGAACCACCAGCAAGGCATAACAGTGTGCTGGTAGGACTTACAGCATCCTTCTTTTTTTTTTTTTTTTTTTTCCTATAGTTTTGCCATGTAGGTTTGCCATTTAAAGCTTTGGAGAGGAGAGAAATGTTACTGTAATCGCAGTGTAGAACTGGTTATGTTGTGCTGTCCTTCCTCTGTATGTTACAAGAAATGCAACTAGACTGAGGACAGAGACTGGAAGTAACATCAGGTATTCCTGTTGGTTAAAACCCTTCAATGATGATTCACTGATGCAACACTATGGTATTACTCTAGTGACTCTTTTGATTCTGATAACCCCATAACAACATGTATGGAAATAATAGCAGTCCAGTGTTTATTTAGGTTAAATGCATCATGGTTCTGTGGCAGATGTGAAGCTTTCTAGACAAAACTTGCTGTCTATGTGTAATACTTTTATAGTGTCACTTGGTCTTTATAGTGTGACCAGTTCTAGAGAGGTTGCTTTCTTGAGTCTGTTTTAATTTGTCAGGAAAGTTATCTACAAAGGAAGTATTTTACTGACTTCACGAATAGCAAATTACCTCTGCAGAAAGTTACTTTAAGGGAACATGAGAGGCGACTTGGGTTTTTATTATTATTACTCTGATGAAAATCTTTATTGATCTTCTGCTATTTGTTTTAATTGAAGCAAGCTATGCACTTTCTGATCATAGGAATCCCAGGAAAAAGAAATTTCCTTGAAAATCCAAATGGGAGAAAGGTAAAACCAGAGTTTTTGCTATTAGACTAATTGTAATCAAACCGTGGATGGTAAATACTCTTTTTCTGAATAATAACAAGCAGAGGTGGGCGCTGATGTTCTTCTTGTGCTACATTTGAGGAATGTAATTCTGTTCATTTCAAATGCTGTTGCTGACTTCTGCTGGTACAAGCTGAGATTCATAGAAGCTTTATAAGACTAAGGTAAGGTGAAGATGTTAGTCGTCAAAAACAATGCTGTCTAAAAATTCAACTTCTTAATTCTGCTTGTGCTACATTTTATATTTTGCTTCTGTAGGCCTTCTTAATCTCTTGTAAAAATCCTAGTGTTTCCCTCATAATCTTCAAAACAAAGAGTTATTTTTCCTCTTTGTTTTTATACTGGTCGTGTGTTGATGTGGAAAGGTGCTGATTTTTCTGGAAACAAGAACAATTGGTGAGGGACTAGAGAAGAGAAGGGAGAAGGAAAGAGGGAGGCCTGTACTTTGAACTCTGTTTTCTCTTACAGACTAGTTTCAGGAGACCTTTGGCCCCATTCTCTAATGCTTTGGGAATTAGATAGACATTTGTGCTTATGTGGCTGTATGTAACGTCCAGTCATAATGGAGGTATTTTAAATATTTGGGTTACCTAGAGGGGGAATTCACCCCTCTTGTGGGCTTTTTTTTTTTTTTTTTTTTTTTCCCAGTTAAACTATAGTGCAGTATCTCAAGAATTCAGAAAGGATGCTTACACTGCTACAATGCAGAGATCATGTCAAGGGCATGATGAAATGAGTACAGCTGTACCCACACCCATTCCTGGGAAGCACAGTTCTTCTTGGGTGAGCAGATGTTAACGGAAGGTTAAGGAAGGTTGGAGAGAAGCTTTCAGACACATGTAGGTGATTGCAGACTACAATCCTTCCACATGCCGCTGTTCCCCTGTCTGCTTTTGTTCCGGATCAAACCACAGATTTGGTGTATAGATTTGTGAATGCCATGCAGTTTCCATTTCTGTTCCCCTATCTGTAAAAGGAAAAATAGTGTTTTTCTCTGTTATTGTGTACACGCTTCTTTAGAGGAACAGCTTTACTACCTAGGTGAATACCTGTATAAATCACTGTAAGTTCTAATAGTTTTTGTTGCCTAAAACTGGAGCTACAAAGGCAGTTAAACACATTCAGCTATTATTTAACTCTGCAGCTTTGTTTCTTTAGATATACCACAATTGATTTGAATGATTCATTTCTGAGAAAGCAATACAATTACAAATGGGTCCCACAGCTGCAGACTTCCTTTCCTCCTATTCACTTCTGCCTCAGTCCCCTCACAAGAGCTGCAAATGAAACTGTAAAGACCATGTGTCAATCTTTGATGTTTCCAGAAATATACAGGGGCAGAATTCCAGCTGCCTTGAGTGGAGAAGCCACAGGAGAAAATATCAGGACTCGCCCAATCAATTGCTGCAGTGGATAGAGATAAAGTAGTGATCAGTCAATCATGCTCTGCTTCTCAGGTCTCACTCGAGAAGTTTGAATGTGCCTTTCAATTGTACTAGCGAGAATAAATTGGAAAAGAAATCCAATTAGAGTTGCCTACTTCAAAGATTCCCTCCGAAAGACCTGCAGCTGAAATGCTTTAGGATTCAGACTGTTCCAACTGCAAAAAGGAAGGGAGGATCCAGAACAAGTATGACACATGAATTTTGCAGTCCACAAGAAATGAGGAGGCCTTGGAGAAAAGGATAGTGGAACTGGAAGCTGAAGTGAAAGAATGCAAAGAACATAAGCTACCTCTTGGACAAGAGAATGGAGAGGTCTGCTTTCCTAAGGTGAGTCTTCTGCCTTTCAGCTGTAGGGGATTGTGCCTTTTCTTTTTAATTTCCTTTGTTATTTGTCAGTGGACATTGAAATGTAGTTCATGACAGAGAATTCTACACAGAAATGGCTGTATTCTGCTGCTTATGGAGTAGTTCACCCCTTCTATATAGAACCATTCCTTCTATATGGAGTCATATCTGGCTGTGGTCTATGACAACTGAAGCTTTTCTAATTATTTTTGAGACAAGGTGAAGGGAAAGGAACCTGTGGTACTGATATATAAGGATTATGTCTGCTGGGTATTATTGTTTTTTAATGGGTACTCATAGAATTAAACAGCTGTTTGCCAGTGTTTTCACTTCTTGATGGACCTTAGTGTTAAGAAAAGTCTCCTAGTACGTTGTTTGTGTTTGGTCTGCTGGGCAAACTGGTTACCTGGAGTAATACCACCAAGTTTTTCTTATGTTCTAAGAGAAAACCATCTTAAGAAAATATTTTTCAAGAAATATGTGAAGTGCAAAGTAGATGTTCCTTCATGGAACGATCGTGGGCTTTTACAGTGTTAGGAAAATATTTTATCCATTAAGCTAAGCCAGTCTTCCTGCCTCTTTAGTGCCTGCCTTGTTTCGAACCTCTCAGAAAATGATAAGAATAAACAGATAAGGTAAAGATCAAGCAGGTTTTTTTTGCACTGCTTTCCTCAGTTTTCACCTTCTGGTCTCTGAGCCCTCTGTGAGACGTGGGACCTGCTTATTCTTTGCTGGCACATCTATCAGCAGATTGCCACCTGCTGGATACCCTCCCCAGCATCTTTGCTCCATCTCGCTTGGAGGCTTTACCAGTATCTCCATTAGCAGGTGGGGTGTACTGGGAGAGGTGAACGCTCGGTGCAACAATCCGTTTGTGTTTCAAGGGTTTTACTTTGGACTAGCTCCCACTGGTGGCCGAGATGCATCTTTCAATTGGTTTGATCCCAAAGGAATCCAATTTGCATGTTCCAAGACAGCTCAGTGATGTGAAGCACAGAGCAGGATGGGACAGTTGGAAGGTTTGCATCAGATACTTTTCCACACCCAAACTGAGATGCTGATGTAGAAGTACCCTTTGATTTTTTTCCTTGTTTTTAAATATTTTTTTTGCCTCTTTTATATGCTTCAAAATCTTGAAGGTCACTTTAGTTCTCCTGAAGGATACCTGGTGGCCGTTGTTCAGCAGGAGGCCTGCAGGTGTGCAGCAGGCTGGCGTCAGAGCCTTTGCTGCCAGCACTTTCCAGGCCTGTCTTGTGAAGGCTCCGCGAGCTCTGAGGGCAGCCTTCCAGCCCAGCGAGGCTGCTAACGCTGCCCGTGAAGCCTGGTACGAACAGTCTGGCGCGCTCGTGCTGTGTGCCTCTTGCCTCACTGCCTGTCTCGGACAGAAGCTGCATTTCTGGGAGGTGATTAATATCACCCTCTTTCTCACCTTCCAAATGCCCTGGTTAGTACTGCTGCATTTGCTGCAACGTCTTTCTGCCCAGTAACCTCACGGGGTATTAGGCATGTAGATGAATATCGTACTTTATGAATGGAGAAGCCAGAAAGCCACTGTCCTACCGTACAGCAGTGGGTCAGAAAGAAGACTGAATACCGTTTTTCTGTGTAGTCGTTTCTGTGGGTAGTCCCTCTACTCATTCCTTTAGCCTTTGCATGCCCTATTACTATACAAGAAATTCAGAACACTTACACGTTTCTCCTTTTCCCCATAGCTATTAGGTGAGTCTTGAGAAGGAAAGAACAATAGACAAGGAGAATGTTTAAAATCCTGAAACACTCTTAATGTCTGGCAGTTAGACAATATTAATTATACATGTACCTGTGTATTTAGAAACTCAATAAAACTCTCTTTTATTTCTCAATGAGGCAGAACTGCTTGCTCTGTAAAAGCCATTTTCTAACTATAAACAGGTATCAGTTCTCCTATTGACTGGACCGATTGCTTCCTGTGCTAATGCTTTTACTGTCCTGCACCTCCCGATAAGGTGACTCTGACACAACTCATGCACATCTTTGATATAGTGGATTAAGAAAACTCTTTTGTTCACAGTGCTGTCAGTGTACAGCAACTGCACATGGGCACTTTGAAACGAAGTTGGTTTCATCATCCTAAGAGTCCCCTGAATATCATTTCAGTAGCACACTGCTCTGCTCTGTTTTTTTTTTCTGTGGGCCAAATATATGATGAGAACAAAGGCAGTCTGTCTTGGAAGTTCACCAGTGTTATTTTTGTCTCCAACCACAAATTTCATTTGTTCAAAAGCTGATGAGTTTTATGTCTTTGTGGTGACCCACACAGGATGATGGAGGCAATGCCCTTCTTGTCTACGAAGCATTTGCCAGAACTGATAATGCCTCTCAGCAGCCAGGAGGAATTCAAGTGCAGATCAACTCCAGTCGTTATGTTGCTGCTGCTCCTGAAGAGAATGGTTTGATTGATTGGGATGTCAGTCTTGTTTTTTCTAAATATAGGCTTACAGTTTTATATTTTAAAGGAATTAAGATTTGAAGATACTCCTAAGACTTTGCAGACGGAAGATGCAGCATCGTAGTACTACGAAGATACAGGAAATGAGTGTACCTCTTGGCTAGAGTATTCCCCTACAGCCCTGGGGAATAGGAAAGTTGGGAAGAAATCCTAATGGAGAGACAGCAAGACTTTGTAAAGAAGTACAATCTCCAGTGGCCTGCAGTTGAGAGATGTAGAGAACCCTGGACACAACTCTGCTGCATATCTGGAGAAAGACAGGTCTCTTTTGTATGCTGCACAGCTGGAAAAGGGGAATCACTCAGCCTTATGGCATGATGCATACTGTGTTTGCCAACAACTTCTTTCTTCAGAGTGTAATTAGACTTGGACGAGGAATAGGGAGACAAAAGACAGGATTTCATTAGTATTAATGGACTTGCTAAAGGAGAGTTCTTCTCATTGACAAGATAATGCACAGCTTTAGCATAGCCAATTTCTCCAGCTGGCAAGGATTCCAGTATCTTCCTTGTGGAAAATGTCCAGCTATAATGTTTTTCAGTGTTCAAAAACGACTCCAGAAGGAGATGTGGGTGAAATCCTGCTCCCTGTTTCAGTCAGTGGCAAAGCACCCACTTCCCGTACTGGGACTAGGCTTTCCATCTCAGTTTCCCAAGCATGTGCTCAGACTCTTAAGGCTGAGCAGAGAACATTTAAGCTTTAGTTTGGAGTGAACACGGAGCCTCTGAGGTCTTTTCTCCCTACCAAGGTCAGCTCATTAATCAAAACACAGGACTCAAGCCTTCCTGGAAGGAGCTCAGGATGGAAAGGAGATGTGAACCCAGAGGACCAACATGAAGCAGAGCAAGCTGTTTCTTCACGTGGAGGAGTTAAAAAGTCGAAGCTCAAAAGGACGGAAAACAAAGGGGAAAAAAACTGATTCTGGATAACGAGAAGGTGCTTATCAGAGGAAATGGGGTTGTGTTGATGCATGCATGCCAGTGTACAACAGTTTTCTTCCCAGTTCTTCTGCTTGCTCTGAAGCAATTTAACCTTGAAATATGTACAGGCAAGGTGGCTTTTTGCTTGTTTCTGTATTGGGAAAGATGAAAAAGGATGAAGGGACAGAGGTGGCACCCTTAAAGTTGTTGTGGGACAAAGTTTTCCTCAATGTCTATTGATACTGGATAGAGAGAGACAGCTTCTGAGTGTTGTGCGATGGAAAACAACTGATGTGATCTTTTGGAGTTCCCTTTATGAATGAAGTAAACAAATTCTGTATGAATTTTGTATTTGTTACAGCACTAAGAGAAATACTGTGGTGTTGGTAATGAAGATGTATTATTCTTCCTGGCAAAACACTGGAGGAAGTGGTTAAGACATCCTAGCACTTCACTGCTCTCCGGGGCTGTGAGCGTGCAGGTCACAGCGCTGCTCTGTGATTAAAGGGAGTGGGACCATTTTTTTTTTTCCTCTAGCAAGAGAAATCCTGAGAACTGAATTCTTGCAGTTCATGTAAAGTCAAAGGTAGGCTTCTTGCTGGGAATAAGATGGCTTGGAAATGAGCAGCTGAGTGCTTTTCTGCCACATTATCCCTCTTTCATTGCTGGGATCAGGGCCTCATCAGCAGTTATTCACTCAACCATTGCGCGGTGGAGGACTTGGAGAGCTGGGATGCTGCAGCCAAGGGGCCTTCACTTTCATAATCTCCAGTGCTGCGGGTGTTGTCAGAACTTTGCTCTAAGAAAACAAATTTCCTGAGACAGCTATATTAATCTCTTATTAAGTCCCATGAAATCGATGGTGTTGTCCCAGACATGCAGTGAAAACAAAGCACAAGCTGCTTGTGGTACATCTGTACTCGGGTTTCCTGAGTCAAAGTGCAACGAGATACGGCCTAAAATGAACCATTGTTTTAACAATGAGATAGAGGCTGGGGTAAAAATCATGTTATTTCCTTTGCAGAGAGTCCTATTTTTAATTATTTTTTCCTTAATCTTTCTATTTTATTCTACCAATGCTTATAGTATGTAGTACAATACCTCTTGTTAGAATTATTCTTTGTGTGGCTGGGGGTAAGTAGGCATGTCTGCAGCGAAGTGTTTGGGATACAGAGTCCAAAAAGCTTGTGCTACAGGAAGTTCTAAAAACAAAACCAAACCAAAAAAAAACTGAAAGACTCCATCATAGTTCCAATATAGAAAACGACGGTAGCCTTTGGATCATAGCCTGTGTTTCTATTAGGATGGGATTTTTTTTTAAAAAAGGGGTACCTTCGTTTTGAAAATCGCATTTGCTCCAGAAATGTGGGGATCTTGATTTTGATTACTGAATGACATGAAAGAAAATCTACCACTGGTGATGCTTTTTCCTTTTTTTTTTTTTTTTTTCCTTTTCTTTTTTTTTGATGCTGACTGCTTGGCTGGGTTTCAGTTTCAGTCAGTTCTGCTCTCCTGTAAAGCCGGTGGACCCAAACAGACTTGTGTGATTACACCGAGTCCTCCAGTCTTCAGGGAGGCTGCCTTTCACACCTCCTTTGAGGCAGTACTGCTGCTGAAAGAGGTTCTTTTTGTCTTTTTTTTGCCATAATTCTCATTTCTCCCTTGCACTGGCACAAGCAGAGTCTGGTGAGGGAACAAAGCAGGAAACTAAACAATGAAAACTTGCAGACATTTGAAAGAGAGAAGCTGTTTTAAGGAGTGGGAGAAGAACAGAAAATCTTCTCCCTCACAGTTTTTTTGGGTGGAAGGGGTATATATTTATATGTATATGAGGGAGTGGTTGTTGTTCCTTTTCTCTAAATTTCAAAGGGTTTTAACCAGTGCTAGAGGGAGGCTGGACTGCATTTGCACATCTCAAAAAATCACCATGGCTTTGTGTTAGGACTACGTGAGGAGATAACAGTTTTCCTGTTGATGAGATGACGTACTGTGGATGTTGCAGAAACACAAATATCATCTGTTCGGTTTCTTTTGACAATTTGTGCTTAAAAAAAAAAAAAAGAGAAAAAAAAAGAAAAATCAGACAAAAAAACTCCACAAAACGAACAACCTGTGCAGGGCTTATGTCAGAAGTCTGTTAGGAAAAGAGAGAGATCCTTCAATATATTTGACAAACAATTTTTGTGCAGTTAACAAAGTAATAAATATTTGGGATGTGCTTGTGTATTATGGCTGAGGAAAAAAGACTGCTTTTTGCTTGAAGCACACCATTCATCTCAAACTGTTCTGTGAAACCAGAGTTTGGTTAAGAAAAACGTTTGCACAAGTACTTTAGCAAGCATTTTGTGCTGCCTCAGCCCTTTGTTCTCATTTATGGAAAGTGAGTTTTGCATGCTTACACGTTTGTGGATACAAACAACAAATAATTTGTCAAGTGATGATCATTTCTGTTTTACAGGACGCTTGCTTGAAGGAAATACCAGACCTGTGCTGAATGGGTAATGTATGAAAATGACTCTGGTTGGTGGTGAGTTAAGTTGGAGTACAACAAAAAATGAAAGGGAAGTTCATTTCTTTTTCTGAGAATCCCATGAAGCACAGAAGTTCACAGAACTGTGTTCTTCAGCATCTTTCTGCTGTTGTTTATATATAGTGTTTTATTGAGGTTTTGAGAAAACTATTAGTTCTTTTTTTCCTCTTAAAGTTATCACATTGTGGAAACTACTTGGTAGCTGGAAGGTGATATGCAAATTTTGCTGTGCAGTTTCTGTATACTGTTTTGAGCTCGCTTTTGAGAAACCATAAGGGATCTCATCTACAGGTTAATTGCCGTGAGGACGGCCTTTGCTAATTTATCCTAATACTTGGCCCTTCCAGAATTTCTTCTGTCTGAGGTATTCAAAGCTTTGTGCCAGTATTTTAGGAGTCTTCTGTGTCAATACGCAGGTCTTGCATGAGAACAGTGTAGAAAGTCCTCTGGAAGACGGCATGTTGGAAGCCCCCTCCATGTACCTGGGCATTCCCCACCTGGAGTTCCTGCCCCTTCGGCTGGCAGCAATAGCAGGGGGTGGAAGGCCCTTTAGGATGTGGCAACTCCCCTGCAGAGAGGAGTTATGCAGGGATTCATTTCTTAGAAATGTCTTCTAGAGTGAATTTTCTTTTCTCTTGGTATTAAATCAAATATATTTCATGGGTAAACGATAGCACTGAGCTCAAACGTGTGCCCTAAAGTGGAGTCTGGCCCCCCTTTTAGTCATGTTGGCTGGGTGTTAGGGTGACAAAGTCTTTGAGAAAGAATCTCGCTCACATAGCTTGACCTCAGCTCTTCATGGAAATGTAGGGATGTTAGCAATTTCCCAGCGCAGCCCAATGGCTATTGGGTCAGGTATCTAAAATGTAGAGGCAACATTGCCTGTGTTCAGGAACACGTACAAACCCTCAATAGGTTCATTCTTCCACAGACTTTAAATGTGGTTACTGATTTTTGGCTTCTGAAAGCAACAGTCCTGTTTGGTTTCTTGTTTTGAAGTATTCGTTGTTTGGTGCATGTAGTTAGTAAGAACGGGACGTGAGTAGCAACTCTAGCTATATTTATGAATTCGAAAAGTCCAGATCCCCCCCTCTCAGAAGCCTCTCAACCCCAGGAGTGAAGTGGCATGCCTGGTTTGAAGCTGAAGGCTATTTCTGTGCAGCACTGAGCTGCCTTTCAGTGGGAAGGAGGCTGTGTGAACAGGGGAGCTTGTGTGCTGTGCAGGAGCAAGTTCTCAGGGGAAGAAACAAGCTGGAGCAGGCAAACAGGTACCCAGACAGCTACCCAAGGAGACTGAAACTCAGCCTCAGCTTGCTAGGACTGAGTGAAATCAGCATTAACAGAATATGAGGGGAAGGAAGGTTTCAGCCAGGAGTAAACTATGAATCCGGTCAACAAGGGAAATGGGAAATTCTCAATGAAGAAATGAAATGGAAATGGAGAGCTTTACAGGAAGTAATAGTTTATGCTAACCTTCAAAGTGGGTAACTCTACAAACTTACTGCTAAATTGCCTAAGTGATTAATTGCTAAATATCTTGGCTCTCTTACATTCACATGTTTCTGATCCAACTGCCTCAGGAACTCTCGCAGTTCTGAAGTATCAACTTCATGAACTGATTGATAGGCATTTCTTAATAATTTAGTATTTCTCGAAGACAGATACACCTTTTCTAGACTTTCAGGCAATAGCGTAAGTAAAGATGTTCTGACAATAAAGTAATTAAAGTTCTTTTTATCACATATTAATTAAATTAAATTTCTTTTAATCACATATAGAGTAAGCATGGTAGAGTTTGTATTGAGTTTATGTTAGGAATTTGAGACCACAGGTTCCAGAATTTGAAAATGTGTTCTCTGTTCTTCTGGAGCTGATTAGTAATACATTTGTTAATTCTAGCTTTAAAGAAACAGGCTTCTGCTGTATAAAAGATTTATGAAAAATTTTGAATAATTGGAGTGCATTTTCTGTCACAAATAAATGCTGTTGAAACTTTTTTTTTCTATTAAAACTTATGATGGATTGCTAGGCTCTGCATTATGGTTGTTTACCACAAGCGCTGGAAAAGTATAAGGTAGTAAAGGATGTTGATGGAGTTTAGAATTTTTAAGTTTTGGTTTTACTAAACCAGAAAATCAGATCAGCTTGTTGATCTTTGGCTTGTCCTCTGCTACTTAATCGCTGTAAATACCTCTGGAATAAAAATGAATTAACTAATTTAGCAGAGGCCAAGCAGTAATTTGTGAATGTCTTTTGTCTTTTTAGGTATTGCTCATTGCTTTACCAGCTGTGATGATGCCCTCAGAAGTTCCAGTGCCTTCAGGCATAAAGGTGTTACTGGACTGAGCTCCACAGAGCAGAACTTCATCAGAAAGAAAGAGATGCAGCAAGAGCTGTAAGAACTGATTTTTGTTTGTTTGCTTTTACTGCTTACTACAAAAGTAAATTGTGTACCTTTATACCCATTCTAGAAATTGTACAGTGGCATGAAATGTGCATTAAAAGCATGGCAAGTTATCAGAAGCCCTTCATGAGAACCATGTACGTCTGTGAGTGTGGAGGAATGTGTTTGAAAACAGAGCAATGAGCTGAATAATGCGATAACGGCAAGGTTTGTAACAGCTCAGTGTGCTGGAAACTAGAATTTCCTAGCTCAGTTGCAGTATGGTTACTGATTGTTAATCAGTAACCTGCTTACTCTTACTAACCTTCTTACTTCTAACCTGCCTAGTAACTATTGTTAGTAATCGGCTTGCCAGTAAGCCCTATCTATTAGTAGCAAGTTTGGAGCTGTGGAAAGGCAAACACATTTGGTTTTAGTCTTGTTGGCAACTGGCTTCCATGGTACCTTCTGTGTTCACACAATTAACACAGTCTTGTTGACATTCTTAATTGTCAGAAAACTGTTTCTTGCCTGTAAACATCTGTCCTCCCTGTACTACAGCCACTTAAGCATGCGGGGGATTTTCCCATGTCTAATCCTTGGATGCAGCGCTGTGAGACGCTGAATATCATAACAGTCTTGCTAAATGGGAGAAGTCCTGTTTGTTCATCTCATCCTCTAACCTCGACCACTCCTTTCGGCTGGACTATTTTAATGACTTAATTTGACTCGGAAGGGTCTGCAAAACAAGGAGGAAAGATGGGAAGAAAACTGCCCTTTCTGGGAGTTCAGCTGCCCATGAAAGGAGTAACGTTGTGGGTAAACATGATGCACTTCCTCTGAAGTATGCAGTGATGCCCTGTAAGGCTGGATTGGGGATTTATTTCTGAGTTTGTGCACACTTAGCACGCTGGAAGCCTCTTAATGCTGTTACTCTGTAACACAAAACTAACATCTAAAGCAGTCCATCAGGTCCCACAACTTCCTTTGTATCTGTGCAGTTCACCTCACACGATCCCTGATGTTTACGCTTCTACATTTGACTGATGGTCTTTTTAGTATACAAGTAGGGAGGAGAATTTTTCTGATACTATTGTAAGCCTTAATTTTGAACTGGCATTTCTGAAATACCTCGAATTCCTATTGAAGAAAGAAGCAATTTTGAGTTTTGCTGGCATATGCAACAGCTTTTTTTTTTTTTTTTTTTTTTTTTTCCCGAAGCCAAGTAATTAGCAAAATATTATACAACCAGAGATGTAAATTCCACTGAAGGATGAGGAGAACAGACCTCAAAACACTTCTGATTTTATCTGCATGTTTTAAGTTAGTAAGCATGCGTCTGCCATCTCTTGTAATCATGGACTAGTTGGTCTTTCTGGACAAATGTATTTGGTATTCAAAACTTGTTTGACTCAAATTTGTGGGCAGATCTATAGACATTCTGTCAGAAATAACTTTAATGCATGGTTTGATTTTTGGAGTACCTGTATCTGCTATACTGAGGGAAGTATTTTGCTTTCTGCCATTCTGAAAGTGCGAGCAGTCTAAATGAGACAGTTAAATCACTTCAAATTAGCGATGACTTTAAAAGTTTTCTTTAAAAAAAAAAAAAAAACACACACCACAAAATTCTTTTGTTAATCTGTTTGGAGCAGCTGTAACCCTGTGTTTATTTCATATATTTAATTCAGGAAGGTAATTATGTAATCACCTTTCCTGAAAGAAAAAGAGAATGTAAGCTCCTGCTTGATGTTTTGGTAATTATGCATTTGAGAAGATGTTTTCTAGAGGAAGCGGTACCATATATACAAAGAAAGCTTGAGAAATGCAGGGGAAATTTGGAAGACAGAAACTGAAAGACACAAACACCCTCCTGAAAAGAGGGGCTGTTTTCTGTCAAAAGCACGAAGTGTTGTCTAATAGTCCACAGTGGCATCTTTTCTTGCTCGCATATCTTTGTTGGATTCCAGCTGAGTGTTGTGCTTCCTGTGGCAGATGTGAGCAGATGCAAGGGGGGAAGCTTGGCACAGAATTTCCATAGAAAGGCTCCAGCTTGTATTTAATATTGTGAGAATTACTTTGAAACCCAGAACGGGTGTGTTTGCAGACTTGCATGTACTGTTCTTCCAAACCTGCTGGAAATTTTTTGCCTGACACATCCTTAGATTTGTAGATTTCCTTTTTATGATAAGAATTTGTGGTCAGTTACCAACCGTTGCCCAACAAATCGTTTGGGTCTTTCTCCTTATAGCTTTAGGTGACAAATTCCCATTACAGAAGTGTTATTCCTGCACTTTGAAATACTTAGTTAAGAGTACAGTCTACAAAGTTATCCTCTTCTTCCCATGTGATATTTTTAATCCTTTTTAGATACACCTTCCTCATTTTCTTTGCAAATTTTTTGAACATGTTTCTACTTCTGTGCTTTGGCCATTAATTAAAATAGTAAAGTCAGAATATTCAATAACCTGTGAGAAACTTCTGTTCGTCTCTCTCCTTTTATTTTCTCTGAAAGCATAACTCATAATCTGTCCTGTAATGAGCTTCTTACCTTAAAATGTTTCTATTATATCATCCTTAATGATCCAAATGAATTATTTTTCTCCATGTTAATTGCATCAAATAGATTTGAGTTCTGACAGAAAGCAGTACATATTTTATTCTCCTTTCCTATTGTACTACACTACGTCTTAGTAGTTTACCAAAACCTCTCATCTGGATTTGAATTTTTGTGTTGAGGTTACTGTACCTTTTCGTTAAATATAGTCATCTTCATTTCAGTGTCATTATCCCTTTAGCTTCCTCTTGCCTTACCTACATTTTAAATCATCCTCCTGACTGTGCTGGGGAGGGAAGACAGTTTTCAGGCCAGCATACTGTTCATGTCACGACAGTATGGTATCCACACCTCTTCTTACTGTTTAGTCATATATCTGAAACTTTTGTTGCTGTACTTGCTTCATGAGATTTAATTCATCCTAACCTGTCTCTCTACATTTTGTTCTTTCATGTGACTTTTCATTGCTATTTCATTCCTTTCTAATCCCTTATTGGAGTACGTTGTTATCCCCATATAATTTTAGAGAGTTATTTATCCATATAGTGCTTTTTTTCTTGCTTGTAATGCTACTACTGAACAAGTTTTTTTAATTAGATTTCACGATTCTTCCCTTTTCAACATCCATGCTTCTCGAAGTTGTTGCCCTAATACCTCGGAGTCTAATACCTTTTTCCAAGTTAAAGAATCCCAGATATGTTATTGTCAGATGAAAACCATACCTTATCTTGGATCATTCCTGTTGATTTCTTCCAGTTCTATAATAAATCAATCAATCCTTTTTAAGATGGGAAGACTAAGTGCAGTATTCATGCTGGAATTTATTTTTTTTCAGTATATTGTATAATCTTGGAATATTTTTTACCCTGACATGCATTTATTTGCAATTGCTAAAACTGAACTGTATCTGCTCTTCTGTCATTCCCCTTTGTATGATCACTCTGCATGTTCTTTGCAGTCAGGTGAATTTATTCATAGCATTGAGTAACTCTGTGGCCTCAGCACTACAGATACTTCTGAGTATGTTGAACAATTTGAATCTCATTGAATGTCCGCTGATAACTGCATTTACATTGTTAAAATTGACCTTTTCTTCCCTGATGGCTTAATTACTAATTCAAGAGGACCTTTCTTCTTGTACAGTAAAGCTGGCTTACTTGGGTCTTTTAATGGCACATTGTCAATTAGTTAAACCATATCAACTGGATTCCCTTAGTCCATATAGTTCTGCTTGACTCTCTTGGACATGCTAGAAAAGTTGAGGCATAATACCCAAAAGCTGTGCTTAACTCGTCCTTGTTGTATCACGTTTATCTGAGTGTTCATTAAATCTGTTCTTCTGCAGATTGTTTTTGCTACCTCCTAGTTCAAATGAGGTTTTTAGCGACATTTCTTATGCTCTTAGTGGCTCAACAATTATATATTTACGTTCTTCTAGAACGCTCCCTTAAGTGCTATCAGACGTTATAAACTGATTTGAAAATTCTTCAAATAATCTTTATATGAGAAAACACTCTGAAGCTTGTCTGCCTTCTTTAAAAACAAAAATAGACAAAAACTTGTTTCGTAAAGAGATAAGTATCAGCAGTATGTGGCTATAAATTCAGGACCATATTGGACAACTTTTCAGAATTATCGTATAACTACCCCAAGCAAACCAACCCTGAGTTTGTATTGTGGCGTTGTCAAGTATAACTTGATTGTAAACTATGATTTTCATTGTGAAACAATGATTAATACTTTAATATAAGATAAATATGCAATGGAAATTTTATTTAAGTAAAACAAGTTTAAAATTCATATCAGTTAGGACACACTTCAAAATAAATTAAAAAAAAAAAAAGGAAAGATAAAAATCCAAACATTAGGACACAGTTTCTCAAAGTCTGGAGGAAGAAAGAACAGATTTAGTTAGTGCTCTTACATGCAGTTTGGAAGGAAACTTGAGGAAAACAAACAACACCCCCCTTCCCCAACCTAAAACAAACAAACCAGACCCATATCCCTAGTCATTGCAGATGCTTTTACAAATTCATTAGTTTTAAGAAATATAATATTTACTATACAATGAATGTGTTTTGAGTGCTTGTGCAAAGTCCTATTATACTCTGTTCTCTACTAAGCAGAGGAAGCTTGTTTGAAATCCTTATTTGTGGTTTGTTACACAAAGGTTTTGTTTTATTTTCTTCCCTAGCACTGCATTTGACAGGTTAGCAGGAAAGCTAGTAACAGTGGGAGAAGCCACCAGCGATATAAATAGAGGGGAAAAACAAACATACCAAACCAAAAAAAAAACAACACTGACTTGCATTTTTTGTTGTGTAGTAGCTGAAGTCCTGAGTAACAAGTGTCTGAGGAAAGGTACTAAAGCACTTCCTTAGCAGACTCCCATGCAACTACAGTTGCTGAGTTGTAAGGTTCTCTTTTTAAAGTATGCTTCCTGTCTCAATAAAGAAACTTAATGTCGGCGTTTGTTATTATGGTCATGGACTATTTTACATGATCACAGGAAGAGCTCTTTAAAACAAAATGGAGGTGGAAGAGCACAATTTTCTCTCTTGGTTAGGTAGTAATACAAGATCTGGTAGCATAACGTTTTTTTCTCAAGATATTCTAGTGACTTTTCTTCTACCTCACTTGTCTATAAATGTTAAAAAGCTCTGTAAGAGTTTAAATGACTCCTCTCAGTGTATTTTGGTGCATCTTATTTTCTTCTCTATAGCAACAGCTTTCAGCAACTGCCACACTCTTGTATATTAGCTGAGCAAAACACTCGGGTTGTTCTAACAGCTTGTTTCCTCCAAAAGGAGTCACTTCTTTTCTGGCCCTGGCTCTCCTCTGACCCATCGCTGAGCCAATTCAGCCCACTTAAGCGGGGAGGGAACAAACTCCCTGGGAGCAGGAGGGAGGAACTGCACAGATGAATTTGGCCGTTTTGTCTAACTGCAGTTGTCTTCCTTGCAGCTGCTCTGCTGAAAACAATGAGAGGTCTTGCATAACAAACCCTTGCCAGTTCGTTGCCATCCTAGAAGATATTGCAGGAACAGAGCCCAAAAGGACGGTGATGTTTGAGCCTGGGAGGCATTGATAATAGCAAATTACAGCCCCAAAATCTCATCTGGCTTTGCCAGTACACAGAAAAGCTGAACGTGCTAAGACCTCAGTACTTAACAACACAGCATGCAAGACATTATTTTTAATCACTGGTTGGTGTTAATTTTATGAACCGAACTGCACTAATATCACAGAGGTATATAATAAAGAAGATGAATATAAAAGTAATTTTCTTGGTGGAAATGAGTAACTTGATCTCTCTTACTGGATAATCAACAAGGTTTCTGTGCTAAAAAGACTGCAAAGCTAAGAGCTTTAAATTCACGTTTCCTATCAGTAGCAAAAAGACAAGTTTTTCTTTAGTGTCTATTTCACTGCCAGCAATGAAATAGGTTCCTGAGCACCAGCCTGTCCTGTCTGCCCACCCTTCAGTCAGCTTCACCACCACTGGCTTTCTCTTCCGAATCATCACTTTCATATTCCTCATCCTCATACCCGAAGGCACCCTCAGCTTCAGGGTCGGACTGACCCTCGTGTGGCTCAGCGGACCGGTCAGACTGAGAGCTAGGTCTTGACCGATTCTCCTCCTCCTCCTCATCTTCCTCCTCCTCCAAGGAATGGTCACGTGGAAGGCCTGCCTTTGCTTCCCCCTCCTCCTCTTCACAGCTCTGGTTAGAGCGGGGGCTGGCCTCCCCTGTGTGGCAAGGCTGCTGAACACGAGGCCTGGCTCTGGTCTCCTCCTCATCCTCTGCCTCACTGGATTCACCGTCCCAGGTGGAGGCTCTGACACCTTCTCTCTTCTCTTCCTCCTCCTCGCAGGACTGCTCAGCCTGAGGGCTGATGTCAGCTGCTTCCGCTGAAAGGAAGGATTCCCTTTCTTTCACTTTATCCTTGTTGGCTCTGAAAAGACAAATTGCATGTTATTTTTATTTTCAGGTAATGTGTTTTAAAGTAGCTTTTAAAGGATTTCTCCCTTCAGGTAATCTAGGACAAATCCTGGTAGACTTGGCTGGGGTGGAATCGGTGAAGGAAAAGGGAAAGGGGGATTCTAGAGTCCGCTTTTATGCTAGGAAGTAACAGTATTGTTTCTATATATTATTTCCTTTTCATTTTTCCCCAAATCCAAACATATATTGTACCATAATATATAATTATGATACCTAAATCATCTAAATCATGTCATAATGTCAAATGGATATTGAGAAGTATTTTGATAAGGCTTACTTTAAAAAATCAGTAAAGGTAACGCAGAGTGAAATGACTTCTCAGCAACCTGACAATTTTTGGCAAAAGGAACAAACCACAAATGTTTCTTATTCTTCATTTTTCTCTGAAATGCCTTGTGTGTAGCATAACCAGTGCTCGCCTCGGATTTATGAAGTAATATTTAATTCAGGAAAAACAGTAAAAATGTACAGCAATGCTAGCCTTAGTATTGCTAAGTACATCCAGTAAGATATTTACCTGGGAAATACTGCAAATAATTTTCTCAACATTGAAAACGACTTTCTAATTTCTAGATATGTAGTGGCAAAAAAAAAAAAAAAAAAGCCTTCAGTAATCTCTACCTTTCTTTGCCATCAAGACCAAAATCTTCAGCATTGGAGCATTCTAGCAATTTAGCTGTTTGTCCTTTCTTTGAAACAAACTCTGGACATACCCCCAGAGCTCTCAGTGTATTAGAATAATGCTTTTCTGCAGCTATTCTGGCATTTTTCTGTAGGAAAAACACAATGGTTAAGTATTATCTAAATGCATTAAATGGCCAGTCTTCAGATACTATTAGTACTCTTTCATTATTTGCATCTGGCAAGCTGAATTACTAACTGCAGGGAAGAATGGCACAACTACATGAAAATTTTATACCAGTTTTTCCTCCCTTTTCCTTTACTAGTTTAAACACAGATTGCTCCCTGCACCCTCTGGGTAATGAAAAGCTCTGTATTCTGTATGCTGTTAGTGAGGGAGGAAGACACACAAAATCAGACATAGTTTTCCTAGGGCTTCTCCCTTCTCCGTATGTCTTCCCTCTGGGGGAGCTGCTGCTCAAAAAGATGGTATTGTTTGATGCTCATACAGTGCTCTCTGATGAACGGCATAGATCTGTGGCTCTGCTTCTGAAATGGAGGGGGTGAACGCTGGTCCTCCAGGTAACACCCGAGTGAGGAGGCCTTGTCCTCCAACCTGCATGAATGCTCCTGCCCCGAGGGAACTGGTGAGCTACAACTTGCTGTCTCTCTGTGTTTGTCAGTCAGGGACTACGCTACCACCACATGGTTGTAAGGAAATGGATAAATTAAAATACTGCATCTAAGCCTTACAGCAGACAGGAAGAATGCTTGAGTTCTCTTAGCACTTTTCCCAACTTAAGCCTCTCACGCTTTTGCTGTACGTTTTTGTTTTATTTAGAGCTGTCCGTGTTATATTTGAATCAGATGACATGTTTAGAACAGCCACCTCTCTTCCCTGTGCAAGCCTGCCATGAACGCCTGGTCACAAAAAAGTAATACTTATACAGAGGTGGAGCAATGGAGATTAGAATGGACAAATACTGGCCTAAAAATATTGTTCAAATACCTTCTAAAAATGCTTGAATGGCTACAAGTGCGATTCACATTAATTGAAGATGACATTAAACAGAACAGAGAAGCAAGACAACCTGAGTGACTCTTTCCAAAAGCAATGGCCTTTGGTTTACTCTTTCTTCCATTTCTTGTAACTCTTGCAAATATTCTTGCATTCGCTGCTTCTCGTAATTCCTAAGGGAAATACAGTACAACAAATCATTATTGTCTATAACAGAAGTGATTTCCTACAGCAGACAAAAGTGGAATTGATTGTGACAAACTTAATGTTGTCCTACTTAAAGATATAGAAAGGATAAGTTATTTTATGATGGAATTACGTATGTCGGCTCATTTTCACAGCGTTTGCTTCCTTGGAAACAGAGAACAAAGCTATCTCTTACGTGGTCACTTTGGATAAGCAGAGAGAAAGCCTGGCTGGAGAGCTTCAACAGGGGTTGCATTTGTGTGTGTATGTATATTAAAAAAATATATTAAAAATTGCTCAGTTCATACTTCGATAGATGTTCCACTTGTTTACGCAAGCAGTGTAAAAGGGCTGATAAAATCAGAATGCACACTAGGAAATTAGCATCATTAAATAGAAACTGATCCTTTAATGCTAAGAATCTTTTGCTGTTTTGCCAAGCCCTTCCCACAAGAAGGGTGACCGCGTTCTGGATCATAGTACCCGTTTCTCCTAGCTGCTTTGTCAAGGTCTCAGTCGGTGTGGTGGGATGACAGAACTGTTGCTTTGTCAGCTGAAACGATAGCTCAGGTCATAGCAAGTCCTTGCTCATCCAGCTGGCATGGGCTGTAATCCCTTGTGTGACAGAGACCCTGATGACGCAGTGTTGATTCACATCCCTTAGGGCTTTAACACTGGCCCCATAAAATTTTGAGCTAGTTCTTGCAGATATAGTTCATTGCCTCAGTTCTAACACGGCTTATTTTGTCAGGCAGCGTGGGAACACATGGAGCCAGCTCAGGGCTGTACCTGAGCTCCCAAGTTCTTTGCTACCTGGAGTGCTGGCAAACGAAGCGGAAGAAGTGTCAGGGGCTGCAGCACGAAGCACTACAGGACTCACTAATTAGCTCAAGCATAGCCTGAGGGGGGCTGTGCAGGCCCTGGAAATAACACGGCTGTGTTCACATGGTGCTGCTCCTCCGTTCCTAAATCTTACTGGAGCGATATTGCATCTGCACTGGGCCAGCTCTTACGTTACCACGTCGGGCACTGAAGGGCAGGTGTGGGCGCTAGGGGACATTTTACACTTCTCTCTTCCCCGCCTCCTCTTCCCCACCACTCTCTGAATATGGCTGTGCATTAAAGCAAGTTATTTACCATTTTAAGGGAGTGAACTTCATTGTTTCTACTTGCTTGCTCTCTCAGAAGGCTTTCTACAAACCCAATTATCTGTTAGAAGAGCACTTACACTAATGTATCCCATTACCCAGCCCATGTTGCAATAAGCATTATCAGGTTAAGCACTTGTTCCACCCTTAATGCATCAGCACTAGGGAAGGAGCCTTGCTTTGTAATAGCATCATTTTATGTGCAGGGAAGAATTAAGCGTGAGGTTTTTTACTATACTCCTAAAATCTGATTAAGCTAAATACTGTAATGTGAAGTCTGCTGCTGAATGAACTTAAATCTGTGAATACACCCACTGCCTTTCCTAATTCTCCACCTTGCTGCTGTAATTCAGGTTGCTTTCTGCTTCTGTCCCACAGTCAGCAGATCACCTGCCCGAGCACAATTGTGTTACAAAGCTCCTGTTATTAACTGTACCTGCTGGTCATGTCCAGAAAGCAATTGTGCTGGAGCTCTGACTGACACAGTAATTAGAAGGGACTGTCCCTTTTGTTCTGCATCTCTGCTGTCCAGGACGCTGCAGAAGCCCCGCTTCTCCCGGACCATCGCTGCTGCTTATCCGTGCTTTGGCTTCAGCTGCCTTTGGACTAGGTGGCAGCTTCCTGCTTTGCTGTTGATACAAGTGCTAAACTAAAATGATACTGCTATTTTGCTTTTCTTTCTGAAGTGGTAACTACTGGGACAAAGAAATGAAGTGTGCAGCCATACCAACATCTATCAGTCCTGCACTTCCAAGGATGTTCTGCAACTACGCTACGCCTTTGCTTTACCGTTTTTAAGCTCACTTTGATTGCTACTTGGTTTGTCAGTTTAGAAAACACTGGACTCTCCTGTTAGCTGGTCTGTAACACTACAAAGTGGTAAGTTGGAATGGGCAACAGTTTCCCAGATACTAAATTTGGCCACATTTGTTTTTAACTAGCTGCTTGCACACTGCGTAATTTATCAAAGGAGTAATTATGAAAACTTAAACTCTGCTATTTTTTACATTGTATGTTTACCATACAATGTAAATTCAGAGGTTCAGGATTCAGGGGAGTGCAACAAAATACCTGAATGTTTTTAATTTGGATTTAGACATCTGAGCTAGGCTCTGATGTGGGTCATTGGCCTCAGCCCGAGTTGTAACAATTTTCTGCAGTTTTTTCGTTCTTTGTTTCTGCTTTGTCCTGTTCCTTTTTTGCTGTTCTTCCAGCTTTCTCTTTTCCTCAAGTGAATTCCTGGGTGGAAAAATAAACTAAGACTGAATTCATTTGGAAGCAAGAGCAAGACTTCAAAGGAAGTTTTGGTAAAGGAAATTCAAAGGAGAAGAAAGACTGAAAACAGGGTTGGTGAAAAGGGTACAGGTGTCAGGTGTAACCTGGGCAACTGCAGTCATTTGTCCCTTTCCTGGGGGCACGCTCAGAAATAGGCGTTACTGTTTTTGGGAAAATCAAATACTAACAAAGTCCTGTATTCAATATTTTAGTGTTAGGACTTAAGTATAGCATAAAACTTAATATGGCAAGTCTCACATTCACTGTATGGAAGAATTAACTACGTCTGTAGAAGTACAAAATAAGCCTGTTCTTTAAGTATTTATACAATGCACAACATCGTTAAAGCGGTCACCTGATGGCTTGTAGCCTTCGTTGTGTGGATTGTGTGATTTTTGGCGATTTAGATTCTCCAAATCCCGAGAGAGGTGAATTTGCACCTCTCATTTGAGGTTTACGTCTTGGAGAAGCGTACGGCCAGCGTGTTTCTTTCAGCCTTTCTTCATCCTCTTGAATGTCCCTCAAAATCTTCCCCTTGTTTGAAGGAATGTGCGGAGTACGAAGATCAAACGGCTCACAGACCGTAAGGTGTTTCACCTGCTTTTTTTGCAGGAGCCGTTTCTGAAATTTCTGGTGTAGTAGTTCAAAGTCTGGAACATTTGGTTTGATCTTGGGTTTATGTTCTGTCTCCTTCGGTTCGATGCACTTGTGTTTCTTCTTTTTATTGGTGTTCTTTAAAGCCAGCCGGCTGGTGGGTAGGGATGAATTACGCAGCAACTCCTCAGCTCTCATTCTAATCCTAATTTCTCTGTAGAGCTCTTCCTCCTGTAACTTGTCATTAACAGCTGGACTATAAACACGTTTAGGAATTGGTTTTGCTTTGAATGGTTTTGGTTTCTTTTCAGGTGTGGAAAGGTCTCTTAATTGCATTTTCCTAATTTCATTCCTTTGCTTCTCTCTTTCAATGAATTTAAATGGCTTCTGAGAAGCCAGGAGCTTGAGTTTGCTTCTCTCTTTCACAGTCTTCCTCCTCTCTTCATTTCTTTGTGTGATTTCATGGTAGAGCGGAAGGAAAACTGCAGCAGGCACTGGGTTGGCTCGGAATTTTTTCTGACACTCTGCTTCTTCCTCCAGCTGCTTCTTCAACAAGTTATTTTCCATTTCAATCTGGGACTTTGATTTGACGTTCTGTTCTTTTTTTCTAGCTTCTCTAATGGTCATCTGGAAAGGCTTGGGCACGGTAACTTTTGGTGACCATGCCTTCTGCTTCTTCCGCATCGTTCTGAAGACTGGCGAGCCTGGTAAGCTGTGTTTGGTTCGGGCGATGTAGTCTTCCACAGAGAACCCGTCCCACATTTTTTCGATCCGTTGCTTAGCAAACGATGATGATCCAGTTTCACTACCATTTTCTTCAAATGCTAACTCTCTGTCAGACCCACCAGATAGACCTGAGCCTGAAGGATCACTTAAGTCAGAGTCAGAGAAGGATTTCTGCAGATTTAGAGGCTGATAGGAGCTCTTCTCCCAAGTTGGCCTTTAAAAAGGAAAAAAAAAAAAAGCAGTTTTGAGGCCAGCCCAACATTAATGCAAAGCCAGCAACTTCCACTTTCAATATCATCATTAGGAAGAAATGAACAGCGCTGGTGAGAAGAGGAGAAAGGAAAGGGAAAAGGGAACATCGGGCACTGACACCAGATCGCAGTTTTAAAGAAGTTCAGATCACGAACAAGTCAGCGTAAGGAAAGGCACCGTGCTTTACTGAACACATTGCCTAGTCCCTGCTGTGTGCACACTTGTAGATCTCAAGGTGAATAAGCATTTTAATGATTAAAATTAATTAATTAACTTTTCTGTAGTTATCTGCTAATAGGAAATGGGGAGAGTAGCCCTTTCCAGCTGCAGAACAAAACCTGCTGTATTTACTGGTGTCTGCAAAGCACTTGACAACCTTCAGGTAAGAGGGACCCCAAAACTTACCTACAACACCCATTAGAAGCAGCATCTTTCCTGCCCACGGCTTGTACTCCTTTTAAATACAGTTTATTCCGACACAAACTTTCTAACTTTGCCATGGTCTGCAAGTGGGCATTCTTCAGCTCTTCTAGCTTCAAGTAATATTCTTGATTGGAAGCGCACATTTTGGAAAAGTCTATCCAGTTGTCACGGTCTCCATGTGGAGAGAGGGTCTGCTCCCTGTCAGTATTTGACTCCACATCAAGAGCGTCCTAGAAGAGATTTCTTTGTAATTTTTTCTGATTTTTAGGATAAAGGGCAACAGTGTGTTCAACGTTGCTTTATTTAATTGTCTAATGAATGAAGCACCTACACCCAATAGATACCTGTACAAGGACTTTAACGTGAGTCACAGGGAATCAGCTTTTTGCATAATTTGTATCCTGAGGCTACTGAAATCTGTCCCTGTAATCAATGTATTTGTATTAGGAAATGAGATCAAGAAGGATTTATCAGAAGAAAAAAAGCTTAGCTGTTTTGTAAAAAAGCGCAATCTTTCCTGTTGAAGCAGTGCTGGGAGGTAGGCATGTTCACTGACCCTTCTTAGAGCCTGCGCGAGTCTAATACCAAGTTGTTAAACCCGGGCTAGGCTGCATTAAAAAGGCTTCTCTGCGTTATTTTAAGCGCTGCTCAAGGACGTTACAGGACTAGTTCTTTCACCTAAAAATAGCACCACGCCGTTCCACACGGGCTTTTAGTAGTTTTGCCCGTCCGTTGGGCTTTTTATGTTTTTTTGCATCAGCCCTCGCCCCCTACCCCCCCCTCCCCAAGCCCTTCCCTTGGCTTTCGGCACTGCCGTTCCTCAACCCCGCGGCTGGCAGAGGGGTTCAGGGGCCCAGCACGGCCCCCCGGCCGCCCTCCCCCGCTCCCCGTCCCGGTGGTACCTGGGCGGCGGGGGCCCGGCTGGCGCCGGGCGGGGCGCGGGGCCCAGTCACGGCCGCCATGGCTCCCGCCCGGCCGGCGGAGGGGCCGCCTCCTGCGGGGGCCGGCACTGGCGAGCGAGGGCGGGGCCCGCGCCTCTGCGGCAGGCGGCGGCACCGGGCCTCGGTACGGCCTCGGTAGGCCCGGAGGGCCCCGTCCGTTACAGCGCCAAGAAGCCGGTGGAGAAATTCCACCGCTGCACCTTCAAGTCTTGTCAGGAACTGGAAGCGTGAAGTGACGGGAAAGCCCTCGCCAACGGTGGCACCCGCACCGGCAGTCGGTTTGTTTGCCGTTAAGTAGCCCCCTTCATAAAGTGTGATTTGTACGTTTAACCAGTCAATAAATAACATGCACGGAACACTACTGTCCCCCTTGATTGTCCTTTTATCTATATATCTATATATCTATATATATACTTACCTGATTGTTATACTTAGCTTTAAATCATAGCAAAGTCTTTCCGTAGCCAGTCAAAAGAGCAGCGGAAACTTGAAAGCTACAGCTCCTGAGCGATGTAAGTTAGGAAGTGAGTGCAATAATGAGCATTAACGGGTTAATTCACAGTTCCAGGCTGAGTAGAAATAAATTTTGAAATGTTTATTCTAAATTATAAAATATAAAAATTCTAAACTGTGAAATGTGTTTGGCACAAACTAACGCTAAGCTATATGAAACCTGGGGAGCCCGGGTTTTCCTGGTAGCTATTTTGGTACAGCTCACCCTAAGATGCGGCTCACTTGTGTGCACTGTGCTTGCTCCTGCACTAGTGCACAAGGAATGCGATTATGCCTTTCTCAACAAGGGTAATTTCCTTTAGATATTAGGAGATGATAATGCTTATTCTATGAATTCCTTCATAAAGCATTATTTGCATCAGTAGAAAAATATATGCTTGATAATCTGACTTCTCCATGAGTTTGTATGCATACACGTATATATCACAGGAGCTGTCCAGTTTCATTCCTAAGCTTTTCCTAAACAGGAATGGGAGTTGAACACAATGAGAGGGAAAAAAAAAAAAAAAAAAAAGAATAATTAAGAATTAAATATTGCACCTGGGAGCTCCACTGGCTCTCCAAAACCCATTTAAAATAAGATTGCATGGAAAGACTTTCCCCTCATATTGCATGGTATATGTATAGTATCAGAAACCAAAGCAGTCTCCAGAAGACAAAACATGGCAAAGAATGTTGATAATAGTCTTACAGCTACAATTGAAAGGTCCAGCCAGATCCAAGGAAAAGTAAGTACCGTTCCCTTGTGGATACCTCCAGGAGAAACAGTTCTGAACTACTGAGGTAATACAGTTCAAGTTCAATGGCATTTTCAGAACATATTTTTACAAGAGCTAATTAGCTCTGGAAAGTAACATTAAGAAGTTTACCTTACTTTCAGCAGAACTACAAAGTACAGACTCAGTTGGACTAGTGGATGTTTATTGATAAACAACATTTCCTTGTTGAAACCAGAAACTTTATTAAATTAACGTGACAAAAGTACGTAAGCCTCTGTGGACTTCGTAAGACAATTCACACAGGCGCTTTTGGTGAGGAAACCGCATTTCAGACTACACGGAAGGAGCTCTGGAGCACGGTCCCAACTTCCATTATTCAGCTTACCGAGTGTTCACCTGCAAGGAGTTCCAAGAACACACATATGTAACAATTACTTCTCTGGTTAAAGATATTATTTTTTTGGTCACTGTAACATCTTACTGTATATATATTAGACAGCCAAATGCCATAAGCAACATGTAAAACCATATAGAAAATTAAAAGTCATATAGAATTATTTTAAACACATCAATTTAGATGACAGTAACTATCCTGGTGCTTATAAACAGATGAAGCAGGAAGTGACGCAAACACTACTCACCACATCATCAATCTTTAGAATGCTGCGCACAGTTTCTGTGGCAAGAGTCAGTGCGCTGACAGACACTAGCAGCGGCTGGACTACCAGCTCCTCCAAGATGTTGGAAATGCCACCCTACAAGAACAAGCACCTTTTACCTGGGGCAAGTGAGCGTACAACTCGATTCAGCAAGTTTTAACAGAATCCTGGAAATGACATCCCACTTCACATTAGACCAAAGGGCTTGCACCCTTCAGTTCCCAACAGGCATTACTGTTGTACAGGCGTTCTGGGGCTACCTGACGTATCCACTCAAAAGCATGCTCAGACAGCAAGCTATCATCTCTCTCACCACTAATTCTGGGAGAATCCAGTTATAATACACAAACTTGGCCTCTCCTTATTTTAGTCCCAGTGTTGAGCATTTTCCTTTAAAAATACAAGAGTTTTTTTTTTACCTCTGGGATTCTATCCACAGTTCCTTATTACCTTTCTGACATTAATGCCAGCTGTTTTTTCTCCTTGAGCATGTCTGTTTCTCAGCTCTGTCACCGTTGAAATAGGATTGAGGCCTGCGTTTTCCGCCAGCGTCGATGGTATGACCTCCAGCGCGTCTCCATACGCACGGACACAATACGAGTCCATACCTCTCAAAGTGCGAGCATACTCGTTCAAGCGCAGCGCCAGCTCTATCTCCGGTGCTCCACCTCCTGCAATTAAAGCTCTGAGGAGAGAAATTAAAATCAAACCTCCTTTTACCTAAGTCCATACATAATGAGCTCTCCATATTAATGTACTAGATTACTCTGACCGAAGGGGAACATTACCTTTTCTTAACTAAGCACCTAATGACACACAGGGCATCATGAATCGAACGCTCAGCTTCTTCTAGAACAAGTTTGTTGGATCCACGTACCACAATGGTTACCGTTTTTCCAGGGTTTGTACAGCCTGTGATCTGAAACAAAGACACATTACAGCACTAAACAAGAGTACTGGACAAATTTAAAAAATGGTATTTGCAACTTTTGTAACAGTGCTGAGGTCTGCTGAACAAAACCACTAGGCTTCCCAGGCCAGAGGCTAGTCAGGGATTACAAGCAGGTACTTTAAGGCTTCTTAGAACTGAAGTTACTACATTCAAGTTAGCAGTTATTATTAAAAGAATTGGCAGATGTGAAGAAGCTATTAACATGTTGCACTCACCCACCTTTATTAGTTTCCCAGAACTGTTCAAGTTGACTTCCTCTGCCAGCTCAGCAGAGCCCAGCATATCAGGAGTAAATTGGTCAATGTGAGCAACAGGCTTAGTTCCGATTGTCTGAAAACAACAAAAACCACCGACAGTAAGAGTACATCCAGAATCCAAACTGCAGAGTCAGCAAGTACACTGCGTAACATACTTCTGCTGTATCACAGTAAAATGCAGGTAGGACTACCCCCCAGAAAATAAGGGGTGGATGTAAAGAAGTGTGACTACTCAACAGAACAGGAATGTCTTTTAGGGAAATGCCTTCTCAGCTCTTACATCACATTCAGAACGTGAAATGTGTGTAAGTGTTGTAAGAAACTGGCATTAGCTAGGTACTCGGGTTTTGGCGTTATCTTTAATAGACATTTCTATAACTCACTTTACCTTACATATAAACTCAATGTCTTCTCTTTCTATGTCTTTAACCACCATGATCTTCATTTTGTTCAGAAAATGTAGGGCGAGGTCACTAAGAGCATCCCTAAAAATAAGAGGGAGGAAGTCAGTCCAGGCTTGTCTTCGTAACTGGGTCGCACTAGCCAGTCGCACGCGTCTTTGCAGTAATGCTAAAGTTCTTCAGACTACCAAGTAAGGATGTCAGTAAATCCAAAACACAGGCAACGCTAGTTCTGCCCCTAGTGTGTCTGTCACTGGCACAGCCCATCGGACACTGCTCAGTGTGACTGTTAATGTTTAGCTTCCATTTTCCAGATATTCCAAACTATTCCAGCTGCTCCCCAAATGAACAGAGTAAGCTGGTAAATGGCTACTGACATACCTCAGAATAGATTTCTGAATCAGCAACACATTGCATCCAGCCTTCTTGATTTGTTTAACTAAGTTGAGAATGTAAGCCCTCTCTTCACGCAGCACTCTGTCCATTTGAGCATAATCCGAGACAACAATCTGGTTGTCCATCTGTTGAGAAAGAAAACCAAGCGTCACCAGCTGCTGACTTGATAAGCAAATGTTAAGATGTTCCGCATTCCCTAAATTATCAGCCTGGGATTCAAAGCAAGCAAACAAATTCAGTAAAATATAAAATCTCAGAATGGTTTGGGTTGGAGGGGACCTCAAAGCCCATCTAATTCCAACCCCTTGCCATAAGGCCCCCTGCCCCCAGCCACATCCAGCTTGGCCTTGGGCACTGCCAGGGATGGGGCAGCCACAGCCCTGAGCAGCCTGGGCCAGGGCCTCACCACGCTGAGTGAAGAATTTATTCCTAAATGTCTTATTAGAAATTGTTTAAAAAAGAAAACACTGGACTTTTAAACTGCTTTTCTTTTATACCAACTTTAAGTTCTTTATACGAGTTCTGAGTAATAGGCATTACCCAGCAGACCTTCATTACAGCTGCGGAATAGAGCTGACAACAACACAACGTCTTTAAAAATATCCTGTCGTTAAATTTGCATCATCAAAGAACTACAGCGAGAGGTTTCACTCCAGGTACATTTAACTTACATCTGTCTTTGGAGCAGACAGGCAGAACTGAATTAGGCCGATTTTGGCTTTCTCCACTCTAGTCACCCCTGTATTCGCCACCTTCTGAGTCAGGACCAGTCCTTCAACCAGTTCACAGTCATCAATTGTTCCTCTGGAAACAAAAAACCAATCCATGAGTAGCACTTCGGGGAGCTTCATAAAGACATAGCCCTCTAACGACAAACTGCTTCTTACCCCAACTTCTTCACAATTTTAATATCTCTGAGGTCCACGCTGCTAGCCGTAGATGGGTCGATCACCTTCATCACTGCATCCACACTCATGGGAGAAAGCAAACTAGAATACTGACACACAACCTAAGGGATTTAGTAAGACAATGAAAAAGGGTGAGAGTTAACGCTGACCAATGGTGGCTAGGAATGTCTAGATAATACTGTCACTGCGTACTAGTTGGGCTTTTCGTAACGTCATCTTCTTCATAGTGACTCCACTCACAGAAAAGAACAGGCACGCAGGTGGGAAAGCCCTGTGCTTAGGGACTTGGGAAGAAACTTGAATTTATTTCTTAAACTCTTAAAATAAGCCCTTTGAGAGCTTCCCAGATTAGTTTGCCAGAATGGAAACTAATACGTTTGTAGAGATCCTACAGTGCAAAGGACTGTTATGGGGAGGAGAAGAAATTCCATTATTTGCGTTTTGCAGCTATTGGCTCTCCAGAGCCAGTACAAAGCTCTGACATCCAGCTGCTCCAGGAATAAAGCTCTTGCTAACAACTCATCTCCAGTTTTTGATGTTGTTTTGGGAACCTCTGGCTCATGATTAAGAACTGCCTACACGAAGCTGGCAAAAGCTCTCAGTATCCCACCTGTTTTTTCTGTTACCGCTTTTCAGTTTAAGCTTGCATATGTATTTTAGACTCAGCAGCTAATGTTCCTATGTATTTCAGACTCAAATTCAGTTTAGGCGTGTCGATTCCATCTCGATCAGCCACAGCTTTCTGAGAAGTCTAACAGAGGTAGCTATCGTCTCAAACCCAACTAGATTCATGAGGGGATTCTTAATAAGTGAGCAGCAGCGCACTGGAAGAGCGAAATGGCTCAGCTTGCCTGGAGGCACCAAGTTTGGGAACCAGCCGTACCTTGGAGTTCAGTGAAGTAGTTGCGCTGTTCAGTAAGGTTTCTCTGTCACTCAGTTCAACTGGCTGTGCCATGTTGGTCAACACTTCGATACCTTTTTCCAAAGCTTTCTGGAATGACTCAGAAATGGTGGTGGGGTGAATTCCTGTGAATTGTATAAAAGGTGATTGATTACATTTGGTCCTGCTTTCAAACCAGTGGTCTATTTTTCCCCCACCTCCCATTGCAATCTGAGGTTATTTTAGAGACACTAATGTCAGAATAAATATACGCTATGTTAGCAAAATATGTTCTTCTTAAGTAGGTAACTTCCTCTTACTACTGTCTACTGTTAAAGCTGAGGAAAAAAGCTATTATGCTCCTAAGAATTTGTCCTCATGGGCAAGTACAGCACATTTCTCTGCAATGTTTGACACAGCAGACACTTCTCTCAAACTATTACTTTCCCATGGCATTCTCAAAGCCCAACTTTGTGATGGCAAGCGCTGCATTTGCTGGGTAGAAAAAAAGAAAAGGAATAGAATCACTAGCTTCAAATTTTATTTATCCCTTCTTAGGTATTTGTGTGTCCATGAGAGAAGTACAAATATAATCTGGGTGAGCTTTTACAAGGCACTATCACATCAGTGAGGCACTGTCTCCCCTATCAATGGTAATGTATTCAGCTCAAAAGACTACACAATGAATTTCTACTTATTAGCGGGACGTGAGTGAACCCTCAAGTTACCTTTCACGTTGCAGCTGCTAACGGCGGCTTTCAGCTTCGCGGTAAATGTGCAGCCAAACGCGGGACTTAACTACTCCATAGCTAAGGTTTTTGCATTAAGTACGCACGCTTACCTTTCTGAAGGAGTCTGGAACAGGCATCCAGAAGAGCTCCAGCAATGACAACAACCGACGTAGTGCCATCACCAGCTTCAATATCCTGTGCTTTTGACAGCTCTACCAGCTAAACGGTGAATTACAACAAAGCTTATATGTAACGATGCTTAACTGAAAACTCTGACAAGTGCCCCAAAAGATACTCAAGAACGCAGCGCTACTGAAACTACCCATGGTATCACATCTCACACTAATCACATCTTTTCTGATTGGATGACCAACCATTAAAAACAAACTGACAAAAACAAATCACAGAAGTGAAGGAGCTTTTCTCCCAAGCATAAAACTGATCACTCCCATGTAACAGGTCAATCTCTCCCCCTTACTTTAGAAAGGTCCCAGTTCATTTCCATCTCTAGCCACAATCAAATCTAAGAGAACTACACTTCAAAACACCAAGCTACTGCATCCTAGGGCCACAACGTAATCCATTCTCTTCTCCCTCTTCTGTCCTACTGGTTTGGGATGTCACCAGCTTTTCTTTCTCAGATCAGAGAAGACTGGGGCTAGATTATTTTATGCCTTAATTATGTATAAGGAATACGAGATAAGCAATAAAGATCTGGAATTCTATAGCACCCCTTACCATCACAACAGGTTGTCTTGAAGCACGCTGCACAAAATCTCTTGCTCTATCACTACCGAGTAACGCTCCTCAAATCCACGTAAAACATTACTATGTTCTTTTGTCCCAGAAAAAAAGCTCTAGCATGTATCATGGCATGAGTGATGGAGAAACACTTACCATTTTGGCAGCAGGATGCAAAACCTGCATTTGTTTCAGGATAGTAGCACCGTCGTTAGTGATCGTCACGTCTCCTTTAGCATCCTGGATCTAAGGAGAAACAGCACTAATTAGTGACCAGAACTTGTTAACGCGACGCTTGATGTAAGACAGCTTTCCTACCAACATCATTTCTCAGAATGAGATATGCATTTAGTTGACAGTTCCTCTAAATGAATAGTTTGGTCACAAAAATAGAAGTATTTTTCAAGCTTAGAAATTCGAGACAAAAGGCTGGGTGCTACGAGAGCCATTCACAAAATTTAAGCTAAGAGTTACCATTTTATCCATTCCTTTTGGTCCGAGGCTCGTTCTGATGGCATCAGCGACAGCTGCAAAGAGAAGAAACACGTCTGCGAGCCGCCAGGGGAGCCCCAGGCCCCCACCCCCAATTCCCCCTCACCAACCCCCCGCCGGCACCAGCACCTCCCCCGGCCCCGGCCCTCACCCTTGCCGGCGGCGATGTTGCTGCTGCGGATCTGGGCGGGCTTGTCGCGGTCCTGGTACGTGCCCTTGGCCCGGCTCCCGCCGCCGCCGTGGCCGTGGCCCTTGGGCCCCGCGTTCTCCGGCATCGTCGCTGGCCGCCGATGGGCCCGCGGGCACGGCGGCGCTGCGGTAACGGCCGCCTCGCCTCGGGTGGGCAACGGCGGGCTCGGGCGGGCTCGGGGGGACGCGGGCGGGCGCGGATGGGGCGCGGATGGCGGCGGACGGAGGCGGATGGCGGCGGATGGCCGCGGAAGGCCCCGAAGCTTCCAGAAGGCGCCGCCGCCGCCACCCTCGGGAGGCGCCCGGGTCCTTCCAGCCGGCGCTCTGCGTGACGTCACGCCGAGCGGCTGCCCGCCCCGCGCCTGCTGCCCGTAGCGGCGCTAAGCCCGTGCAGGCGGACGCCGAGGACGCCTACAGGCGGCTGCCGCCGCTTCTAGAACGAGCCGCGCGGGGGCCTCGCGGAGAGGTTTCCCGCCTAGCGGGGGCTACGCCAATTGCGTAGCCGGGCCCGCCCTGCCTGGGCGGCCGCCTCCCGCCTGGCGTAAGTGCTGCCGGCAGGGGGCGCTGCCGTAAGGGCGCGCGCAGCCCCGCCCCTCAGGGAGTCCCTGAGGGAGCGGGGTTTTTTTGGGTAGGAGGGGGGGGATTTTGGGTACGGGACGTGGCTTTTTATTATTTTTTTTGGATGTGGACCCCTTCTGAGAGGGTCCCGCTGCCAGATCGCCGGGAGCTCAGCCGGACAGGCAGGGTAGGTGACAGGCGGCGCTCCAGCGGCCGCGATCGGCTCCCGCCGTGAGGGGAAATTCTCCTCAGAGCGGCTCAGCCCCCGCGGCACGGGGCGCCAGCGGCGTCTCCCCCTGGTTTAGAGCTTGTTCCGCGGGGCAGGTGTCCCCGTGTTGGACTGCTCTGGTGGTCAGGTTGTCCCGGGTTTTTAATAACCCGAATATCAGGTTATTAGCAGGTCTGCCCAGAGTGCCGAAGGGCAAATGCAGGAATGTCTCAGAAGAATGTGTCTGGCGTCTCGGTTCCTTTACGATGAAAAAACGGAGTTTTGCCCTAGGTGGAAGGAGCAGCTCCGTTCTGTCAGCTTTGGATGTGTGTAAAAAAAAAAAGAAAAAAAAACAAACACGCCCAGTACAGCACGTTGCCTGGGGAGGACACTCAGCAAGGGTGTACCGCTTCCACAACAAACGTTCATTTGGTTGGGGCATTGGGCTGCGTGTGTGAAGCCCGCAGAGCAGCCCTGGGCGCATATCTTTGCTGCCTGGACTTATTTCTGGGTGGATATCAGTGCTAGGTGGGGGCTTTCCTTGAAGCTAACTGGCTGAGTATTCTCAGGGCAGTGGCGATGACAACCTAATGCGTTACTGCCAAAAGCAGTGTGACGTCCTCTCGCCTAATGGCCTTAGATAAGTTATTAAGTGCCGTGACTTAATCACACTCTGGTAAGAGTGAGTAGCTTCAATGCGTTTCATGGGGTTAACACCAATGCCTTCCCAGCACAAGATATTTTGCCCAGTAAGTAGATTACAGTTACTCAGAGAAGAAAGTCACCCAGAGGGCCAGCTTTTCCTTAGACGTGCGAGTGGGTAATGTCATCCAGCACTGACGTGCGAGGGTTAGGGAGCACAAAATGCGGTGCTGCCCCTTCAGAAGGCAGAAATACACCCTGTTCTGGCGGTCGTGTTCTGAGACACCAGGGTGAACACTGCTAAGCCAGTGAAGAATTTGCTATAAGGGACTCCTATGGATTCAGGCCTGTCTTTTTAAAGACTGTACTTCAAAGGTAGCTACAGTATCAAAGTACTCTTAAACAAGCATTTATTTTTTTTTTAAGCATGAAAGACTTGCTTAATAGATCCCCATCTGAGTATTGTGATATTCCCCAGTAACATTAGGCAAATTTAGTTTCCAAAATCTACAATATTTGAAAAAAAACTTATTGTTGATTTTCCAGTTTGGGTTTTCTCAGGAATCCCCTTCTTGCACTTCAGAACCTGACTGTTCTTTTCCTTCCTGGTGTCAGCGTGGCAGAGCGCTTGCTGGCCATAAGGCTCCAAAAAGAATTGGAGATGAGGACAGATAAAGTGCCAGAAAGTAGGAGAGGGGCTGTACCTGCTGACAGTTCTCGTCACTTCTGCTTAGTGCACCCCAATAGAAAACAAATCGCTGGCTGAACAGTGGCACAAAGGAGTCCCGATTTTCTGTGTATCTAGAACCCACAGCTGCGGGCTCAGGCTGAAGCTTTTCCTTTGGCTGGGCCTTCACAGGAGGAGAGGGGTTCCTCTGCCTCTAGAGAGCACTGAGCTGAACAAAGGCGATTTCTGGAATCGCCTGCCGGAGGATCGGGATAAATGCTACTGCTCTATGGAGAATCCCTCAGTTTCTTTAAAGTCCAGTAACGCCAGTGACAAGGTGTTGTGTATCCTCACGGTATCATCACGAAAACTGTTAGAAAAAGTCTTTTAAAAGCTTCGAGTGTAGGCAGGTGTGGGTACACGGGTGCACACGGTCGTGTAGGCAGCTTCAGTGAGCCTTGGTCTGTGGCGCGGGCTGTAGTTCTGTGGTGAGGGAGCCAGTATTTCCCCGTGGGGTGGCACCTAAGCAAGATGATTCCACCCTCTCCCTCTAGAGGACAGCAGAACCCCAGCCTTGCTGTAAGGGGTTGTTTCCTGAGTGTATTTCAAAAATAATACTGTTATTTGTTGGCTTGCTTGCTTACTTTTCAAAAAAGTTTGAATTGACTCTTGTATACTACCCTACTTGAGAACAAACTCTGTATGCTTCGGACTGCTGGTGAGAAGTACGGGGAGTTTAAACATGATGTTCTTTCACGAGTATCTGCTTCCACAAGCACAAGGCGTGTTCTCACATGTGATAAATGTCTCTCTTTCACAGGTAAAGTGCGAACCAGATGCTTCTTGACAAAGAGCCATCCTCATTCCTGCCTCCAGGTGAGTGTGTTTTTTGGAGACTACTGTGCAGGAGTGCATCTGTGCCGCTGCAGTGCTTGCTGAGTGAGCGTGGGGCGTTGATCTTGCATCCTTCCCCCACGAGGCTGAGAAAGCCAGCGGCGTGAAGTGAACGCCCTGCCTGAAGCTGCGTGACTGTGGGCAGCTAGCTGAGCGCTCGGGAGCAGGCTGCTCTCCTCTGGCGCGGAGGTGGATCTGGGTGAAGTGCCTTCTGCTGCATGGGGCTTTCCACCCACCTTGTGCCACCCAAGAGAACGCTCCGGGTGACGGCTTCTCTACATGGCACGTGTTGCACTCCAGATGGTGATGTCCCTCACGGTTCCCTTGTAGCCACCAAGGCTTTTGCCTGCATGGTGTCTGATCCTTGGAGAGAGCAGGTTTCTTCTGGGTTGAGGCTTTTTCAGGGATCATATCCTTTCTCCCGACAGTTTCTGATCCTGGTTGGTTCCGTGAGGCTCGGTGGCTGATTTTTGAAATGCTCAGCTCGGAGAGGGAACAGCACGTGCCTCTGCTGCGACCCCCAGGGGATGCAGCCACACGCACTCTCGGCTATTTTGGTCTTCCTTGTCTTGGACTGCTAGAAAGAAAGCAAACGTTGCCAAGTGAAGGGAAAGGGTTCTTGGGAATGCATTTTTTAGGAAGAAAAGCCCGCAAAAAAATGACAGAGCATGTTTAAAAGCTCCCAGTGCTGCCCCCGGATGATCTTTTCACAGAGATAAACAGGACAATTATGTACGAGGATTATTCACAGGCTGTAAGGTGGGCTTCCAGAAAACTTGACGCCAGTGATTGTTGCTCCCTTTTTAGGGTGGAATTGTGAAATCGGGAGGTGCAGCTGCAGTGACAGCTCTAGGAGGACGATGTGGTGATTCACTCTCTCTTAAGTGTGTGCTGGTTTGCAGTACCAGCGAGACGCAACGCTTGTCCAGGAAATGCGTTATACCCAAATGCTTCGTGAATGTTGGGAGTTGTTCAAGCAAGAATTGCAGGTTGGGATAATTGCCATTTTACCTGCTCCTGGGCTGCAGCGGTTACTTAAAAGACACAGGTTCTGGGTGGGAATTGAGGGGAAAGCTTTTTTTTAACCCGAGCAGGAATTTGTGAGGTACAGCAGAATAAAGCCGTTAGCTTTCCTGACTCGAAAATCTCTTCAGACTCTGGCTCGAAGGCAGAGAAGGCCTGTGGAAAGGCACGAGGGGCTGGGAGAGAACTGCTTGGAGGAGTCGGGTGCAACAAACCTGGGTCTTGCAATGAGGAAGGGTTCACGAGGCTGAGGCTGGAGAGCAGCACGGGGCTGCTGTGGGTGGGTGGGGACGTTTTGCAGACTTTTTTTGGCTGAAAGTGGAGTCTGCTTTACCTGCCCCTGCACGACGCCGCTTCTTCGGCCTCACGGCAGCCGCGACTCACGTGGGGGACACAACAGTTCCTGACACGTACGTGTGTGAGACCTCGGGTACTTGCCTCTCCTTGCAGTCTCCGTTTCTGTTCTTACCGTGGTGCTTCTTTTCGGTAGCCTAACTGCTTTAGAGCTGCTCTGTGGCGTGCTGCCTCTGCAATGGCCCCCCGCACGGTGCATCTCCGGGGAAAGGGCTGTGTGCGAGGGGGTTATTTAAACGTTTTGTTTGTTGTTGGACTTCTGCAGATGTTGAGCAGATCTTGGATGCTTTGGTTGCTGAAGCAAATGGAGCTCTAGGTACCGCCCGTGAAGCAGCCCTGAGACTGGCAGCAGGTGGAAAGCCCTGCTAAAACAGCACGAGAGAACGTGGAGCACAGAGAGCGCCCGTGTCCCCGCTGTGGGACTGCTCATGCAGCAGACGGCCAGTGTGCTCACTTGGAGTCACCGGCTGTTGCCTTCTCGGGGCTATGAAACGGGGAGAAGGTGAAAAAGTAGCCTGCAAAATGTCTGGGCCGCTCTGAGAGGTAACCGGGCTTTTGGGAGAGCCACAGGATGTGCTCACGCTGCTGTGCTTGGGTGAGGACAATGGGTAGGGCTTCTCTGAACTCGGGGTGTGATTTGCTCTCCGAGGGGCTTCAAAAGGGGTGTGCAGTCGGTGCGCACAGCTCGGGGGAGCAGCTGTGACAAGAAGCGGCCTGGGCTCGGGTACAACCACACGAGGAGCTTGTGAGTGCTCCCACGTCTCGGCGCAAGGCACGTGTGGGGCTCAGCGCCAGCCCTCCTGGCTGCAGCGGCTCCCCAGCCATCTTCGGAGGGGACGGCGCTGCAGTGACAGCCTCTGCCGTGTCCTTCATCCCCCCCAGGCTGTTAGGCTGTTGGGTAGCTGGGGGTCAGAGCATCCCCTCACCTCTGAGTGCAGTCAGACCCTCTTACCTGGGGATCTTCTGGTGAGCTTCCTGGTAGGCGCTGCAGTGGTTATGCTTTGTAACACAGTAAAGGCCAGTTCAGACACACAAATCTGACTTGAAATGCATCCTGTTGCTTCGGGCTAACAGCTGAACGGGAGCAATCTGCTTTATTTCCAGCTGCAGCGTCTTTTTGCTCTCCCCCTCTAGACGTAATCTTCAGGAACATGTATGCAGCTATTCACAAGGTTCTTATTTTGCTCCACTTTGTTTCTGTTTCTGGTAACACCAAAGACCCAGTCAAGGTCTTTTCGAGCTCTGTTTTCCAGACAAGGGAGTATGTGATCCCTGCCCCGCTTTGCAATAATGTGAGTCAGAGGTTCTTGCGTACTTGGAATGAAAGTGAAGTATGGTCTGCTCCTGTTTACAAGGCCTTCCAGGCAGCAGGGGAAAAAACACCTGAAATAAATATGAGAAACTACAAACAAAGCAAGTTATGAACTAGCAGAGTAGGAAAGTGAAGGGATTTGCATCTCTCCTAACCGCTGTCCTTTCCTGCGCTGGAACAGGGAAAGGATACGTTTGCACAAAAGGGTCGCAGGCCCTTAGAAGCAAGGATGCCACAGCCCACTTCGTACGGCACATGCAGAAAGAAAACTTGGTGACATCAGATACACAAAGCGATCCCATTACAAATGTCCCTCTACTACATGCCCGAAGGCTCCAAGCCAGCAAAATGTTTGAATTGGTTCCTTGGGCTAGGCACTGTAGACAGTAAACACAGCTCAGAGATCTAGATCTTGAGCAAAGAACCGCTCTGTAGCTTTTATTTCCATGAATACAGGGAGCATTAAAAACCTGTGGACAGAACAGACACTTTTGCACTGTACAGCAGCCTTCCTTCTCTGACATCGGGGGATTTTACATACGGGATCTACACAGCAGCACAAACGTGGCGTCTGGGACAGAAACCGACGGGTCTCTGAACACTGTTAGAAATATTTGCTCAGGACAAACACCTTGTCTTACAAAAACAGCTCTTGGATTTTTATTTTTATTTTTTTTTAAATGAAAAGGTCTCAAAGCTGCTGAATTCTCAGCATCTGTTGCTACCTTGTAGCAGAGGTTGGTACCTGTACGTGCGCTTGAAAAGCCTCTGCATGACATCAGCTGTTGCTAGTGGAGGGGATTTCATTTTTCAAGTCTCAGCAACACGCGCCCGAAATGGTTTCATTGCTTGGCTCTTTGCCTCTGTGTGAGGAAAATCGTCAGCCTGCTCCACGTGCAGATGGAACCGAGCAATAATCTCGTGCTGAAAATGAGTTGTGAAGCAAACGCTGATGTGCTTCCCCTGCCTTGGGGCACTGCGGCATGGCAGACCCCTCGCCGCCTGCTCGCTGCCTGTGCTCGGGGTTGGGGCAGCTCTCCGGAGCCTGGGAAGACAGCGTGTAGCGGCAAAACAAAAGGATTGTCCTGCCTTAGTCGTCCCGCAGTGTCTCGTTCTTGCCCTTTGCAATAATTTTGGCGTTTCGTTCCCTGATCCGAGTTAGAGCGGAGCAGCTGCAGGCACCAGAGCTATTTGCCGGAGCTGGATGTGCACAGCTCCTTGCTGCCGAGCCCGAGGAGATCTTTCTCACGTTGCTTCCAGGAATGTTCTCTTCTTGAATAATACCTATGCACTTAGGTTAGGAGAAATGCTAAATTCAGCTTCACTGATGTGAATAAAAGCAGTATCTGTCCCGCTTGGTGAGGCGCGTTCCAGATTCTCGCTTTGCATGGGCTGTATCCGTGACAGCTGGCAAGGCGACGTCTCGCTGCGTGCAGTGTGCGCTGGTGCGTTTGTAGGCGGTTAGGAAAGTAACTTCAGGGGTAGCGTCCAGGTTTGCTGCTGCTTAGCACATGAACAGGAACCCAAAGGCTCTTTTTTTTTTTTTTTTGCTCACTTTTGGTTTTGTTCCTCCTCTGGAAGCACAGGGGCTGTGAAGTCTGGTGTTCCCTAGTTTTGCTGAAGGACATTTTGAGGATCTCAGGAAAATGTACCAGAGTGATAGAGACAGCCAACTTGGGTGGAGAGCGATCACCCTGAGCTAACTCGTGGTTTGTACTTTTAAGGGGTAATCAAATGCTGGGTTCTTGTAAGAGACTAGGTGTGTACCGTACTGCTCGCTGTGAGGCTTCTTACGCGCCTTGCACAGACAAACAGACAAAGTAATTGTGGAAAGGAGAAAGAGTCCGCTTGCTGCAGACAGAGCGGCAAAGACGGACTTGTAGCTGGGCTTCGTTTGAAATGTGGCGCACGAGTTACCTGCAGCTCCCTGACTCGTCACCCGGCTGGACCCCGCTCTGTTCGAAGCAGCCACGCAGATGTGGTAAGCGGTGTACGGCCGCAGGTTGTACAGAGTGTACTGCCGTGCCGTGGCGTAAATGTTGTCCAGGACGAGCCGTCTCTCCGCGTTGCCTTGGTCGTGAAGCATCAGCTGGTAGGTACGAACAACCGAATTTGGGGCGCACCAGTGCACCTGTGCTGAGCGGTCTGTGACTTCAGACACCTCCCTGAGCCTCGGCGGGTCTGGGAGTTCATCCTCCCTCGACACGCCGGGGCACAGACATCGGGATACGCTCTGAAGTTCACTGCACGGTCTCTGAAGGTGCCTGCAAGGATTGTAGTCACACGAGGTGTATACCTGTTGCACGGGGGGTTCCGTTGTCTGCTCCTCGTACTCGTAGTCGTCCACGTAGCGTATCAGCGACCTGGTGGATGCTGACGCCGAGTGAGCGCCGGACCGTGTGGAGTTCAGCCGGCGCAGCTCCGTCTGCGGAGTTCTTTCCACGGCAAAGGAATGAACGTAATGGTCGACGGCGTCTGGGCCCCCCCTCGCTGTAGAGGAATAATCGCCGCTGGGCTGGCTGAATGGGCCTGGCTGGGAAATCGCCTCTGGAGTTTCTCCGAGCTCCCCCTGTGGCTGATGTGTTGGAGCGTGACTCACGGCGCTGCGATGCGGGGCCCGGCTGTGGAGCTCCCTGAGAAAACCGGGGGAGGTGGTTGCTGGCGCGAGGGAAGGGGAATGGCTCCTGGCCTCGGAAACCGCCGCGTCCTCCTGGGAGGAACCGCTGGCTTTTATGAGCAGCAGCTCGGCTGCGGTCGTGCTCGGCGCGTTGCTGCGAGGTAGGGAGCTGCTGTGAGTGTCTTTGGTTAGCGGAGCGGAGCCTGTCGTCGTCGCTGCGGCCGTGGTGGTGTAGCTGGCAAAGCTGAAAGCTTCGTCTTCGGTGGAGGGTGTGTCTGAGTCGGGCAGCGTGACGTTTCTCTCTGACTGGCATTCATCGTACAGCTCTTGCAGCGTAAAAAATGTCGAGGGACTGTCCCAGTTTTCCTGGGACACGTTGCAAAAAGTGTCCGAAGCCCTGCAGAGGGGACAAGTTAGAACAGAGAAATTCGACAAGAGCCTTACAGGTCCCTGCCAGCCTTTTTGGATGGGCGTCGGCAACCCGCTGTCCCAAACCAGTCTTCACATCAAAGAAGACATGAAACTTAGAGCAAGGCTAGGTTGTGCCGACAATAGTCCCGTGCTTGGCGGATTTCCACGGCCCTGTGAACGCGGCTGACTGCCTTCAGGCAGACTTTAATGCCTCACTAAGAGGGGGCTGCCTGTAGAGGGATGTAACGGGGTCCCCCAGATCCTTACGGCCAGCTGGCTCAGGGGGGGAGCTGTGCTAACGCTGGGTGCACCTTAAGCGACAGAGCTCGGTTGCTTTCTTTGCTCAGACACGGCAGCTTTCTGTGACGAATGCAAACGCTAAGGCTGTCCCGATGAGAGGCGATCGGATTTTAGCAATAGTTCCCTGCTTTCTTCTGGGTGGGTGACAAAACTTCTTGGTGGCCCTTCCCAAGGAAGAGAGCTCCTACATCGAAGTGACTGCAGCTCACTGCAGTCCGTTTGCTGGAGCGTGTGGGAACAACCGGGGACAAATGGTGCTGTTTGCCAAGGGCTTTCTGCGCTGCCTGTGCCGATCGAGGCTCTGGGACTACGAGGGCAAGCAGGAAATAATAAGCAAAACTGCTTGTAAAGTCCTCTGGTTCTGCTCCCAGTGCTGGCCCACCACGGCCACCTGGCAGGCTTATTTTTATCTCATTAGTACAGAAAATACGGACAAAAAGAGCAACTGAACTATTCTCATCCTGAAGTAGAATCCACAGCTAATACTGCTTTACTTTTCCGCATAAGCCCATCACATTTATGTACTTCCAAGTATAATTCACCCATGGTGTTTACCCCCAAAGAAGACTTTATTTTGCACTTTTACCTCTAGTGGAAGGGAAGAACACACAAGGAGTCTGAAAAATTTGGATGGTGGTGACTGTTTGGTCCCCAGACAACTTGCAGATTTATGTCTGAAGAGCGTTACTTTATCTCCCTGAAGTCACTCACCTTTGCAGCACGACTGTCTCGGGCTCGGAGAGCAGCCAGGAGAGCCGGCAGTCACACAGCAGGGGGTTTCCGTGCAAGTTGATGACGACGCTGTCTGATGAAGTGATATTCCAAGCATGAAAGGAACTCAGGTTACAGCTACAAGATGACAAACACAATAATCAGCAAGTGCCGAGCTGCCTCCCAGGCACTGCGTGCAGGACACAGGGCAGCGTGCCCAGCTCCCTCGGACCCCGTCGCTGTCACACCAGCAGCACCCCTCTGCACCTGGGGGCCCGCTGCCCCTGCCCACCTCTGGCTTGCCCGAGGCAGCCGCTGCCTGCCAGCGCCTACCAGGAGCCGTGTGGGTGGACAGGGCCTTCACAGGCGGGTCACACCTTCACAGCTGGGAAGAGCGGCGCTCGCTGCCGCCACGCAGTCAGGAAGCACTGTTACCTGACAGAGCTGCAGAAAAAAAGTGCGGTAGTGTAAGCCCTGCAGCCAGGCTGCTCACAAGATGCTCTTTCGCCTGAGACTTCAGTTGTTATTCCTCTGTGTGTTTGAGTTTGGTGCTGGTATGTCTGTGGGTGTTGTAAAGTGCTGTGTAAATTCAGAGCGGCAATCTAGTGAGGGATTTTTTATTTTTATTTTTGGTTAAACTGGTTTCTTTATTTTCCTGAAACTGGTTCCTAGAACACAGCCACTGCTCTAGTGTTTGCTTTCTGATAGTTAATCTGAGCCGATACAGAAAGTTTGCTGGGGTGCTCTCCAAATCTTTTTCTTTGCTGACTGTTCTGCCTCTCTTTTCATAGAGGTAGGTAAACTTTATTTAAACAAAGCGAAACACAACTCACTTCTGAAACGAGAGACGGCTCAGCTGAGGTGCGCTTTCAAACATCTCTGTCCTCACAAAGCCCAGGGAGTGGGAGTCTTCACAGCTGAGCTCCCGGAGGTGAGGCATGGAGCTGAGGTCGGTATCGAGGCTTCTTAGCCGGGACATCTTTGTCAGGTGAAGCGCTCTGAGGTTGGGCAAGTCTTTGGTCCACTCTGGTTGAACTGAAGCAGAAAAGAGATTTTTACCGTTTGCACAGACAGCATGGCTGTGGGTTTCTGCCGAGGAAAAAAAAAGGTAGTGAGCTGTATGGGCCCGGTGAGGTGAAACCTCAAGCCTGGGGAATGTCTAAGCCGCTGTCTACTGGAATCGGGGCACATCCACGTGGGAAGAAGCCCTCTGTGCCGCCCCACCTTGCACACCTTGAGAAGTGCCGCTGTGGGGTGCCGTCACAGCGAGGGCACTGCCCGCACCCCACGCGGTGCTTCTTGGTCAGTGACAACAAGCGGCCCGCCAGTGGAACCTCCTGGGGCCCCTGGGAGGGAGGACTGGTTCATATGAAAACAGCTACGGATGAAGCTGTGAAACGGGGCAGAGAAGCACGTGAGGTGGCCTTGGGGACAGCCCAGGAAGGCACTGGCCCAGCGTGCAGGAGAACTGGGGGCAGGTCTTGGCTCTGCCCAGCTGGGCGAGGCGTTCAGCGTCTCTCCCTCAGCACCTCAGCGTAAGCTGACGCCGACAGAGGAGGCAAATGGAAGAAATGCCTGTCGGATGCCCAGGGCAGGGACGAGGTGTGTGTGGGGCCGGACAGAGAACGATTTCAGTTTGTCTGGAAAGAGGAGCGGTGCCCCTGCGTTTCCCAAAGCTCACCTCAGGGCTGGCAGCCGCAGAGGAGCTGGGCGGCACAGCGAGGCAGAGCCCTGCTGCTGCTCTGCCTGTCCTCAGGGAGGCCGCCGTGCGTGAGGGCTTCTCCCCAGCAGCTTCGTGACCGGCCGGAGAGCGCCTGGCACGCTCGGAGCAGCGGATGAGGCCCAGGCCCCTTGTTTACAGTGCGGGATTTGCTGACTTACTTTTCTCCAGAAAGGTCCCGCTCAGATCAAGCACGCTGATGGCGTTCCCAGTCCTGTGCGTAACCTCGCTGGGAGATGAGCTGATGGCAAAAGCAGACTCCCTGATTCCCCCGCGGTCGTCCTGCCCCAGCAGCGTTGTGGAGAGGTTCAGGAACTGCAGCTGAGGGTAACAGGAGAAAGCCAGCGGCTGGATTTCAGTCAGCGGGTTTCCAGCCAGGGACAGCCACCTCAGGCTGGGCAGGAAGGAAGCGTGGCACGACGGCACGGACGACAGCTTGTTAAAGCTTAAGTCCAGGAAAAGGAGGCTGCCGAGGGCCTCAGGTCCCCACCTGACTGCCCGGAGAAGGTTCTGCCTCAGCAAGAGGACGCGCAGCCGTGGCAGGCTTGCCACCTCCGTGCCGTTCACCTCTTCTAGGAGGTTGTTGCTGAGGTCTAAGGTCTCCAGGGCTTCTGGGAGGCAGACAGGGAAGGTCGTCAGGGTGCTGCTTGTCAGCTGCAGGGTGATCCAGGTCCTGTTCTTCCGATCCTCGCAGGACAAGCTGGTCAGGTTCACGTTCTCCCAAGGGTCTTCCTGAGCCAGCTGGAAAAAGGTGGTGACATCCCTGGATGCCGCAGGCCCCGCTCTGCTCGCCGGGCCTGACGCTGTGCTCCTCGGCAGCAGGGAGAGGGTGAGCAGGAGGGACAGCATCCTTCTGCCAGGAGCCTTGCAGTGAGCTGGGAGACCTGGCTGGGTTTTGTTTCGGGGAGGGGAACATAAAACATCAGCATCAAGAGCTAGATTAACATTCCCCCAGGTAGCTACAAGCTATTTGAAAGTAAACCTTTATAACTGCTTTCCTGGTGCATCCAGACAGTGCAAGTGGCAATTAATTTCTGTAATTAAGCCTAAGCAAACTGGAGCCCTTTGGGACAGCAGTACCGTCTGATCTCAGTCTTAAGTTTGCCTACAATCTTCCGTGCAGTCTGACACGATGAACAAGCCAAGTCTGTAGGGAGCTAATAAAATAAATTGTCGATGGCTTTCTAGGATGTCCGAATTCTGGTAAATTTGGAGAATCAAGAGCAGCAGCTCAGGACCAGCCTGGCCTGGGGCGTGCAGCTCCGCTGTGAAAATACCGGTTGGTAGGGCACGAGCTGCAGGAGAGGGGGACTGCCGTGTTACGGGGCTTCGCTTTTCTGCCTGGTCGTGTACCGCTCTCCAGGGCTCTCCGGCTGTGCTCCCTGCGAAGAGGAGTCCCCGGGGAGGCACCAGGCAGTAGGGCTGGGGCAGGGGTGACCATGGCACGGGATTGCTGTCTGTGAGGGTGTCAGTGCAAAGCAAGCGCACGGACCTAGGGCACGGGAGGGCTGCCAAACATCCACCTAAGGGATGCGGGAGCCAAGCCGGGTGGGCAGGTGGAAGTGCCTCATCTCTCTTGGGAGCGGCTTGCTGTCCTGCAGCGAGAGTGGAAACATCAGCGGCCCAGGGCAGTTCTGGCACGCCCAGCTCCACCCCAGCTTGGTTGGGGCGGGCATGGCAGCCCCCCAGCGCGCTCGTCCTGACCCTCCCCGAGGCGGGCAACGAGGGGCGTTTTTGGCAGGGAAACATTTGTGAAAAATTCATGAAACCCGTGGGACTCGTAAGCACCAAACGAGCCTACGTGGTTCTGAGAACTTTAACAGCTTAGTAGGAACCTGAAGACCCATTAAAATAAATAAATAAATAAATACATTTCCTAAATGGCTTGCCCAAGGCCACGCAGGTAGGTCTGTGTCGGAGGCAGGAATTAGCCACAGCCCTAAACGAGTGCTTTACTTGCGGGGCTGCCTTTCATGCTTGCAGGCATTGCAGTGATCAGTCCTCATCTGAAAGCCCACCACTGTGCGGGGTGGCTGAAGCCCCCGGTGTGTGAGACATGGCAGACTCTTCCCAGGCCACGAGAGCTGCTTGCCGTTCCCCTGGGTGGTGCCATCGCCTACTGCTCCCATCTCAGGTTTGAAGCAGGGATGGGTACAGCTGGTCACCCGCGTACTGTTTGGTATCCGGAGCCACACAGGAGCTGCTGGATTCCCTGCCCCGTGGCGCATGGCACCCAGAGGGAGCGGTGGCGCTGCTGGATCCCAGTCCTACACCCGCGCTCAGTCCCCAGATCTAAACCGCGGGCGCTCGCACGTACCTGCCAGCGGTCCTGATGCCTCGTGCCTCCCTCTGCGCAGCGCCGGTTGCCTGGCCCTGGTTTTATACGCTCGGGTGACTCAGCCGAGGAGCGTAAAATGTCTCTGCTCTCTTCCCGGCTTCCCCTGCTCACGGCTCTGCCCACAAGCGCAGGCGAGGTTCGTTCCAGGCTCGCTCCCCCGCGAGCAGCTTCCCCCTGCCTGGAGAGGGGGTGGCTCCGCTCAGCTCTCCAGCTCCTCGGAGGGTGGGAGGGCTCCGCGTCCCGGCAGCGCTCCGGGCAGGGCTGCTCCGTCTGCTCCGAGCAGCGCGTGGAGGGAACGGAGCCGTGTCTCGGGTCCCAACTCGCGTGTCTCCCCCTGACTGGAGAGGGGCCGGGAGGGGAGAGGAGTGACCGTGTGTGTTTTGTGGCAGACAGAGATGATGTAGAGCTAAGGCTCTGCCTGCTGACGCGGGCTTCGATACCTCTAGGCGCCAATAAAAGGCTGAAAGTATTTACGTTGCTGTGTAAGACACTTGCACCTGGGGGACGTGCTGGAAACGTTCCCCCAGAACAAGCGCCTTTTACCACGACGGTCCCTCTGGGAGGCATTCTGCTCGGGGACGTGCCCAACGCAGAGCTCTCACCGGCTGCTCCTGCAGAGCGCTTTCAGCCGAGGGAGCGGGCCTGCAGCATGGTGCCGTGGGACGGCCCCAGGGGCCGCTGAGCACGGGGCTTCTCGGCTCTGCCCCTGCCCTGCTGCACGGCTGCGGGCAGCTCCCTTCCTGCTCCCTCGCTCATCCCTTGGTGTCCGTGACACTGACCGTGTAAAAGCAAGGGACCTGCTCTGAGCTAGGTCAGGAGCCGGCACCGAAGGCAGGAACCCAGAGGGAATGAATCGGTAGAGGTTGTTCCAAAGGAAAAGCAGAAGTGCGGTTGTTCAGTTGCCACTACAAGGCGATCAGCGATCAGGGTTTCAGGGAGAACAGTAGTTGGTGCTTTCTGTTTGCCAGGAGGACAAAACAGATCGTGGCGTGGAAGGCAGAACGGACCTGGGAGTTTTGGTGCTAAAGTGCAGATACGGGTCTTGCTTTCACAAAAACCTTGACTCTGCATGTACGCAGGCCTTATCTCCCGACCGTGTCACTCATTATCTGCGTGGGGAGAGGGCCTTGAGGAACACCAGAACATCCACAGCACGAGATACGGGCTTTCGGCAGGACGCGTGGAGCCCTTGCGGTTGCCTCGGAGGCCGGGTGCGATGTACGTGCTGTTCCGTGTGGAGCGGCTCTCGGGCAGGGCAAACTTTCCTAACCGGGGGCTAATCCCCCAGATTAACCCGGGGGGAGCCGCTGGAGGGCCGCGCTCCGGGGAGCACGCAGGCTGGGCGCCTGCAGACCAGCAGGTAGCTTCACAGATCCGCCGGGTTCAAAGGGCAAACGGGAGCAGGTTAAAAAATTCTGAAGAATTTGCTGCAGGCGTGAGTGGAAGCGAAGTCCAGCCTCAGCCAGAGCAGTGGAAACCCTGCCTTCCCTTTGCCTTTGCAGGCTAATACTGGCCCTGCCAAATTCTGCTTCGCTTTTAATGCGTTCCACCTTACGATTGCATTCTGGGGACTGAGACGAGCGGCACTTTCACCTGGAAGCCGCAAGCGAGCCGTCCATGTCAGTGAAAGTGGAAGCGAGGTGGAGTCGTTGCCCAGGGGAGCCTGATTCCGAGCAATACAGAGACGCTCTGACGTGGAGCAGAGCACCGCATTTGTCTGGTTTTTGGATGCCTGATTTTTGGGGCAGGCGTTACATTTTCCCAGCTCTTAGCTGCAAACTAATCACGTGGAGCCTCGCTGCCGTGGCGCCTCTGGGAGAGCTGCCCAGGTGCTGTCCGCAGGCAGGAGGCCGCTCTCGCACCAGCTGCCTTGAAAGCGTCCCGCAGCAGCAGGCGGGGACTTGCCGTGTGTCACTCGAGCCAGTTCTCATGGCGCTGCTTCGCGTTACTGCTCTCCTTCTGCTTTTCTGGGAGTTTCAGCGGCAACCTGAGGGAATGTTCAGCAAAGGCAGGCCTTCTTGTCCGCTTTGTTTGCTCGGCTGATGAATGCGGCACGCAGAGCTAAACCAGGCGCCCCCTCCCCAGGGCTGTGCCGCACAACCCCCGCCTGCAGGAATGCGGCAGAGGGATGAGCCCCACATTCCTTCCTGACACGGAGACAGGGAGAGACCCAGGCGAGGATGGTACCAGGCAGTAAAGTTTAGGAGATGAGTGTTTCGCAGTGGCTGTGATCCAAGCGATGGCTAATTATGAAAAAATCCTGAAAAATCTGGAGAATGGCTTTTAAAGCCAACAGAAAAAAAAAAGGAAATACTTCACAGGTCACTTCACCGAGCAAGCACGAGCAAGATGCTTTCCTGCAGAGCGCAGGGGGAGAGGATGATTTACCCTGGGGTTTGAGGCGTGTGTGCTGCCTGCTGCAGTAACGCCGTCTGAAGGCAGCGGCGAATCCCCTGTGCAACGCGTGTGTGAGAGCAGACAGCAGCCGCTGACTCTGGGAGCATTTTACCCTCACCTGCCGCTGGTTTAATTAAGCACGACATACAGAACGCGGTCACAGCTGAGCCAAGGTATTCATTTCCTAAAGGTTCTTGGTTTAATCTGTATAACCTTCTGTCCAGGATTTTGCCTCTGCGTTGGAAAACGCCTCTTTCTTCAGCAGTGACTTCCGCTCAGGGCGGACACGCTGACGAGCACCTCTCACGCGGCTGGCCCTGTGCAGTTAGTGACTCGGCTCCTGCAGCCCACCGAGGCCATGGTCTTTCAACCTGGCTGTGGACGGGGTGGCACAGCGCAGCGCAAGGCAGGGCTAACCAGGTTACTGCGAGCAAGGACTGCAGGGGCGCCCCAGGGTCACTGCAGGGGGATGATAACACTCCTAAGCGTTCCTCACCACTCATCGAGAAGCCTGCGAGAGACGGATGGATGATGTTCTAAGAGACGAGAGACAGGACAGGGGCAAGGAGCGCACCCCTAAAGCGGAGGTGGCGAATGGTGGGGCTTACAGGCCGGCCTGAGCCAGCTGGCAGAGCTGCCCCCTGCAGCAGGAAGCCCGAGCGGGAGGCAGTGACACTGCAGGGAGGTGGAGGGGCAGCACAGCCAACGGAAAGACGGGGCAGTGTTTGGAACCTCAGCCAAGACATCCCCGACCGCAAGCGGGCGTTAGCTCAGCGCGAACAGCAGCTGCACGCCGTGCTGATGAGGACTGCATTTTAAGTTCCCCTGGCTCTGCGTTGCCATGTTCAGCTCATTCAGGCAGCGGGTAGCAAGCCGAGCTCCTCCTCGTGACAGCTGTGTGACGAGCGCTGCGCGGAGTGGCGAGCGTGGCGCTGTGCTCCCCGGTGAACAACTGAAGGGAGCTTCTTGCTGCCGAACGAGGGGCTCGGGCAGGCTTTAAACACTGCAGGTGTTCCGACTTGGCCCGTCTGATACCGGCGGTGCTCACGCTCTGAGAGCTTGTGCCAAGCGCGCCACTCCTCTGCTGGAGGAAAGCTTGATGGGCCCTCGGCCCCTGTGTAGGAAGTGCAGGGGCGAGGGACGTACAGCGGGCTGGGAAGCCGGCGGTATCTGCCTGCTGTCCTGCAAAACGCACAGCCACGTCTGTCTAAATTGGACGGGGTTCTCCTTCAGGCTTCTGTCACGCGCTGGAGAAAAGCACGGGAGGTGACAGCAGAACGACGGCTGGCCCGTCCCTGTGACGTTCAGGAATTACACCGATTTCTGCAACACCTCGTCGTGATAAGACAACACCTGTCCGCTGTATTTCCTTAGATACGTGAACCGCTTCGGGGTTGTCCAGCAGTTAATAAACCCTCCTGACTTTGTTCTCTCCTGTGCTGTCCTGCTCACGACGCTCTGCAGGCAGAAGCAAGGCTGTCCCGGCACAGTGGATGTGTGCGGCTCCCTCCAGCAGGCAGAGCTGGCTGCTACACGTCTGGCTCCTCAGGCAGTGCTGCTGAGCAATCTTTGTGTTCTGCCTTGCGGCCAGGACTAAGATCATTTCTACGGGCATTTCAGCGCCTAACTCAGCGTCTGAACAAGTTTAGAGTCAGACGTTACAGCAAAACAGTACCGAGGACAGAAGACAGAAGGCCTGTGCTCAGAGGCCTTTTTAACTAGCAAATAAATTAAAATGGTACCTAAAGCATTTTTTTCAACCTGGAAATTAACACAGTTCCTCAAAAAATTAACCTTCTGAATCCCGTTTTGTCAAGATTAGTGCTTTGTTGTGGCCACCTGGTAGCTCCTGTGGCTTCTGTAGAACTGTTACGTGGGCACGTTGGCACGGTGTGACATCTTTAACAATTATGTAATGAGTGCTTGGGCTACGATAGCTGTGTGCGGGACTTCAGAACACTGAAGGAATGCTTTCTGTTCACAGCACAAGTGGTAGGCAAGTAACAGAGCTCTGAAAACATACTTAGTGTTCGTTCTGTTGCACGCTGGCCTTTTTAAGGGTGGGAGTTGCACAGCTGTAACAGCAGGAAATTTGCTTACAGTATCCTCAAGTAACTCGTTCTGACTGTTTGAATGGATTGTTGCAGCTGTGAATAGGGATTCAGAAGTGCCAGCGCTAGACACGTTTCATTTGAAAGCTTCTAGCTGTACCGAAGGAAAACAAAGTTAATTTCTAGCGTTGATGGTGGAGTTGCCACACCCCATCCAGCGATCTTGGCTTCAGCAGCTAACGAAGAAACCGTAAAGAGTCAAATAATTACAACACGGATTGACATAGTGTATTTATTTGTCAGTAATTAACAAAGAGATTATACAGTAATTGTGCTATAAGAAATTATTGTATAATCCCTTGTCCCCTCAGCTGAGTTTGCCTCATTGCTGACCTCCGGTTAGTTTATGGAACAGTTCCTCATCCAGTGTTTCATTGTGGTCTTTGGAGCGGGTTGACAGGAAGATGTAGCCCCCGATGTACTCGTGGATGATTTTGCAGTCTGCGCTCAGGCACGTGAAGGCGATAGACACGTTCTGATCGAATTCAATTGCAACCTAAAGAAAACACGTGTGGCAAGATCAGGAACGGAGATAAACTGCAGCATTTTCCTACCTGAGTTTGGGAGACAGAGTAAATGTGAGAGCGTGGCTGGCTCACAATTACTTTCTCTGCAAACCAAGCACTAAAAAAAAATCCGGGGGTGAGGTATGTTGAGGGGCTTCCGCTGCTCGTTTCATTTTCTATGCTAGCAGGGCCCTCTTGTGGTCAACGGCCTGTTGAGGCGGGCGACAGAACTGCTTTAGCCGGCTTTTTTCTCGTGGTGCTGCGTGAGAACCCTCAGAGAAGGGCAGAAATGGCAGCCCTGACTGCACTTAGCCAGTTCAGAGGGTGCTGCATGCGCTAGCCTATACGGGGAGAGTGCAGTGAGATGTGTATGGACAGAGCGGTAACGTAACGGGGTGACATTTACCTTCGACTCTATATTTCATCCCACCTAAATCAAGGGCAACTCACAAAGAATGAGCTGGAGGTCTTTTAGTTTTCTGAACTTTGACTACATTAGAAAAAAACTGGATTGGTTTAGGTTGTCACAACACATTCCAAATCTCACTGTGAGGCTTAAAAACATTTTCTGAAAGCATCTTCCCATGTCTTAAATGTAATGGCTGAAAGCAGAGAGCTGGTCCAGTTTTACCTGGCGTATTTCCCAGTTCACATTCCACTGCTTCATGTTGGAGAACCTCCACGTTGTGATAGGGTCTCCTGTGGCTATATCCATTCTTATCAGCCTGTTGTAGGACACCCCAAGCACATCGTCCTTCTTGCTTCCTTTAAACCTGAAAAAAACCACAACCAAACAGCCCTTGAGCAGACGGAGTTTGCAGTGATTTCTGCCTACAGGAAAAATTCATCAACCTTCCTGCCAAAGTGCAAAAAATGTGGGAAGGTTTACAGCAGCCTGGGGCCGAGGAGGGCTTGGGCCCTGCTTCAGAACAGCATTTGTTACAAAGCAAAGATGTAGGCTGCTGAATCACGGCACAAGATATAACATGGCTGAAGTCTTTCCAATTTATTGGTTTTTGTTAAAACATACTGTTCTGCAAAATGCATGAATTTGATTATATTTTTACTGGGAAAGCGTCAAGAATATTCTTCCTTGCTTCACTTCAATAACGCTGAAACGTTCTTGCATTTACCTTCACTTAAATGATACAAACATGTCCAAATATTTAATATTTTATGTTATGTACCACCATTAACTTATCAAAACAACTCAGTGTTAGCAAAATACGCATTTCTGAGTAGAGATGATGTTACAGAACATTAAGACATTTCACCTTTCTTCTAACTAGAGATGAAAAATAAATACAAAATGAGCAGAACTTTTTGCAGACAAATTTCTGGGCTGGAAAAAGCTGGGAAAAGATGACTCAGGTAAAGAAACTCAGGTACCTTCATCTGCACTCCCGAAAGCTGGAAAACGTCTCCTCTGAGTGCTGTTTGTATGTTCTGTTATTTTGATTCTATTTTGAGCCTTCTGGCCTTAGATTAAGCTGGCCCTGAGGGAGACAGTGTGATCTGGACCACAACTGGTGCCTTGTTTAATAACCCCCTGAGATACTGCCCATCTGTTTGTAGGAAGTCACTGCAGGGTATTTTGCCCGTTCTATAAAATGCAGTTTGTTTTATTTTTTAGACAGAATTAGTGCTGACAGATAGGGCAAAACTCTTTATGTTAGTAAATGAAATAGCACCAGGGAACGTTCCTGGGCACCGGACCCAAGTACCTGCTTGGCTCAACTGCTGGAAGAGTCCCAGGCAGAGTCCTGGCTGCAACCCAACCAAGCTGCACGCTCCCAAATAACTCCTGGGGATGGCTCAGGAGCCGGAACATAGAGCTTAGGTCTGTGTTCACTACCAGCTCAATCCGTGCTGGTGGCACTGCCAGCTCTGGGGACATCAGAGAGTTTAATGGTACGGACGTGGGCTGTTCCATGCCAGAGCACGGTTTTCAACTTCCTCAGTTTATACTGCAGATGATTCCTGAGTAGCACTGAAAGAGGTGGGAGGAACAAATTAAGGAGGATGCCTCCAAGTGTGGCTGTGTAAGTACGTCTCTTTTTTTTGGCGTTTTGTCAGGAGAAAAGGATGCGGGTCAGGTCCCCTTACAGAGCCATGCCATATTCAAGGCAAGCATCCAGGGAAACTGCAGGGAGCACGGAAGGACCTTTTTTGTTCTCACTGCTCTTCCAGATTAACCTAAGAGAGGGATCGTGTTCACTGTTTTCTTAATGAAATGCCAGAGACGTTACGCTCAGCAAAAAGCATGCTATTGTACTCTAACGAGGAAGAGTGGGAGTGAATGAACGTACTGCAAACCTGAGAGCACCAGTAAGATTTGCATTTTCTTTTACATATTACTGAGCTCATGTCAAGAAGGGTTTAGTCCTGCTGATAGATTATTTCAGCCAGAGCCCAACGGATCTGTGTGAAAGCAGACACAACGGAGTCTCACTCCAGGAATGGAGCTGCTGAGTGCTACTGCTACAGAAGAAGCAGCAGCGTGGAACTTACTACAATTAAAAAAGGTCTGCAGGGGAAAAAGTACTAAGAGAATGTTTCCAGAACAAGGAATCAAAGAACTTCCTAAAAATCACTGACCGTGAACACGTTAGGGCAGCTTGACATTGCCGCAGCAGCGCGATTACCTTACAATGTAGTAGGACAAGCCAAACTCGGGGAGGGACTGCCATGCCTGGATAAAACGCAGCTTGGCCTCCACTAGGGACATCTGGGACACGTTTTGGTGAGCTTCCAGAATACGAGCGGCCAACTGGGAAACACAGGAAGAGAGAAAGATTGCAGTTGACTGGAGAACAAAAACATGCTTGTTTCACTAAATCAAACAGCGCTAGGTGTGATGCCATGTTCAGACACTGCATCGCAGAGACAGCTCCTGGGGACAGATGCTGAGCTACGAGGGCAGAGCAGCGCAGGAAGGTCTCCCCGTTTGTGTTTGTGCTCCAGCACGCCATGAAACGATCTTGTCCCTGCTTGCTGCCCCCATTCCGTATCAGGAGCTTGCTGGGAAATGGGGATTTTCTGTCCGTTTCCACTCCCCTCGGCCACGTCTCCAGGAGTATTACTGGGGCAAGGACTTCCCTTGACACCGTGATTCAAGTGCTGTGGTACTGCCAAGCCAGACTGTTGCATCTAGCTAGTGTGACCAGTGAAACCTGGCCCCGAAATCTGCTCACTGTTGGCCAAGGCAGCAGAAGGGGAAGGTCTGAATTGCGCATTCGTTGTAAAAATGCTCCAAATCCAGCCACCCTGTAGCAACGGTCTGTTCTCATTCAGAACCTGCCCCACCCCATGCCAGAATTCCTTTAGCCAGTTTGTTCTTGGTTCTCATCTCTTATTCCTCCTTTGGCAAAGCGGGCCTGACCGTGCTTGCTTTGGGCAGACTCCAGCGGCTGCAGCTGAGCTGGAGCCGCGCATCGGGAGAACAATCCTGCTGGAGTGCTAAACACGCTGCGGAAATGGGCTCCCGCTGGGCAGGGCACGCTCACAATGAAGCGCTGGGAGGGAGGGAGGGAGCTCGGCAAGTCCCTCAGGGCTCCTTGCTGATGTACCTACCACTTGCTACCCCTTCGGGCATCCCACAAGCGCTCTGGGTACGTGCACAGGCTGGATACGTTTGTTTTTACAGTAACAAAAGTCCCCTTCTGTAAATAGGTGCTCTAGCGCTGGAGTCATTCATCCAGTCCTGAATGCAGGCTGGGAAATCTGCAGCGAGCCCCTCTGCATCGGTGGCTCTGACAAGGAGATGGATGTTAGGGGGGATGCGGAGAGGCACATACCCCACTGCTTTGCCCTGCGGACTGTATCCTGGGGACAGGTGGGCTGAATCAAAAGGACAAAGAATTAGGTAGAGAGGAAGGAGGGGTACCCAGGCCAGGAGGACAGGAAAATGTTTAAGATGCGGGCAGAACCTTCCCTTCCGTAAAAACCTTCCTTGCTCACACTGAAGAGACTTTGAGGGACAGCACCATCAAAAGAGAACACGAGCGACTTAGGAGGCAGTGTGGATGTAGGGGTACTTGGAAGAAGTGCTGAGAGACCTGTCCCTGTGTTCAGTTTAATTGAAAGGCCTCTTGCTAAATATTCAAGGGACAAATGAGTATTGCAACACAGTTCTAGTGTATGGCCAGGAATCCCTCCATGGTTTCCAAATGCTGCTTGGATCCTGTCTCCTCCCGAAGCAATCATCTGCCTGGTCTTTGGAACCACCCATCCCCAACACAAAGCGCCGCTCAGGGTACCTGCTTGGACTTGTATTTTTTTGTGTAACGTAGCGAGACGATGCATTCTGGTTTCATATCTATGTTTTCTGGGTCAGAGACAGCCTGGGGTGACATAGTCCAGTTCTTCATCTTTAGAAATGAAAGGATCTTGTGGACCTCAGGACGGTAAGAGCTGTCAGCCATCGTTTTGCCTTTGGAGGCCAGAACACAAGCAGCCATCCACCGAGCGTATTGATTCTCCTGCAACAAATAAATTGTTGGCTATTTGTGGACAAACCACATATGAAGAATCTGCCTGCAGAACAGTTAGGTTTTAATGTTTGAAAGCCGTTCATCTTGAAAATGGTGTTATTCCTCTAAAAACATGTTTTATAACATGCCAAAGAATGCTCCGTGTAAAGCTGAGCTTGGGGTGTCTACAGCTGCCGCTGCCATCAGCTGCTATACGCTGTCACTGCTGCAGGTGATAGAAATCAATCGGTATTTTATCCAATTGAGTATTTCAGGAAAATGGTCTGATGCATGAAGTCACTAGTTCACAGAAAGAAATACAGTATTTTGGAATAGATTTGATGGAAATTTTATGGCATGACTACCTTCCAGCTGACAAAGTTTTTTACACAATTTGGATCGATACATTTCAACACAAACAAAATAAATCGAAATTGAAAACCGATGGAAGATCCCTATTGCACTACTCTCATCTGAATGAAAAGTTCTAATTAAGAAAAAGGAAGAGAAAAATCCCAAAGAAAAAATCCCAATCTTCTGAAACTACTGAAATTTCTTTTGACATCTGTGATAGTATGTTCTGTGGTTCTTTACAGCAGCTGTGCTTGGAAACTGATCATAAAGACAGAGTTAATACTCTTTTGTCCCCTAAGCCATTCAATATCTGTTAGACCCCCCTTCGCATCATTCTGAAGTTCTACTAAACGTGTAGATCATAAACTCTCTGGAGCATCCTTGTTTTTCTATACAAATTCTAGAGCAGGACAATGATTCTTCTAGACAATCCGCTAATAAATCGGGAATAGAAACTTTCCCTTATCTCATTACTCACATCATCACATCTTAAATATAGTTCATTCATGCCGTCAGCGACTGGAATTAGTAATTTGATTCCAAACTTCTTTGCTGCGACATTTACATCTGGTACAACTTCACATCCTAAATCACAGAGAATCAGAAAGAAATGGATTTATTTAATTAGAACATCGCTCACTGTAAGTACTGGTTAATACCGAAAAGGAGTATTTAATGGTTGTTTTGTTTGAGATCAAGGGCCAAGACTCTGAGAAGCCAGGCCTAATGAAAGCATTTTGTTCTAGTTCACCGCCTGGACTGGCTCGCCAGGGTGATGAACGCTCTGACCTCAGAGTGTTACTCAGGATGGAAGAGAAAAGATGCAATGCTCTCCAAACCTCCGCCTGATCTTAGGAAATGCTCAACACTTAAAACAGAGGATGAGACAGATAGGCACGTTTGGGAAATTTTACCCTAAGTGACTTGAAAGCCTGGACTATATATAAGAAGGAACTTAGTACTGGAAATGGGACAGAGGTAACGTCTGCAACAGAGCAGGCCAGTTCAGGGATCCCAGAGAGCTGAGGACCTGGCATTTGGAGTTGATGGTGCTAGAGTAGGCCTTCTGGATTCAGCTGGAGTCAGGAAGCCTACCGTTCCCCTTGGTCTCAAGGAACACCGAGGCCGTGGGCTACTCGGTGAGGTTCCAGTCACCCTGGCTAGTTTTACCATGCATTGATCTGACCTACTGAGGATGTGCAGATTGGTATGCAGAGCCATTTGTTCACAGGGGTCAATCTTCTTTCTATTTCAAAGGTTTCTTCTAGGATGAATCCTGGGCATCACTGGTTCCCTGACGCTGAACATATGATGTCCCTGCAGAAGCAGATGTAGATGGAGGCTATACGTAATGCTGGCGTCTGCCCTGTGGTTCTCCTCCAGAAGCACCTAGAGCTGGTTGCAGCTATGGAAATCCCCGTGCGTGAAACAAGGCCTAGAGAAGGTCTTGGAGGTGACCCTGCACAGCAGTGTCTAGCTACAGCCTACGGCATTCTTGCATCATCCATAGTCCTCTGCCACCAATGTGCGTTTACCAAGGCCAGAGGTGAGTACTGCCATGTAGCAGAGAGTAAAAACATTTGGCAGGAGAAGGATCCCACAGAGATCCCATTCCCTCTGACTCGTCTTCAGGTGAAGCCTGGAGTACACGCCATTTCACAAGCTGGGTCCAGAAAATCTTGATTTGGGCTAAGCTACCGAATCCTTTCTGTTTAGGCTTCTTCTGCAGATGCAGTCTGCCTGCTTAGGAGTATCAGGAACTGAAAAAGTAGTTTCAGGACTGAATACTACTGTGCTTGCCTTCTTGCGCCTCGCAGGGATTTCTTGATTTATTCAATTCATGAGTGCCACAGAGAAAGGAAAGAAAGGAAAAAACTCCTACCTTTTAGGTTTAGTTTCTCAATCGGTTCTCCCTGTGCGGATTCCGTGTTTTTAAAATAAGATACAGAAGTATCTTTAAAAACAAACCAGTATGGCTTGATGGATTTGATTGACAGCTTCCTGGGCCTGAAAGAAAAGAAGGAATCACATTTGTTGCCACTGAAACGCACAAAGTGCTAAGTCACACAAAAATGCAACAAAGACTCACAAGGATTCCGTGTATTTCAGGAGAGAAAACCAGAAGCCTTAGCACTGATTTAGTAGAGAAATACTTCACAACTACCTGGGAAGATTATTGGTATAGTTAAAAAAAGAATTCTACTGTCTGTGTAGTGCTTTCCTTTAAATCTAAGATTTATAGTACAAAGATTACACAGCTAGCTGAAAAGCAGTGCTTTATGACCCCCTCCTGCCTTCTCCAGAGCCTTGCTAGAAATCCTAGTTAGTCCTTTCCAGAAAATTATGATTTTTATGTTTAAATTCCAAAAATAACTTTGATTTTCAAAACTGCTAACTATTTTAGCTTTCAATTTTCCAATACAGGCAAAAACAAATCTTCAAGAATAAGGGACTATTAGATTTTCTTGGACTGGAAAATATTTTCATATCCAAAAAAAGTAATGAAAACTTCTTTGAAAGCTTCTAATCTTTTTTTTTTTTGGAAGTAATATTGTAGTCCTCCACAGTACGATCACCCACCTGAAAGCAGTATTTACTAGCGTGCTATGTGATGCACACTGTGAATAATGTTGAATAAAAGCTCAGTGTATAAACAGAACCAGCAGTACGACATGCAGAGCTCTGCATTTAGGTTGCTCATGAGGCCAGTCATTTTAGTAAGAAAATGCTTTTCCTTTAAAGAAATGTTTTACAACCTACCAAATTTCTACAATGTGTTAGGTTTAGTAAGTGACTCGCCATGTCTCTAGGAAATGATTAATGCTGAAAAATAACTGCTGAATGCTTTTAAAGCAAACTGCTCAGCTACTGGGGAAAAATAATCCGTTGTTAGAGGCAAGTGACTGATGGACCTTAAAAGGCTTCAATTCCCCTTCGTCATAAGCCACCTTAGTAATTTGCATGTCAAGCACAATTTCGTAATAGGAAATTAATAATTCTTAACAGTTAACAGTTTTCCAGTGCAACTTTAGGTTTGCTGACTATACACATGACTTGTTCACAGAATGACTCTAATAAATATTCATGCAATAGATACCTTTTATTCTCAAACCTCAAGACTGCTTTGCTATGAAAAACACTGTAGACTTGAGACGAGAGCAGTCATTTAAATAACCCTTAAATCAGGATACTATAATGGGATCACAGAACTATACTTGCCTCAGTTAACTTACTTAGGTGAGGTATCACTGAGCTGGTTTACCACACTTTTACTTGAAACTCATTTTGATATTAGAAAAAACAGACTCCACATTTGGTGAGAAAAGGACAGCTTGTTTGACAAAATACCCAAATTCCCAAGGTTGCTTTCAGAAATCCTTCACAGGAGGAGCTGAAATGTTTTTTCTTGTTTTTCATTGGCAAAAATGAATCACAGTAAAATATGACTAAAAACAAAATTGTAGACTCTCTTACTTAGAAACGATGACCGATGAGCACAGAGAAATGTAAAGAGCCCGGACTTTCAACAAGCAGAGATAAGGCTGCCCTAGCACCTCAGAAGCTAGAAAGATGTGCTGACAATCTGGCGCAGAAGCAGTAAAAGAGAGATTTGAAGAGGATGATATTAGGCTGGTCAGATCCGTCTGGTGTATTTGTTCATTTACAGCCTCAGGATCTTCTGTTATGTTAGAATGCAAAACTGAAGGGATCTCTGTTACGGTCAGCTTTTTGTTTTGTATGTTTCATTATTAGCTTCAGTAACTCACCTAACTAGCCTGAGATAATCAGCAAGTTTCGGGATGTCTGTGATGTCCTCCTATCAGGAACAATCAGGAATAATTTTAGTACAATACACTTTGTAATTGTCTGTTAACTCTGGTAAGAAATCAGGTAGGCTCATCACAGTCAATACGTTTGACATAGCAAAAGCACTTGTGGGATGCAAAAGGACGTACCAAAATGTTACTTGTCTTTCCCCCTTCCAGTGCCACTTCCAGATTAGAAAGCGCAGCTTCTATTTCATCTACTTCTGATTCACCAGTGAAATTTTGTGTCTCTGATGATGACGATAACTTGCTTACATGGTACTAAAATAAATCATCAAGAATCAGATGTGAATGGTCAAACGTACTTGAAATACGAGTCAAATGCCAATCAGCAACATATAATGACAATGTATGAGAACAGCCTATTTGTCTTCTGGGTGTTGGCCAGCTAGGTAAAGTTCTGCAACATGGCACCTCTTAGAGGGAAACGGGTGAGCCCAGGAGGATTTCTAGTGCAGTTACTGACAGAAGTTTCCCATTTCAGTTCCCAGGATTTATATTCCTTCACTCTGATCGTCCTGTTCTGTGTTCCGTGAGGCTGACCCTGCTAACGTTAACGTCCTAGTACTGTGACCTCTAGTGCCATCTGCACTAGGTGGAAACTTGGCAGCAAGGTCTCTGGTGTTCACGTTGGCAGGCTGTGACGTTTTGGCAGCTCCATTTACATTTAGAAGGAAGGGATTTATTAATAATAAACATTTGTGCCTTATTACCCACCGTCAGGGACTAGGCCACAGCAAATCACTTTAAATTTATACGTAGTCGTAGTGTCTGTATCTTCACATTGGTATACAGTTGTGTGGTTCTTTGTTCTGTTTTTTGTCTGTTGTGAACGTATGTATTTATGTATCAGACTTTCAGGAAGAACACATGAAAGGGCGGTAGCTGGTATGAGAAGCAACACTTCGTAGTAAACCCCTTCAGAACAGACGGGTATCAAAGTGATATCCCATGTACTACATCCTGGTAGTGTTAGTAAATGGTTCCCTGAAGTGTATAATTATGCAGTTTGAATAATGGCATGCTGCTATTGAATTTTAATTGGATGTTCTTGCTGTTTCTCACGCCAATAGTAGATGCCCAGCCCCTGGAGAACTACTGGCCTGGGCTCTGTTGAAGTCCTGTCCTAGCTTGCGCCTGCCTCTCGAGAAAACAGGTTTTGCAGCTTGGATCAAGTACGTGCCTGTAGTGCAGCGAAGATCAGCATTTCTTCCTCTGTGCAGTCAACTTCTTCCAATAGGATGGCCCAGCGGGCCTGCTCATATATTTGGTTTATCCGCACCGCGTCATACTGTAGCGAAAAAGAACAGCAGTGGTCAGTAGCGATACAGATTGAACAGGACACAGATTCATGATCAGCACTGGGCTGATGTAACGTCGGGCTGAAGCCATCGGGGTTGTTTCCTTCCTTCCCCCACTGCCCTGCCGTCTGTTCCTGGCCTTCTCTTGTACCAGCTCACACGACTGTACGTAGGCTCAGGGGGACTTGCTGATCTAACAGAAAATTAAGCAGGACTCCGTGGCTGAAGCAGAAGGGAAGATTAAGACATCCCTTTTCGTGGTAATAGGTTTTGGACTGGCTTAAACCAAATGTGAAACCACACTGAGAGTGAAATTAACGTGACATGGCTGACATGGATGTAGCAGTCAATGGTTTGCTACTGCCAGAAGACTCATTATTTTTTGCCCTTGGCTTCTTTGGTTCCAGCTCTAGTCTTTCACTGGCTTGACATTTGTCAGATTCCACTGTAAAATGCATTAATTCACTTTCCGTTTTTTGCATATGGATTGGGTTTCACTCTTTGGTTAATAAGCGGAAGTGACTCGTAGATAATCAAGCTTTAGGGCTGGCAGAAGGTGGCTGGTGGGAGCGTGACCTCTCTCTTTCAAGGGCTGCTTAAATAGCTCACTGCTATCTTGGGTTATTTCATGGCTAGGCAGAGAATGGAAATGTCTGGGCTGCTGAATTTGAGGCTCCTGTTTGATCTTTAGTGGGGAAGGCATTTCACCCCAAACATGCCACCTGAACTAGAAAATACCCTTCTGTTTATCTGAGATGCCTGAAATGAAACAGATTTAGAGCAACTAACGATGTGAAGGCCAAATCCATCTGACATTTAAACTCTTGTTGATCTACACTGGTCAATGGTCATGCTTTATTTCTCTAAATGTACCACCCGGGCCTTAAAAACACAGGCTTAACAAAACCACAGAGACTGACTTTTAGTGAAAATAAAGGCAAATAAGAAGCAACTTGAGAAAATGCAGTACTGCTTTCACACGGGACTCAAACACTTTTGTTGAGTGCTTCTGAGTGCTTGAGCTCAGAAAAGCTGAACATTCAGCGAATGGCAGTGAAATGTAAATACCACTTTTAAGTCTATTCTCAGAAATAGCGCTTATACCTTCACATCATTTGGGATACTGTCAATTTACTTTCCCCTTTTTTCATGTTAAAAGTGAAGCAGAAAGTGAACTACCCCCTCTGGAAATCTGGATACTGTTTCTGGTGCTCTTCAGATCTCATCTTTATACTTAAGATCTTATCTCAGGTAAGGAATGGTGATTCAACATCCAGAGGGGAAAAGTGCAGTCCTAGCTATGGGGGAGAATTAGAATTTGATCTCTGAGGGGCCTGTAACAAATCCGCACTAAAATTCAGTATCCTTATGCTACAGATCCTTGACATGAAAGCAGTCAAGACAATGAACAGCTATAAAAACAAAGCTCTTACTTTTGGATTCAAATCAAAGAACGTGTAATATTTAAAGCGTAAAAGAAGCTGATCATCCTCCAGAATGCCTTGTTCCATAAGTGACCGGGATGAATCTAGCCAGCTGTGGAAGAAAACAACCCACAAAATCATTTGTACAGGAAAAGTACCACATCTGCAGCGCTCTAATGTAAGCGTGAAATGGAAACAGGGATGAACAGTTCTAATTCCTGCAAGTCTGGGAAAAATTCACATAATTTGAGAAAGTGGAACATTCAAATGGATTTCCAATTTTCACTGTACAAACACAATACCTAAAATCTTTCAGTTTTTGTTCTCCAGCAGTACCCAAAACATCACCAATAGAAGACAGAAACTGAGCAGTAAATAGCTACAGGGTGACCTGTGCCAGTAAGATTCTTCTAATTGCTCTCCAGAAATGGGATGTTCATTTAACTTCCCATGTATCTTTAGAGCTCTTGCTTTTCCCTTCAGTATTTGTTGTTTTATAATTCCAGCTACTGTTGTCTTTTAGTGAAATTCAGTGACAATGTTAGAGTTACTGTTAAATGCTCCACAGACCTGAAAGATGGCAGTCTGTATTTCAGTCCTAGAGACAATCCTCTTAAACATCTTCATCACTAAACCCCTAGTGTTCTGTATTCTTCTGTAGTGCTCAGTAAGTAACGCTAGTTTGTGCGTAATTCAGGAACTCAGGATCTAAAAACTTGTTTGTGCAGAATTCAGTTTGCTATCCAAACTGTCCTTTAGCCGTGCCCACAGCGCTACTCACTTCACTGGATCTGCCTTCGTCTAACAACAGAATTTAGTCCAGAGCCTGCACAATTACATCATTCATCACTTCAAAACAAAATTGTCTAACCAAGAGTGCTGAAAAAAAGGAAAAAAAACATCAAAAAGAGTCTAAGTATTTCCAGAAAAAAAACACCTAGATCAAAGCATGTTTTTAAGTATCAATATATCCATTTATCACGGTTTTGTTTTTAAGTTCTGGTCTGCACTTACAAAGCTGGATTAATGCCACCCCTGTTCAGCTAGCTTACGAAGAACTCCGAGAGGCTTCTCACCCTGCATTGAGTCTGGCTTTGTCAGCTAACGTCCGAGGCTGGTACATCTCCGCTAGTGTTTCTGGAGAACAGATGGGATGACTGAAGGCGAGGATGTTGCAGTTCTGCTCAGTCAAGGGACTGTCACTGAACCAAGTGACCGTAGAAGAAGCTGGTGTCCCACTGATGGGATCATACGTGGGCGTCATGGTTTTACTATATAAACCTGGACTTGCTGCAAGTTAAAACAGTAAAGTCTTACTCCACAGAAAACTGCCTTCAGACTTAGGTAGTTCGCCACTTGCCGGTTACGTTTTCAAAGAGCTGCAGCACATCCTTTGTGCAGGGCCACAGCTGATCACCTGTTTTCTGGTATGGGCTTTCACACAACAACGGGAAGGAAAACATTTAAAAAACAACAGAAGAATATTGATGTATTGGGCATTTCAGGAACTTCTTGAAGCTACGAATTTCAGCTCAGCTGTGTCTCTGACTATTATCCTATATTAAACTGTTCTCCTTGTTTTTAATCGCATAATGAAGAATTTTTTCCTCTTTTTGACTTTCAGGTACAAGAATAAAGTCATTCTAGTTTTTCATTACCTGATAATCCAGAACTCACTGGAGAGTTGCACAAGTTTAAAATATCTTCAGTAACTGGCTCTTTGTTGTTCTTGTCTTTTTTCTTCTTCTTTCTAATTGCATCTTCTGACGGCTTCAGCAAAGAGAGTTCTTCTGACCGTCTGATATCTACAGTGGCAATTTGGGAAGTAAAGTAAGATGAAACATTTGAAACTTATAAGATTACATCGAAAAAACAACCATGATTGGTAACAGCATATGGGGAAGCTCCACGTTGCAGTCTGAACCTTATTTTTAGCAATTCGAAAGGAGTACCCATGGAAAATCCGGTTCATTTGATAACAAGGCCAAAGACTTTGGGCTGTGAGAGTGAGTTTTGCCATGATTTAAGCCCCTTTTGTAGCAAGCATCATTGCATTTTAGAATGGGAAAAACTCTTCCTAAAGGCTATGCAATCACCTTTGAGGGTAATAATAATCTCAATGAAATGCAAAGAACAGAAATGGAACCGCTGTATTTGAAGTTCATGCCTTTTATTTTTCAGTTAAGAATTCTGTATTTCCCCTAAAAGATTCTGTCTTGGCGATACGCTGTTCACTGCTGGACTACTGATTCAGACACGTATTGTCAATTGCAAATCAGAAACATCTTGGGGCAAGCAAAGACATTTCTGACGCTGTTCACTCATGAGAAAAGTTACAGGGTCCTTGTACTAACACAGCCTGAAAGCAGAACTATTTAATCCAGCCTAATGTCAGTTGAACAATGATGGCATTATTTTTATCAGTTATTAAATGTAATCAAGACACACTATCCTTTCCACAATCCACTGCTAAAGGATGAAACTGAAAGCTACATTGTGGTCAGTATATCTTGAACTTCCTTCTGAAGATGAATGTGTTGATGGGCTAAGCTTTGAAGATCTAAAGGAAAATGAGTATTAGGTGTGCCCTAAAATGAAAAGACTGAAGACTCCTGGCAGACTCAACTTCTTCCTGTTGATCAGGGGCACACAGGTCTGGCATGCTGCAAAACCTCATTTCTGCTTAGGCGCTCCATCCTAGGAAAGAGCCGCAGCACTCGCGGGCTTTTGTAAGGTAGCGAGGTATGCCCTGACCTGAAGAGTTCTGAACACTAAAACATGCTCCTTCCAAAGTAAATACATACTTGCTTTAGAATACATATTCACATATTTACATGAAGATGCATTCAACCAAGTTGAATATCATCTTATTGATGTTGGTGCAGATGGGTGATAAATCATGGACAATTTTACTGGTGCCAACTGCTGGAAACTGGTGTAGGAGACTGATAAGCTCAAGCTCTTAGTCAGTGGCATAACATAAGCTGGACTCGGTCCAGGCATCCCTACAAAACCATCAAAAGGGCTTTGATTATCCAGTCTCCCTGCGGCTCACGGGAAGCATTAATGATCTTTCTTCATCAGAATTATCACAGTGACTGACAAACACTGACATGCAGTGGATACTAAAAACAACAGCAAAAAAAAATTCATCTTTTCATCCCAGGTCAACTCAATCAAATTTTTCCTTGAGCTAAAAGGGGAGTAAGGACTTCACATCAAAACGAAGTCACCTAATAAAATGCTCCAGCGTAGCTGCCAGAGGGGATTTAGCTTTACTTACTGAGGATTTTGCAGATGTCACTGACAGCTTTGAACACCACAGAGGAAAAGCTGACTTTCAGTCTCACGGTCTTCATGTTTGGCAAGCGAAGCCGCAGCATTTTGTGCTGAGTAGTAAAGAGCAGCTTAGCATCTGCCTGCACCCCGCATTTATCAAGAGTCCAGTGGGTTTTCAGAAGCCAGCATTTCTTTTGCTCCCACCAAAGAGCGTAGTCTGACCAATCTTGTGGCATTTCTAGAAAAAAAAAAAAAGGCTATTAATACGTCAGGTAGCAAATACGCTAAAAAATCAGCTTTGGAAACAGCACTCTGCACATAGAATTTATTTACATTACAGCAGCGACTACAGTTCCTCAGATCTAGACCCCAGCTGCTGAATACTTGTGACAGTTGCTGGGGTTTAACTGTGTTAACCCAGACGGCGATTGTCACGTTGCCTTTATCCTGCAGGTATCCACAGGCAAAGCACATCTCCCAAGTCCTTGAAGTCTCGGTGACACACAGCCAAGGGCTGTTCCAGGAAAGACACAGTAATTCAGCTCTTCTCTGTGGCTGCACCGTCAGAATAAAAAGGATGGCAACATACTTTAAATAATCAAGGAAAAGAATTATCAAGTTGGGAGAAAGCTCCGTAACAGTCAGGAAAGAGTTAACAAGCTCTAACAGATAAGATGACCTTCTCTACCACACAGGATGCAGAAACTTGCAACAGAGGCAGAAGCTTGGAACAGAGGTGGAACGAATGTGATGCAGTACGGTACAGGTAATCCTTTAATGGCTGTGCAGAAGGGCAGGCTGGTGTGACTGACCAGGGACTGACGAGAGTTGCCTACAGAAGCTTCTCAGAAAAAAAAAGACAGCTTGCAAAGAAATGACTGTCTTGTTTCACTAATTTTGACGTGCCTGTGTTTTGATGAAGCACAAATGGGTATTCTGTCCTGTGAAAACATGCAGACAGAGAAGCGCTTGCTGAATCACGAACAGATGGAAGACTTTGCTCATGTGCTACACAAATCATTTTGGAGTCTTTTGTCTGATGACTCTTGAGCAGTAAGTGTCCTGACCTGAAAGGTGTAAAACCTCGACTAGATCAGCTTCAAGAGTACACACAAAAGGAAGGATATGAACCATTGCTGCTTTCAGTTCTGTGGGGAATTCCAAGATTAAATGACTTCCCAGGTACCAATGATGTGTAGTATCAGCTAAAGTTTGTGTGATGTTGGTCAAGTTGTTTCGGTCTTCTGAGCCATTTCTTGTTCCCCCTCACCAGCTCTGCCAGGCAGAGTTCCTCACGGTGTCTACAGCACAGCAGAGTCCTGTCCTGTTTCAGAATGTCTTGGGAAAACTGTCTCTCGATAGAATTGTTGATGCAAATCACTTAGTTAAGATTTGCTTTAAATAGTATTTAATATAGAAAGCTTTTTGCACTGAGTACACTCTCTTCTATTTATAACTCTGCTGTGAAAAGTGAGTGTCACGACTCAGTGAAACTCGGGCTGCCTTTGCTTTGCAGCCTGAATTGTGTGTTTCAGTAGGCAGAGAAGTCAATAGGAACGTATCTGGCTTTTTAAACTTTCTTCATCACAGATTTCCTACCTGCTCTAACGCTGGGAGAGGGATCCCTTGATAAAATCGCTATCTGAAAGTAGAGTTTTTCCATTATGGAGGATTTTTGTGTAAAAATGTCCTTCCATTGAATAGGAGACTATTGAAAGAAATATCTTGTGTCTCCCTTTTGTTTCCGTCAAACCCCAAGTTTCAAAACAAAAACTTCCATCTGGCAGTAAGAACTCTGAATTTCTTCAGTTGCTGAGTTTAAGTTTCTTAAGACTATTTTGCTGAAGGGTTTTCTTATAGTTCAGTCTTTCTCTTCTTGTTTGTAAAAAGTCAAGCCACGTAAAAAAGACCAAAGCTTCAGTGAGGTTATTTTCTGACGGATGGTTCTTGTTGCCATAGATCTCATAGTTCTAGAGCAGTGTGTAGAAACGCAGAGCTCGTGGCATTCCCATTTGATGAGTCTGGTCTAGCAAACGTGTTCCCTTCTGTGTGAATTTGGTGATCGAAAACTTCTGGATATAGATTTCCAGACGGAAGGAATAGTGCTTGAAGAATGCATTGCATATCAAATACCATACTGCCTTCTGCGTCTAGCATTCTGCAGTGTCAGAGTACAGATGATTATTTTGGGAGGCAGCTCCATTTGGTGCCTTTGAGTTAAAGAAACTTTGATTCTCTGGTGGCCTGCAGGGCTGATGTACTCTGTACACGGGGCATTTTACCTTTCATCTCCTTCTAATTTTGACTCACCCAGTCTCTGCTCTGAGTAGCTGTTCCCTGCTGGATATACAAAATGGGTAAGGTGGCTCAGATTTTGGGTAGGGTGCTACTATAGCACAGTAAACTAACTTCTGAAATGCGCTTGTACCAACGAATCCTTTCTCTGTGATGGCTACAGATGGATAAATCAGGTATCAGCCACCTGTATTGCCCTCAAACTAGCCACCTGTAAAGTCTGCCTGGAATGGGAGTTGAACAGTTAGTCTAGTCCAACTGTATTTGTCTAACTAAAAGAAATAATACATTTTGTTTGCATTATGATAGACAGAGGCTTTAATCACAAAGCGGGGTTCTGTCCACATGAAAAGCAATCCTGAGTCTGCAGCACCTACGTGCTAGGTGCACTGTTTCTAAGACATAAGTGAGGCAGTGCCATTCAAAATGCACTGAAGCCTCTTTTTGTAGAGGGAAAGCCGCACGTATTATTTTAATAACACTGTGTAAACGAAACAGGTCTTTACTCACTGATCTGTTCTACCAATTTCAGCATCACTCCTCCAATATGAAGGTCGCCCGTGACCCGTAGCGTAAATTCTTTTTGCTCCTCTTCATACTGGTGATCAACTGACACCAAGAGCTCCCAGGAGTTAGACCCATATGCACCTGAGGAAGTCATTTTCCAAAGATCTGTGTAAGCTCTGCAAAAACAAATACAAACAAATATATATATATATATACACAAATACAAACAAACATATATATGTCTTTACTCTACACTTTGAAACCAGTGCATCTCTCCAGTCTCAAAACATATCCGTGCTGCCAAGACTTCACAACAGCCTTGGCAGGACTTCTGCTGTGTTATCTTGTTACCTCTGAACTAGACTCTGTTCTTGCGATTACTTTTACAAGACAGACGTGGGGATTTTTTTTTTTTTTTAATTTATTTATTTGTTCTGGATGTATTTTTTTCCCTACCTCAAGCGTCTCCTGCTGGGTAGAGAGAGCCCAGTTTCACGCAGGTTTCCCCACTCCGCAGTGTTAATCTGTCAGTCAGGACACCCTAAAGCCTGCAGTTGTGGGCAGGATCTGTTTTGGCAATCTGTCCAGTGAACAGAAGAATTTCCTTGACTCGTACACATAATTTTCACTGCAAATGAAGTTTATACATGCAGTGAAAGGCAGATGAGTTCTGCTAGCTTGATCCGACTGACTGCTTGCCCAGGGAGGTAAGCACCTATCCTCTCTCGGCACAGTGAATCACCTGAGATCCCACCGGGTTCCTGCCAGGACAGGTAAACAGCAATTGTGCCAAGCCAAACTAGAGAGGATGCTCAGAGTAGAAGCCCTGGTTGCGATCAGGAGAGTTCTGCGAATTACTGAGGCAGGCGTTAGGTATCTCTGCAGGAGGCAGGTAGTCACTGCAGGTATACAGTGACTGATGCTGCAGGAAGCAGCTGGGATACTTGAGCAGTGAAAGAAGGCACCAGATTAGCACTCAGTGTCTGGTCAAACCAAACCCTAAGAAACTCACCTTTGCAGTGCAGCTCAGGCAGTGAAGCGGATGACTTGCACGTACTGCAGACTTCCCGCAGTGCCTGAGAACCCAAGTCACAACGACCCTGGTCTTTGGCACAGTACACAGACTGCTTGAACATGAAAAATAACTATGTTATATCCCCTCTGGCATTCTTTGTAAACGACTCAATGTTGACAGACATTTGCAGGTCTTTTAAAAAAAGTACTGTTATGTCAAAACAGAAGAGGACCATTCCATACGTGAGCAATGACAGAGGAGCTGACGACCCTTTCTAGGACTGACCACAGAGCAGACTGGATGAGGTTATGTGAACATGAAATGAAACCAGGGGTTAAGTACCTCATGCCTAGAAACAGGGTTTTCTAGTTTTCAGTCCACCTGAGCACCAAATTTAATGTAATTATGAAACTTTACGTTACCGATTAGATAACAGAAGAGGGATTTGGGCCAAAAGATACTGCTTCAAAGCAAAGCCCAGTTCAGTGTTCAGAGGTTCCCTTCTAGAGGCACAGGGAGGCTCGACAGCCAGCCTGTTACAGCTTCATCTTCCCCAGACTTTCAAACACTTTTTTGTGTTCTTAACTTCCAACAGCTCAAGAACTTCAATAGGAAGATTTCTGTTATTTTGTTAAATTACAGATCATTCAGTGTTTTTATTATGGAGTACAACATAATGCCATCTAACCATTTCAGCCAAGTTCTTTGAAAAGCTGTTCTCAGAATGTTGCAGACTTGCTTCCTTGAACTCCTTTGGATCAGGGCCACGGCTGTTAGCAACCCTACTGATACAAAATTGGGTATCAAAGGGATAACACAGGTATGGTGGTAATGACAGTCCACTAATAAGGAAAAATGTTTCCAAACTTAAAGGCAATGAAAGTGTGTGTGTGTTAAAGATTCGATTGAGGCCAAAAAAAGGAAAAACAACATCAATGAAACAATCCGTTGAGCTCAAAACCATCCCTTCAGGGGGAAAGCACCTTACTACCAGGTTTCACTCTAAGAGTGCTGGTAATCTGAACGTCTCACATCGTGACAGCTTACAACAGAGAGCTCTAACTCAAAACAAACAAACAAACAGAGCGCTCCAAAAGGCCAATTTACACTGAGGAACAAATGCTGCTCCTCTGTTCTTGCATGTGCCAGCCTACACCTTTTCACCAAACAGTTGCTCAACTAACAAGGGCTGGTACTTATCCAACAAGTCTGTTTTTTCTTGGTAAACACAATGTGTTGTACGCTGGAAGAAACTCTGGCTGTACTGCCTCAGGGACGGAGCTGGCATTTTGAAGTTGTGCTGCTGAGCACCACATGGATTTACTGTGCTGTGCTTTAGACGGGGGTGTGGAGGGCAAGGGCTGTGCCCCTCTTGAAGGCAGTGTCCGGGAGGCACAGCTGCTGAGCCGGTACCGGGCAGTACGGCTTGTAGAGGTCAGTCCTTACTACTCTTTATGCAGAGCAAAACAAAAACCCCGGCTTTAAGAAAGTCGGAGTGCCACCAGTCACTCCTGAGCATCAACAACAGCATAAAAAAAATTTAAACCAAACTGCAGTTGGCTAAGCATGAAAACGATGCGATTTCACTTTGAGAGCACATGTGTGAAGCCTAGCGAAACTATACTTTTGCCTGCACTTCACCGTAAGTCTGTATCATTATTTTTAAAGTATCTCATCTGTCCTCGTGTCAGCAAAACCATCTGGGCACGTTTTTTCTCCTTTTTAAACTCGGTTTGCCTTCCGGACACACTTGTGCGTACAAGTGCTTGTGCCGACACGGGTGAAAACGAGCAGCCCAAGGGCTGGGCGAAGCTCCCTGTGACACCGCTGGCTCACGGGGCCGGGCAGCCCGTGGCGTGGTGCAGCTGGTTCTGGCACTCGGTCATTCCCCGGAGCTCCCTTCCCACTTCCTCCTCAGAACCAGAGCTTTCGGTTCGGTGACAGAACACCACTCCGAGAGCACCGCACAAACAACGCCCGGTCTCGCGAAAGAGGCAGTTCAGCCGCAGGACGGCTCGCTGTTGTGCGTTAAGCCAAACCCGAGCCGTCAGGGCCCGCTGCACGCCTCAACCCCCGGCCACGCGTGGGGCTGCCGGGGGAGCGCCCGGCCCCGGGACGTCCCCGAGGCGCCCCCGGTCGGGTTCCTGCGGAGCCCGGCGGTGAGGCGGCTCTGCCCTAACAGCACGGGAGCAGCGGAGGGTGGCGGCGCCTTACGGCAGGAAGGGCTCTCCGCGGGATGTCGACGCCTCGGAGCGCTTCCCGGGCAGGCAGCTTCGCGGTCCCTTCCACGAGGGATAAATCGGCACCAGGCGTCCCCCCGGCCCCGCAGCGCGCCCCCCGCCCCTCACTCACGCTCCGAGCCGGGCCGTCCCTCGCCGCCCGCCCGGTTCCTGCTCCCTTCGCCTCCACCTGGCGGCTCGGGGCCGGGAGGAGGAGCGCGGCGCCCGGCCCAGCCCCGCACACGCAGCGGGGCCCCGAGGGCTGCCTTGGCTCCCTGCGCAACGGGGGCGGGAGCCGCGCTACGCTCTGCCCTTCGCTTCCGTGCCCTGCCCGGCCCCTGCTCCGCTCCCGCCGCCGGCTGGGTGAGGAGGAGCCGGGGAGCGCCGCCCTGCCCGGCCCGGGAGCGGCCTGGGGGGCTCCGGCCTGCGCCCGCTGCTCTGAGGGGACCGCGGGTCCGGGCTGCTGGCCGTGAGGGTGAGGGCTCGCTTGTGGCCCGAGAACTCCGGGAAAACCCACCCAAACGCGCTCCAGCGAAGTACAAACGATAGGCGCAGCCATGGCCGCGGCCGGGCGCTGCTGCCTGGTTTTGGTCACCTTGCTTGGGGTTCTTGGCAAAGCCCGCTAACGCACGAGTGTTCGCACTTGAGCGGGGCTGCTGCAGAGCTGGGGCTCGACGTGGCCAGAGCAGTCGGGGAACAGGCAACGTGTGTGAATGTTCCTTGTGGTAGGAGTGGCTGGACTGTGAGGAAAGGCCGCCACCGGGAAGCTCGTAGCTACCCTCCAGAACAAAGAGCGGAAAGCCGTATCTGAAACACTTCCATATCTCCCATTAGGAAGTGAAAGCCGGGGCACAGAAACCATAAACTTGATCTTAAAGTTAAATATTAACACTAGGGTAGCTTTAAAGAGGTTACAACTCTGTTTTACAGCGAGTTACTGTTTGAAAGCGTAGCAATGCGGATGTACACCACCTTGTAGTGGCTTGGGCTGAAAGCTTTCCTCCTGTCTGAACGTCTTCCTGTGGTGTTGGCTGTGAAACTGATAGGTGTGACAGCAAAACACCCGCAGGAGCCCAATTCAGGCCTGTGGTGGTGAGGAGGACTTGTTAGGGAGCTCTGCGTAATTTTGTTTAACTGGAATACCCAAACTCCAAGGCTGTTGAGCCACGTTAGGTATACCAGGGTTGTTGCTTTTAGGATGCGGTTGTTGAGGGATTTGGGACCAGTGGTTAACAAAGTAAAAAGAAGCCTGGTTCTGAGGGTGAAGTACCAGAGAATAGAAAGGCATATTTGTGACGTGTTACAACGCTCAGAGTAAAAGTGCATTAGATTGACTGGAAGCGGGCAGGCGCTTCTCCAAAAGGAAAATTCTCACAAAAATCCTTTCTTGCCTTAAACTTTGTGACCTGTTTGGTAGGCATTGTGACCAGATAAAACATAGTATGTGAGAAAAAGACAGGAGAGGGAAATAGCGAAAATCCAGGCAAGTATTCTTTCAAATTAAACTTACAGCCCCAGAAATGAGTCCTAGAGGCTGGAGAGGTAGAAATAATGTGTTTCAGAACGGTCTCTGGAGCAAACAGTTTGTCTCACTAGAACAAAGCAGATGTCAAGTGGCAGAACCACAGATAAGATCACAGGCTGTTTGCTCCCTTTATTGCTGCCATGGATTAAGCCACCTGTCTCCTCAGGTTGCTTGCACGTGCATCGTCAAGATTGCATAAGCCTCAGACATCCTTTGACTCAAAGACCTGAGAGCACATGGCTTTCCAAGGCCTGTCACCTGGAGGCACTGATAGGCCCTGACCAGCCTCACCTGCACCATCCCAGCCCCTGGCCATGGGCCTAGTAAGCTCTGGGTGAGCTTAGGCTGGGGTCTTCAGTCCTTGTGTGAGTGCTTTTGTGGGTGTCCTAGTTGGTTAGGGTGCTGGAGGGATTGTTCTTCTCACTGGGTTTGTGGAGCCCTGCTTTTGCTGTTCCTTGGCAGCGGCTTGTCTTGAAGGCTGGCTAGCTTGTAGCTCTTTGTGGGGAGGTTTGATAAGCTACCCATTTGTTTTTTAAATATAGATACAGGTATTGATGAACAAATAACTTTTCATGGAATAGGTCTTTAGGAAACGTGAAGCTCAGAACTGAGTTACTTTTAGTAGTTAGAAAAGTAGTTAGAGAAACCTGCAAGGTTGTCCCAGGGACAGAATATTCTTGTAAGTGCTCTTCCTGGCTACGTAAGCTTGTATTGTCTTACCTTTGTTTAAGATACAAAGCTAGGAAGATTGTCTTTGTGTTTCGTGTTGCCTAAGCGTAAGACATGATGTGGAGGTCTAGGGAAACTTCAAGGGAACCAGCTGGGTCCAGTGCTGCTCAACTTGGAAAAAGTCATGTTTGATGTTTAAGAAAAATTAAGTTTCTATTTTCTGGATAAAATTTCAGGCCTTTTTTGAATAGAAAAAAAAAAAAGTTATAATAGATCTAAACGATGGTAGCTGCTAAGCCAGAAGCATCAACATATCCTGACTTTTTTTCCCCCATACTGATCTGTTTCAACCTCTTCTAAGTGTCCCCTTTTTATTTTTCAGTTCCTTGTGAATGACTGACTTGAGGGAAGAGAACGTAGAGGTTGATGTCAGCCTTGTTCTGCTCTGCAGGGGGCTATGGATGGAGAATGTTCTTCCAGGACTGCTCTAGGACTGCTAGAGAAAACTGTAACCAATCCACCCAAACCCTTTGAGAGGGAAATGCATTCCCTGCATGCTGGAGGAGCTGGATGAAGAAGAGATTGGGAAAAAAACAGAAGACAATGGAGTTGGGGTAAGTTCTCTTTGAGTCTAGCATAAATTTTTCCAGGGTGTATGTGTCAGGAAACAAGTGGATTTCAGTCAACGTTGAACAATGCCCCCATCGTGAAAGGCAGCAATATTTCTTTTCTGAAGAGCTGTGAAGTTCAGGTACGTTTTGAAGTCAGAGTGCTCCTTCTGTGTGATTTTGTGTGTGATTTTTCGGCTGTCTCACAGGAGGCTGAAGAATTTGGATTTGGAGAACTGTGATTTGTCCTTTCAGACAGTGAGTGGGGAACACTGTAATTGAGCAACAACTGTTCTCTGCCAGGATTTGTATAGATGACAGGAAGCCTCCATTTGCACCCTGTTAATGAGTTGACATGCTAAAAGCCCATGCTAGTCAAAAATGGGGCTTACCGGAGATGTACCGTGTGACTTCATGGCTTGAGTTAGTCAGCTAAGACTTGGCTTGATCAGCTTCGAGTTTGATTCCTTTTGCTGTAGGGTCTACTAAATGCCTATAGCAGAGAGTCTTAGTCGACAGATGTGTATTTAGAGAGCACGGGAAGGTAATGTGACAAAAACAGAAAAATGAATGTTACAATTTTTAGAAATGTTTCATCTAGCATACTTTTTACAGCTCCTCTTTACTTTTATTAGGTCAGTGTTTAAAAATTATCAAGAAGCAGGTGTGTAAGATTTGTTCTACTATATTATTTCTTGTGTTCATGTTTCCGTTATCAAGCACAAGGTGTAGGCTAACCACCTGCTCTTTTCTTGGTAGGCCTCTATGTATCCGTTATGATCTGACTTTATCTATGGGAAGAAAAACTGCTCAGTATTAAACTTCAATTACTGCTGGGGTCATTTCAGTTCGTGGATGAATCTGTTATCCAAATTCCCATTCCTTTCCTGTCTGCCTTCCTTACATTCTCTTCATGTCCTCCATTTAAGTGCCTAAAGATATGAATGAATCAGGCCGCAGAGGTAAGTGAACTAGCACGTTGCCTGATGCCTCCAAAGAAACTTTGGCAGTGCGGCTCAGTTCTTCTTCTGCGTGGTTCTTCCTGGGAATCTCCACACAGGGATTACATGTGGTGGCAACGTGTGTGTGGCTAACGCAGGACTTTTTCCAGACAGGGAATGTTGGTGGTAACCTGTGATTAACTTCATTAGAGAAACCGTGGTGCAAAGGAAGGTAACAAATGGCAGAGCTTCTGTTAGCTGTAAGAAGGTCAGTTTTTTACGAAGACTTCGTAATTGTAGTGTTGCCTAGGCTGTGTTAGCTGTTCTGCTGATGCTGGTATGTTAGCACAAACCACACAGTGCTGTGAACATGTGTGATCACAGCTAATGCTGCAGCTTCTGTTACAGGTAGGTATGCGAACAGGTAGTAAGTGAACAAATTGCAGGATGGCGATATGCAAATAGCAGAAGAGCGGCTTACAGTTGAAGGGGGGAAAGCATCTCTCTCCCACTGACATGCTCACCACGTGCTTTGGTCAAGCACAGACTAATCTGCAGCGCTGCCACGGATCTAACACTTCCTTCTTCCCCTTAACAGGGCTTTCCCACCAGGGTGTGTCAGGCTGAGTCAAAAGTGGATCCGGAGGGGGCTTGGGTGGAGGAGATGACCAGAGCATTGCAAGTGTGGGTTTTCCCTAGTTCTTCTTAGACATTTACTGACTTCACTGTCTCATGACTTGAGAAAAGCTGCCCTGAGTCTGGAGGGCAGCAGATGAGCCCTGAGGGTAGCCTTTGAGGTGAAAGTTGCATGAAGACTCCTGTAAAGTACTACAGATGGCCCCGTCGGTATCTGGCAACTTAGATTTTACTGAAGCCTTGAAGGTAAGGAGCTGTTAGCAGTGTTGCTGAGATTCTTGGCTCAGATTCTAGGTGAACGCTCTGGTAAAGTTGAGGAGAGAATACCGGTCCTGCCACCAGTCCTATAGCTTGATCATTGCATCCCCGTTCTTCGTGTAACAGCATCAGAACCAAAGTGGACGTATGAAAGAGATGTGTCCCCTCCTCCTCTGGAGAATCTGTGTTATAATATAATGTGATTTCCGAAGTCAGCCTTTGAGACTTACTAGGCAGGCAGCTGGCTTTTGTTGTGCTGAATAAAAATGTTTTTTTTTTTTTTATTGGTCTAGGGAAAGAAGTAACAAAAGTATCTGGTATTTTCCCAGCACCTCCGTACTGAGAAAAAGCAATGTAAACCCTGGAATGGGTGTTAGGCAGTAACGACAGAGCTGTTGAGGAAAAGCTGCTCTTTACCGCGGTGGGTCTGTAGGCCTCCATGTGTAAAGTCTGCTGTAATAAATGGCCAAGGTGAGAGGTGGTAATGCGTTATGTGTTGGTGTGCCTTGACTGTACTCCGCGTCGATTAAATCGGTAGCCACGGTCTAAATACCTGAAGTGCTGGAAAAATTCAGCTCCAAATCTAAGTCCTATAAGCAGCACTTGGGTTAAAGGGAAAAATAATGAAACGCTTATCTTACTCTCTGTTTAGGAGAGTCTATGCTCCTGTCCCAGATCTGGGTAGGGGCCTGGTGGTGTGGCGGGGTTTCCCAAGGTGCAGAGCAGACAGCAGTGATCCATGATGAATCGAGCTTGCACGGGTGTACCTGCCCTCCGGGTGCAGGTGCCTCGGGAGGGTTTTGAAAGCTGACCCCCTCTCTCTGGCTGTCTCATGCTTGAAAAGCAGCTTGTGATGAAACATGGACATGTCTAGCACAAAGCCTGAGTCATTTAAGTGTTGCCAGAACCCCCTTGACTACAAGGAGTAGCGTGGGGTGAGTGGGAGCAGTGTAGTCACACGCAACAGGGTAAGGACAATAAATAGCCATAACAATGTGTATTTGCCCTAGGCAGCTGATTTAATGACTCAGACCTCCGTCAGACTGCTTTTAGCTGAGGCAGTGAAGCTCTGCAATGCTTTACTTGCAAGTTGAACGCCATTTTTTTAATGACTGAGGATAAACTGATCTGTTAAACCTACCATTCAGCCTTTCGCCTTGCTTTGGTCCAGTGACTGCACACAGAGCAAAAAGCACTGCCTTGGCCTGTCTTGCCTTCACCCCTCTTTCACCTGCCCCTAGATGATTAGTGGCCTGGTTTTTAAATCCGTTAGGTGTTGTCAGACTGCCAGGAAGTCGTGGTGTTACCTTTGTTGTGCTCTGTGAAGCCAGGGCTATGAAGAGGTGCTGCCAAGTAAGTGGAGGCTGATTTTCAAACTTCTGCCTTCAAATATGTACATGTATGGTTAATTAAAGACTTGTCTCCTGCACTCTAGAGTCTGAAGACCTGCTGTGGAGATGTGAAAGTTAGGAGCTGCAAGGTATTTGCCTGGTTGTGGGCTATAAAATATCCCACGTCAGATTTTAACATGGTCAGGATTGCTTTGGGACACCTTTGAGAGAGGAAGCAGCGGTTCTTTTTTACAAGTAGGAAATACGAGGGCTTGAGCGGCCACAGGTCTGTGCTAAGTTGCACACCACTTAGAGGATGGAACTAGGGCTAAAATCCTCATGTCACGTCTGGAGCTTCGGCTGTGAGGCCGTGCTCTCTAGCATATTGTACTTCTTGTGTTTAATATTTGCAGGTTTTTTGTTTGTAACGGCCTTTCAGCAATAGGATTGTTGCTTCGCAGTAGTAAGTGGTTGTATCCCACAGAGCTGTGAGGGGTTGCTTACGTGTATTGATTTGGTGTCTGTTGCTTACCAAACAACTAAATGAGTCCGCTTGCCATTTGCAAATTTTGGTAATAATATTCCTTAGTGTTGGAAATTATTCTGAGACCTCGGGTGAGCAAAACTATACAGTCTTAATATTTGTGGTGTGCTGGCCTGTGTCTAGTGCTAATGTACTCTACCGTGTCTGCTGGGGGGTTTCTTGCAGTTCTGCTCTTAGCTGTAGGAGCAGGTGAAGAAACAGTCCCAAAGGCAAACACAAGATCTGTTACTATTCCTGCCAAAGTTAGAATGGGAAGGAATAGGTTCAAAATAATTTGTTTGACTGCATAGTCTTACTGTAACTGTTTTCTTTAGGATACTGTTTCTCTATTCTGAGATACTATCTGAAGCTGGATTGGGGCTATTTGGATGAAAACTTTTAAGATGAATAGACTTACCTTTGTTTGACCCTTTATTTTAGGATTGTTTTTATTAATACTACTCTAAGTCATCCTTCGTCCTTTTTAGACACTTTCAATATTACAGCGGTACTTACAAGATCTGAATGAAATTGAGCTTTATATGTCTATGCAGCCTGACTAAAGACAGTCTTGCCCCGGGGAAGTTGGGGCTGCAGCAGGGGATGTAGTTGTTTTCCTTGTGTTGTTTGCACAAAAAGAAAAATGACTGGAGGTTGCGGAGTGGCTCAGCTGTAAATCAGGGTTTTGAGCAGGGTTGTCCAGGTGTCCCAGAGCGGAGCTGAGGAAGGTCCCACGGAGCCCCCAGCTCTGGGTCAGGTTGGTGCGAGCCAAGCACTGCTGTCTTCTTGGGCAGCAGAGGCTCACAGAGGGCTGCTGCTGGTGGGGTCTGCGCCAGCTTCCAAGGATCTGGCAGCTCTGGGAGCCCCTTCTGCTCGTTTCCTGGCCAGGGCACTGCAGAGAGCAACGCTGCGAAGACTCTGCCGAGGGGGGCACGTAGCTGTGCCCTGCTGGCTGGGTGAGGCCCACAGACCTACTGTGCTGGAAGATCTCAGGCAAAGAGATCTCCCCTACACCGTACAGCTTTGCTTGGAACGGGATTTTATGGTGCTCTTGTGAAAGCAGGGACTTCAAGGAGAAACTGCAACTTTCCTCACCGTGTAACTCCTGACGAAGGCGTTGTGAGCACTGTTGCTAGGCTTGGTTCTCCCGTCTAAGTGAGTAACTCTCCGTTAATACCTGACCCAGCTCTTTAAAAATAGAAGGTTTAAACAAGACTCCCCTCTCTCTAAATCAGTGTCTGGATTTGAAAATTTGAAAAGACAATTCAAGTGCATTCCAAACCAAAGAGTAAATAATGTATTGCTCATTTAAAAACTAATTAAAAAAACTCATCTGGGGCATGGCTCTTTAAAAACTGGCAAAGTTTTCCAACCTTGAAGTACTGCTTCAAAGATGATTCCTTTCTAAAGCAATATTTAAAGATGACTAAAAACGGTTGTCATAACAGCGGGGTTACTTGCATCTCTTCTGTTGTCTGGCCCTAACCCAAACGGAGCTTCTTGCCTGTGCTTGCACTTGGGGGTTGGAGCAGTTATTATTTTTATTCCATGTGACAGAAGAAACTTGAGTGATCAAGTGAGTGTTGGATTTTCAGACTTCCAAACTGTGAGTTCAGAACTGCATTCTTAAAACTCGGCCGTGCTTGGTTGCACCTTGCAGTTCGAGCTGAGTACTGGCAGAAGAGAAGCTCCGTAAGGCGGCCATTAGGCGTTATGCACAGGTACGCAGCATGTATGCACACAGTCTCATTTAATCGTTCGTTCCGGCCTGGGTTCAGCTTTTCTTATTACCTGTAACTGAATCACATCCTGTCTCACCCATGCAGCTCGTTCCTAGTACCTGAAGAAATACAAATATTGTACGATATGGTCAACAAATACCAAGCGAGGTCCAAACGTCCCAGCTGAGTTGCTGGAAATAATCAGCCTTGCTGGCCTCAGCACCCGGCTAATCCAGGCATCAAGCAGCCCTGACTGCAGTTACGCTGCTGGTAGCTGGGGCTTGGTCGGAGCGATACATTCATGCTCCTGAGTTTTTTTATTATTATTATTATTTTATTCCTCTGGTTGTTGATGACGGTCAGCTGCAATATGTCATTGCCCTGCAGGAAAGCAGTTCTGTGGTGGCTTCCCCATCGCGTGGTCCATAGAGCTTGACTCAATTGGTTGAACTGTTTTTCCCTTCTTTCATGGGGAAACCCAGGAAGGTTTTTTCCATTGACAGGAACTCAGTGATAAATTAACTTTTCTTCTCAATACAAGTCTTACCGCGTTGCAGTGTATGGCTCGGATCATTCTTGTGGTGTGTGTGTTTTAAATATAGGCGGGGCTCCTTGGAAGAGGGATCAACGCCGTCTGCAGTAGAATCATTCAGGTTGGAAAAGACCTCCAGGATCGTCTGGAGTAGCATTCTGTGTTTTCCCTCCCGATGAGAAGATGTGACTGAACCAAGTGAACGCTGGTTGAGGTGCAGTGTCGTATGTGTGCCTTGCCCAGGGAGCTGAGGTTTGTGGGAAGGAAGAACAAAGGCAAATCAAACTACGGCTGTGGTTACCATCAGAGGTCTGTATGAGAACTGCAGTAACTTGTTGCTGGAACAGCTGGCTTTCTGTGTCTTCACAGCCACACATACATGCGTGCAGTCTGATAAAATACTATTACGATTTTACATAGTACACAAACCAGAAACTACTTCTTAAGCACTTGATTTGGTGGAAAGGGGACGGATAACTTTCCGTCTAAAGAATTTCAATGACATTTTCTTGGCAAATTTGCTGACCAGGGCTGAAGATACTTATGCCGGCCTTCCCTATGGAGGATGGGGTAGCTGAGGATGTGTAGGTACCAGTTTTCTATTCTAACGCAATCTTTTAGGAGTTAGTCGGTATGAACTTTCATAAACATCAAAACAGATGCATGTGAATTGTCGTGACACTGCCCTTCATTGTACGTATTTTTTCTAAAAAATGTTTCCAAAGCAACATAACAGTGAAAACAACAGCAAAGTGAGAAGCTCACGCTCTTCTGTCAGAGGAGAAACTGGAAGCAGGCAAATGCCGCCTGCCTTGCTGGGCTGTGACCAGCAGGTGCCACTGCAGCCTTATTAACGGGGCACGGGAATGTGGCTGCGGCATGGGGAACGCTGATGGCTGCAGCACAGCGAGGACGTCTGCTGGCCTTCTTACTCATGGGAGCTGCCGACGTGTGCCGTGCCACCTGCCGCTGAAGGAGAGTGGGGTGAAACAGCCTTCAGTACACATCGACGTGATTAATTTTCGGACGGATGACGTGCTTCCTGTTTAGGATTCTGTGGAAAGTTTGCTTTTCCCGTCTGGGTTTCTTGCTTGCGCTTGCCTTATGGTAGAAGTGAGATCCGTGATGCTACGTCTGCTTTCCCCCGCCAGAGGACTGCAGAGGATGATGTTTCTTTCCACTTAACTGGAGCTTTGGGCTCAGCAAGCGCTGAAGGTTTCTGTTTGGCATCACGTTCAGGGTTTGGTTAACACGAGCTAGTGCCTGTTTGTGAAATAATGTGAGCCATCTTGTGGAGGAAATGAACACCATGTTAGGGGAAAAGAAAGCTTACATATATAACCTCCTCCTGGCTGTGAACTGTGTGCAGTCTTATGATGCTTTTTGACCTCTTAAACCGAAAAGTAGAATTTGCTGCCTGTACAAAACCTACCCCCAGAAGAGGCCTTAAATTGCTAGGAGAAAACTGCAGTGAGGGTATTTGGGATAAAAAACAAAATACAGCTGCACTGATTTTTTTTTATTATGATACAGATGGCAGGAGAACTTGTGGGAAGAGAAACATGGATGCAGGAAGGATGTGGTGCTGTCAGCTCCGTGTCGTTCATGCTCTTGTGTGGAGTTTATTAAGGGCAAAAGGAGCTGGTGGTTGTGCCAGTCTCAATTTGGGCTGTTACAAGCGTGCAGATGCTATTCCAGAATAATTCCATTGCTTTAGATGGAAAATGCCTCCTTCTTGTCACCCATCTAATCATCCTTACCAGCAGGTGCACGCGTGGTTTTTGTGGCTGCTGTTGGAGGAGTTCTCTCCGAGTGCCTGTAACTGGTGTTCAGGAAGACCTCAAGAAGGACACCAGCAGTAGGTTCGCTTTTCCTTGCCAGAGCTTCTGTTAACACAAGCTCTTTTTTCCTAAGGGTAAGATAAGAGTATTTTGGATCAGTTTTCCAAGTACTTAAACGGATGCTTAACGTAAGGATATGAATGGTCCCACTGAAGGTGTTCCTTCGTGCTTTAGCCTGGTACGAGCTCTTTGCCGGACTGTCAGGGATCAAGCTGTGAGTTACTTTTGCTGTGGCTGATACTGGAAAGGTGGGCTGCTTTTTTTGGCTAAAGGACACTGCAGCTCAAGCAGTGCAGATCCCTCCTGATTCGATAGAGATGAGCTAATCCAAATAAATGTATTCACTTGTGAAGTGATGGGGAAGACCCGCGTTATCAAACCCTGAAGATCTCGAGTCATGAGCCTCATCCTTCCAAAAACTAACTTGTGCCCCAATATGCTGGCTTTAATGAAAGTGGGCAGAACTAGTTTTTTTTTTTTTTTTGATACTTTTTTTATTTGACATTCTGAGCCATCGCATTCAAGTCATGTTGTCAGACTGTGCGACTGAAAGGATGGGAGGTATGCCTAGCTGAAGTGAAAGGGGAGATCCCTGAGTAATTGCATGAATAAAAGAAAAATAATCGCAAAAATAGAAAATATCCAAAGAACTGGCTCAGAAGTTGTGGTAGCCTTTCAAGGATTTGATTAAACTGAGTTGGAGTTAGATCTTCTTTCCTTTAAAAGAAAGCACGTGAGTGCATGTAACAAAGGAGGAAAGAAAGCAGTTTAAATGAAGCTTTATTTTCTCCTTGTAGATGGATCTTGAAAAATCCTTTGTCTGTACGTGGGTTCTTCTAAACTGATTACACTAATGTGGTTGTTTCTGTAATTTAATTATCTCTGCTCTCAATGAGAACAAGTTAATTAGAAGTTGTCTTTTGTTAGTTGAAATACATTAGTCTTTCCTACATGGAACTTCATGGCTTTTGTTTGCTCCTCTTGTAGGACGTTTTTGTTCAGCGCAGCTGTGCTTTCTGTTGCATAACAACTTAATATAGCTGGCTTTATAGCTCTTCGTTTTTATAGGCCGGACTAAATTACCTCCGGGGATTTGCAAATGTAGGTCAGTAGTGTAAAAGCACAAGTCCCCCTCCTCTATTAGCTTGCTCCTAAACGGCCGGTGGGCTCTGCTCCCGGCCCCTTCGGCAGGTTGTGTTGCAGGCTCTTTGATGTTGGGAGGCTAAATGTGCGTGCGGGGAAATCGCTGGGCTTTCCAACGTGGTCTCAGTAGCTTGGGTTTGGAAATCGTATTTTGTTTGTAACCAGAAAGGTTTTTATTTTAGAAAGCTCTTGGGAGATGAGCTTAACCTTGGGCTACGGTAATGTCAGGACTGAACAGGGCTGGGCACAGTTTGTATTTAGGTTGGCGACAGCCAATCCGTCAGAGCTGCATGACTCAAGAGCTGACACACTTCCTTCTGGGTATGGATGCCGCAGCGTGTTGGTAGGAGGTGCCGTGCTGCTCCATGACTCATTAAAACCAAAGCACCAAATGTTTCCCGGCCATTAAGGACCACTTGGCTCCCCGAGCAAGGGCATGGCTTTGCCTGGCTGTTCTGACTAACCCCTGCCTCCAGTAAGCCCCCTCCCTGGCAGTCCGGTTTCATCGTCTGCTCTTTGCATTTCTGCCGAAGTGCTGTGGCTTTGTGATGATGGTATCAAATAGCCGGTCCTTGTTATTCCTGGGGAGATCCGTGCGTTTCTACAGCTGGAAACTAGAAGGCTAAAACTCCAGATGATGTAAACTAGATAACCTCTTTGGATCCTCAGCGTACAGAGGCCAGGAATCCTGAGTTTTTTCCCTTTTCCTAAGAAACTTTCCCTGGAGGGAAATCCACCTGCCCGAAACCTGCCGGATTTTTGTCCATTTCAGAAGCAAGCGGGAGCTTCCCCTTTCTTGCAGTGGGGCTTGGAGCTGTGCAGACTGCTGGGGACCAGTTTGATCCAGTGGCAGCAGTACATACAGAGGGCTCCTTTCATACCTGTTGTGCTGTGACCTCCTCGTAGTGTCCCGGGGAATGGCAGGCGGTGTCCTGCCATGAGAAAAGAGCAAATGTTTGTGTCATAGCCAGCAGGCGAGCTGCATACCACGGCTGCCAGGACTGGAGGATGCTTTTACAGCTTTGTGCTGGACTGCTGTTTACATTCATCTGCTTCACGGTTAGCTAGAGCTGGTGGTGGTCAGCGTGCTTTGTGGAGCTGCCAGCCCTCCTGCCTGACCTCTGCAGCCCAACGGGGCTTTCCTCGTGTTAGGGCTGGCAGGTTCTGCCCGGATGGGGACGGAAGAAGAAAATGCAGAAATGAACAACAGGCAGTCGCGCTCCTGGGACTCTGGAGGGCTTTCTGGGTCTGTGTGCTGTAACTTGGTATAGGTGTGGATTCCTGGTGGCTCGTGGAGATGTTAACAAGAATTTCTTACTCCTTGCACATCGAACCCTGCCAGCTCTGTCGCGAGGTTGATCTGGAACAGTTTTAGGAATACCCAAGTATGAGAGAAATGTCTGCTCTTTAGGCAGGAGTAGAGGCTCCGTTTCTGGATCAGTATTTCATAGTCTTTACAAGTATCTTACTTTGATAATATATATTATTTTTAAGTTACTTTCCTGCGAGCCCTAGTTCTGTGCTTATTGACACCTTGGCTTCTTGAGTTGATGGCCTGTCTCGCTTGCAGGCGGGACTCTGTGTGGGGAGACTTGGTCAGGTTTCCAGCCCAGAGATAAACTTCTACTTTAAAACTATTTTCCCAACTTTAATTTCAAAAACAAAAACTTAGCTGCAAAGGACGTACCTACATGGAGAAAAGTACATCACAGAGCGCTAGATATCTTAATTACCCCCCAGTAATTCTGGAAATTAAGGAGACTGTCTTTCCAGTGCTCGGAGTCTTCTAGTGTATTGGAATGATTCTTAGCATTTTTTGAGATGTTATTCAGTAGCCATCCAGTATATAAACGTTTGATCAGAGGTTTTTAAAAGCTCAGTTATGTTTCTAGGATGAGAGGTTAGCAGTTAATAAATTCTTGACAGCAACAGGAGTCTTGTCTTAACCTACTTACTAGTTCAATACCTGGGAAACTCCTCAAATGTCTCAGAATCGCTTTTAAGTGGATACCTGCAATAATATTTGTAGCTCGCATACTGATACCATGCTGTGCTTGTTCTGACCTCCCTTTAAGGACCTGATCCAAAACCAATTTTGAAACGAGCAGAAAGTCTTCCATTGATGTTGTGCTTCAGAACAGATCTTGAAGAAACTGCAGAGGAAGCGATAACATAGTGGTGGGTCATGTGTCTTGTGTCTGCAGTGCTGGGGAGCTGATGTCATGTTTATTAGAAGCCAAGATCAGAGTTCACAGGCTCAGGAAATGTCTGCAGAGTTTAGGAATGGTTTGTAACTTCTATCCCAATGACAGGTTTATTTGGCACTTTTTGATAAGTGGCCTGTTTGAAATTTCCTCTCCGAGTAAGCAATTTGTAATTCCCACTTGAAAGGGCTACTGTGGGGGATGGTGATGGGGCCATATTTGAAAACCATTTATGGTTACTAACATCCTGGCATCTGTCATCCAGGAGTTCTGTGCCTTTATTGTTTTGATCTGTCCAAAATGACTTCTTTATATAGAAACAGGAAAACTCTTTGTGTCCTGAGAGAAGATAAAAATATTTACGCTCCCTTAAAGCGTATAAATAGAATTGGTGACTAAGCTCCAGGATCATTAGAAATGGTTCTGCTTTTATTCACTAACAAATTTGCTGGCTTTATGTTGATCACTTTGTCTCATACGACCTTACAGCATGGCTTTCTCGGGTCCTTGCCAAAATACCAAAATGTGACAGTTGAAATCTGCCAATTTTGAAGCGTTGCGCTGATTCACAGTCCTCTTATCCTGAGCCCGGCTTCTGCTTGCTTAAGCAACAAAGTAGTCATTTTGCAGGTGTTGGAGGTTTCTCTCGCTGACTCCTTCCATTGGCTGCTGAAGAAAGTTGGAAAAACCCTAGTAGTAGTCATGGTGTAGCTGCAGTAGTCTACGGATATCAAGGAAAAAGGTTTATTGGGGTGGTAATGGCTTTTTCCTGTGCTAGGCTGTGTAGCTGGAAAGAAACAGCAAACAAACACAGAATCTCTAGGGATGTGACAAAGCGAATCCGAGCCCAAAAGTTTTTTCAGCCTTTCTAAATGTGTTGGATAAATTCCTTTACCTTCCTGGATTTCAACAGAATTGTCAAGCTCAGGGAATGGGAAAAACGTGTCATTATGTGCTGTTAGGAGTATGGGTAGATCCTAAAACTGACTGGAACAAAAACCAAAGCTTGTTTTTCCTGATGGTAATTGGGATACAAGAGCTTTGTTTCATATATGAATGGTGCGACTGCCCTTTGAGGCGCAGAAGGAGTACAAGGGACAACAACCAGCTGCCTGCCAAGAATGGAAACGGAGGTTTTCCCTTCGGCTGCTCTTTTTCCTGTTTCCAGAAGCAATCTGGTACGGTAGACGTGAACTTAGCTATACTGGCTTTTATTTTGAGAATTGAGTAGGTTTTTAGGGAAGCGTTACTGAAACATAGGTTCTTTAGAATCAGCACTTAAGGACGTGGTGGAACCAAACAAATCAGCTGTCAACTCCCTTGCTTTTAGAGAGGATTGATAGGAGGTACGTTGTTACTAGGTCTCCAGGGAGCACCCAGGTCAGGTAGGGGCCCGTGTGCTTCTTTTGGAACCTGAATAGCCTGAAAATTGAGTCTTTTGGTGTGTGTAACACTTGTCAGGAAATCCTGGATTCCCCTGTCGTTTGTGTGCTCTTGAAAGAATTACTTCAGCTCCTTTTAGTGGTGGCATCTAGTTGGACAAACATGTCTTCAGTCTTCTGATGCTTCCAAAATCCAGATGGAGGAGACCCGATTTGCCTGAAGACACACAGAAGACTAGCGGGCAGGCTGAGAAGAGAACCTGGATCCCATTTCCAAGCTGCTGCCCTGTTCACTGGGGCATAAAGCCACATAGGCTGAATCTTTAATCATATTCAAATTTATTTTCTGTCACCAAAAGTTTGTGTCAAGCGTACCCTGACCTCTGTCCTCATCCGAGGTAAACCAAGACTATCCAAATAGCGCTTTATTATAGCGTTGGTTTTTCTTCTATTTTTGGCTTCCTGTTCAAATAACTTAGTGACTTATTCATGATCATGTCCCCAAAAGCACGGGAAGGTAACTGCAACTGAACGTGACAAACGGAGTCTGGTTCCTGCCAGCAGAGGACACTACTGCTCAGTAGATTTCTCCAGAGGACGCTCTCTGGCTTCGCCGGTTAAAACCCCAGAAACAGAAGTGGTGTAGAGAAGTGGGAGTCACCTCTCGATGGCAGCAGCGGGCTAGCGCTGACACAGAAGGTTTAGAAAAAGCCCTTCAGCCGTTCACTGATACCTGGCGTGGAGATGGGAGCTAGGGAACAGTTAGAGAGAATCAGCCCTTTAATGTAAAGGAATCCTTGCTGGGCCAGTAGCAGAAAGGGGAGTCCTGGACTCAGCGCAGCTTTAAGTCGTGTCCACAACAGCGTGGGCGCTGCGAGGTGCTGGTGAACCTGGAAGGCAGCCCGTGGTTATGTGCAGTTAGCTGTCATCGGAACTGAGAGCCTATGTCCAGTCAAGTGGCTCCTGCAGGAGGTGGCTCCCGTCATTCAGGAGGCTCTGAAGGTGTGTAAACGTCACCTTTCCCAAGAGCGAGCAAACCAACCAACCCCGAAAGCCCCACGCCTCCTCCAAGGGTACAAGTAGAGATTAAGCCAATATATACATTTTTTGTTCATGTCGTTCCTTAAAATACTTGCTGAATGACAATAACATGAAAAATAATGCTTTAAAAATCTCCAGTGCCCACTATAGCAGAGCAGTCATTTAATTCCCTCCTAAGTTGTAAAGTTAGGAGAAGGCCTTGAGCTGGCTTCAGTTCCAGTGTTTGGCTTCTGAGACTGTGTCGGGCCGACAGGGAGGGCTCACCTTGTGGTAGTGAACCAGGGAATGTGCTCTGTGTCCGGCCTCTCCTTCAGCACTTCTAAGGCCTACCACCCTCCATTATTTGGTACCTAGTGGGCGTGTGAATGGAAGTGCCCTGATGGCACTGCAGAGCCCAGCCCGTGGCCTCCTATCCCAAGTGTGCAAACCGGGCAATGCTGTTCTCTTTCCCAGCGCATCTGGGAGTCAGTCTGTCTCCGTGCTGCTGCAAGGGGCTGCAGCAGGGCTGGGATGTGCTCAGCAGGCCTTGCTCTACCAGCCTCAGTTGCAGCATATTTGTATTAGCTGAGGATGTGGCTTTGGGGTTTGATTTCAGTTGTTGGTTAAGTCAGGAAACCTAAGTGTCTCGGCTGTGATGCCACTTCTTTTTTACATGTGCATGGAATCAGCTTTTAAATGAGAAGTGTAGCTGGCTAAATGTTGCTTTGCTGATGTGCTAGTTCTCTCTTGGGATTTCACGGCCTGATGCCTCCTGAATGCTGCCAAAGCCAGTTGCTAAATTCATTTGATTTTTAAAATTGGCCCCTGAGAAATGATGTGTGAATTCCTCGGGGGAGATTGTTCCTCCCCCAGCCCTGCTAAGCACGGAGGCAGACACAGACCGGTAGCACTGATTTCAGTGGCACTGTGACTGTTTGGAGCAGGGCTTCACCTCACAAGTATATCTGGACCAAGTACTGGGGATAAGCCTTCATGTAGAAGAATACGATGGTGAACTGAAAAAATCTGAATCTCCTTCGTGGGAAAGGAAATAACAGGTTTATAAGGAAAGATGTGGTGAGCTTCATGCTTTGTAACTTCCCTTTCTGCTTCTTCCTCCCTCCCAGAAGTTCAAAAGGTCTGCAAAACCTCAAGTGCCACAAAGTACCATCTCATTCTAAGCTTAAAATATTAACGCTGTGTGTAGTACTAGTGTGAGGAGGAAGGACCGCCCCCTTTGCTGAACGCCCCCTTTCCAACAGAAATACCAAAATCATAGTTTATGTTGGGAAATGTGAAAGCCCCGTGAGTCTCAGCATCCTCTGAAGTAATTCCTTCCACTGCGAGGTGCAGTCTGCTTCCTATTTATTCAGAAACACTGGACCGTCTGTGGCAGCGGGGGCACGCTGCGAAGTGCGGCCTCAGCAACCCTCGGAGCCGGGCAGGCAGGCAAGAGCGACGTGTTCCCTCATGCCGCGTTTTCTCAGCTTTGCTTTTAACTCCTGCACAGACCTGGAGATGCCCAAGGAAGAAAGGGGGCACCCTGGACTACTTAAAGTGAAGAGGCGGTAGCTGCTCTTGTGCTGGCGTTAGGGTGGGAGCCACTACATTCGGGGCTCCTTTTTTCCTCGCAAGTGGCAGGGCTGATCTGTTGCCTCTCTTAGGGGTGGTGCCCAGCTCAAGTCAGGGGGTCTCAGTCAGCTAGGGACAAGCTTTCAGAGGTTGAAATGGGTGTTGTAGTTCAGTGACAGAGAACAATCGGACGTCTCAGTAGTGATTTACTTAGTGCACTTTATTCTGTTACAGACACTGGGCTGTGGCCAGCCTTGTGCGGTTAAGAAGGGAGGATGCAACAAGTTCTTGAAACCCCAGTGTCCCCGGGCTGTCCTGGCTGGTTCAGTAAGTGACCGAGGGCACAGGCCAACTCTTTCTTCCAACACTGTTAGGAAGTGGCAAATTACAGAAGAGATGCTTCTTGTATATGTTGATGTATGGGTGTGTTCTCCCTGTTCACTAGCAGGGGACAGGAGGCACTGTGATAGAGCCTCAGAGCCTGGCCCGTATATGGCTGCTAGGTATTGATGCCATTAACAGAGCAAATATCAACCACGCTGTATTTTGGATGTCTAAAAACAGCTGACTGTGTAGGGGTGTTGGAGGAGGCAGGAAAAATGTATGCCCCTTTCATATGCCTGAAGCTGAGTCCGTCTCTTGAGGTAACGGCTTGTAACTGGAAGATTCATTTACGTATTTTCTTTAGCTTTGTCTTGCAGGTCTGTTTTCTCTCTTTGTGTGTGAGACTTGCACATCTGGCCCCTCTGTCCAGCTCTCCAGTTGTACTGCTGGCAGCACCCACGTTTGAAGCATCTTGGCTCTCCTGAATTGCCCAGCTGCCCCTGCTCCAGCCGTCCCTGCCTGGCGTTAGTGACAAGCTGTGGTGTCACATCTCCAGCCCTCCACACGCTCCTGGGCTATGGCTTGAGGGATGCACCGCTCTCGTGTGTCTGAGCTGGCGGATCCTGACGTAAAAAGCTCAAAGTCCACTTCTATGGTCTTAGCTGGTTTTTATTTGGGGTATGAGGTAAACCAGCCAAAAGGAAGCTTAAAAAAACCTTCTTGGTGTTTTGGGATTCTTTCTCATACATTCGCTCAAATTATTTAGAACTCTTGAAGTTGAGTCCTTGGCAGATGGCAGAACTTAAAGTGGGGCCTAACCAGAAGTGATTTGTTTTCAAAAGTGAAGGACAACAAGTGGCTCCCGTCAGCTCAGTGAAAATTACGGTGGGGCCAGCACTGTCGAGAATCAATCTCTGGTTTTGCCTGTAGTTCATCAAGATCCTTTAATTTCATGCTCATCTTTAATCCTGTCAGGAGTGCTATGCGATGATCAAATAGAAGTTGAGAAGGTGTCGTATTTGAATATTAAGCTTCAGCTTTTCAGATGACATTCTGTCTCTGAATTATGTACAGGTGCTTCTTCATACATTTGTGTGACCACTGTGCATCAGAGGATTCAGCTTTGGAGTTGCTTAACAGCTCCTGCAGACAATTAACTCCTGCCTGTTGTGTGCCGGCGCTGTCAGAGCGCAAAAGTGAGATAGACAAAGATGACTTTGTGCAGCCTCAGGAGTCTTCAGTTGAAAATCAGCCCCTTTGTGCGAACTGCTCAGGAATTCCCTTTAGGAAATGACTTGAAGTAGCTTCATCTCCAGTATTGCTAAACTTTAGTCTTCTGCGGGCACCCTCTTCTGATGCGATTCTTTTCTTCTTTTTATCCAGTAAGGTTAGTGTCTTGAAGAACAAGAGCAAGTATAGAACAAGGGAATTATTTGGGTACTGGCGTATATGTGTAGCTAGAAATGTATGTCTGTGTGTAATGTGAATGTGTCTGTGTGTGTCAGTTTTCAGAAGATTATTGGAAGCAGCTGTGGGTGGAAGAGAAACAAAGCCGTGGATTTGTGAGCCAAACAATTAACATAGGAGTGGAATACTGCAGTTACATCAGTCTTTCTTTAAAAAGCCAGAATTTCTCCCTTATTCCCAAATGTATATTATTAATTCTCTTGGCATGTAACATAGCAAAATGACTGCGTTTATGAACTTGACTACTTCTTTTAACAAGTTCCAATAACTGCTTCCTAAACCTTGTGTTTTTATATCAATTACATACAGTAAGCATTGAATTCAACCAAAGAGAACTGCTGAGGCCAAGAAGGGTTATTTATGTTAAATGAGGATTGCCAACTGCCAAAAGTAAAATGTGGATATAATTTTATAACACCATTTTATAATTAAAGTCATAAGTGAGGTTTCCTGCTATTGTTTAAAAATGTGTCATGATAAATTTAAATCAAGGATAAAGGCACAGAATGGGCTACTAAAGAACATATCAGTACAACAAAGATGGTACAGCGAACATGTCTGTTGCGAAAGGAAAACATGTGCTAACAATTTCAGTGAAATAATTATATTTATTGCATATAGATTCTGCTTTAGGAACTATAACCACTTAGAAACTGTTTTCATTCATGTCAGATTGAGGTTAATTTGTTGTTACTGTATGTCTATAGATAGATTTTACTGTCAGAGAAATTTAATATGTTGGTTTAATGATAAGCCTTCTAGCAAGACCAGATTTTTTTTTTTTTTTTTTTAAGGCCAAGAAATCCAGAAGACGTTAATAATTTTGGCTAATATTTGTGTCCACAGCACAGTGGAGTTAATATTGTATCAATAAAGAAAATAGAACTTTGGCAGGTAAGTACCCACTGGCCAGGTTCAGGAAAATATTTGCGCACGTGCTTAACAGTTTCAGTGGGATGTTGATTTTAATAGGAGTTAAGCATAGACCTAAGGACTTTTATAGGGATTCTTTTTTCAGTCATAGTCTAAATTCGAAGAAGAAATAACTTCAAGTTGTTGAAATGATCAGGAGTAATAATACCCCTTTGTTTTAATTTACTAGTTGCATATATAACTTTGCTACTGTACCATCGCAGCCATTTACCTGTTGGATATTAGGGCTGACCCATTATAGCCTATTGGTATTTGGTAATGCCACCCTTTTCCCAGAAAGAAGTGGTTTACTTCTCCTGCATTCGTAAGAGTTAATTGCTAGAACATTCCTGACTTTAGTAAGTCATGTTCGTGGAATAGGTAAGTAATTTCCAATGTATCATTTCATACATCGCTTTGCTAATATAACCCATGTGTTTCGTATCAGCACTGAAAGGACATTAATCAGTACACACCACTTCTGCCAGACGTATTCTGTGCAGAGTCCCCGGTTACCTCTCAAATGTCAATATGTGGAAAAAGATGAATAATAAAATGCAATAGATATCATTTGTTACATATGCCATTTGCAAGTTCGTTGTAAAGTAGATCCTATGGAAAGAACCGAAAGTAATACAATACTGAAGTTGCAGTTGGGCATTCGGAGGTAAGAAATGCCACAGTCAGACGTGCAGACAATTCTGCTGCCTTGTGCACAGGCATTGTTATCATGGAGTAACTGTAGGACCGAAGGTTATTTTTCCAGTGATGATGCTTTTTTCCAAACTGGAAAAGATCATGGAAGCTGCACAATGCGGGAACTGCTGATATCTGTAAGAATTCTACCTCATGGCTAGAAAACTTTGGACAAAATGTATGCACTTTGAGTTATTCATAACCCTTGAAAGCAGAGATGCTGGAATGGAAGCAAATGTACAGCCCCAGCATTAAAGGTCACTTTAACCAATGGCAAAATACATCCTGAAAATGTTCTTAATAGCAACACAAATTCTAACTTTAATTTGTTTGAAGCAGAATTCCTTACCTGAGTTACGTGAAGTCAGCGGGAGTCTCCCATTGAGTTCAGAGCTCTGAGCTGCTTAGGATGAGCATCTTGATTCTTGTTCTGTGGTTCTGTGAGGATCCAAACACAGCAGGCTTCTGCTGTTTTGGGGCTAGTTGGTGGGCTTTGTGGATGTAGAGAAGCAGACTCAGTGGCAGGGAGATGCTGCTGCCTTTTGGTGGTCTTGACGCTAAGCTCTTCTCCTTTCATGTGGCTTTTCCCAGGTGAGGTAAGAACATGGTGTTAAAAAGGGGTTGTTATATTGCAAATGTTCAGTCCTGAATGAATTCGGGAGTCTTTGAAAAAAAATGATACAAGGTGAGCTCATTAGTAGCCAACAAATGCGTGCTCTACTGAAATGTGCGTGGCCTGTTTTGCCTTAGAACAAAATGAGATCGCAGTGGAAATACCACATAGGGCAACCGGAATGATAGTAGGCCTTCAGTGGTGATGTATTTGATTCAGGGGGGTAATGTTTGGGGTTATTTTTAGTGTCAGAAATCAGTACCTGTTTTCCTTTGAGTTCTCAAGGCATTTTAGGATATTTGCAAAAACCCTTTCCAGTTTATTCCCAGCTCCAGCAAAGACTTCTGTGCAATTTGTTTAATCTTTTCTAAAGCAGAAATTCTGGAGAGTATCTGCAGGTCAGAGATCAAATCTCCTTGAAATCCTGTGGAGAATTCTAGTTCCTTTGGCAATCGTGGATAAACATTCTCAGTTATTACTAATATGCCTTTTGTTTTAGAATCACAGACGTGTATGTCTGGGAGAAGCCTCAGTTACCTGATTCTTTCCCTGTCCCTTGAGGAATAGGGAAGAAGTGGAGCAAGAAGGGGATTGTGAGGCAGGGAGGAAATGAAATGGGATGGCAGGGCCAAGAGGAGCAAGAAGAGGTGCTGGAGCAGAAGGGACGTAGTGTGTGCTGGAAGGTAATCAAATAGATAATTAGCCTAAAGCATTCTATCAGGAGTTCTGGAAGTCTCCGGTGACAGGTGATTTCACAGTCTTCATGTAACTAGTTTAACTTAAAATCTTTTTGACCTCTCAATTGAATTCCTCTTGTTTTTAAAGTTAAGCCCCTTATTCTTGCCATGTCCATGGGTGAGGATGTGAAAAAAATAAATCACTGACCTCACCCCCACCCATATTTGGTGTCCTGTAAGATGCCACTCGCCCTTCTTTTCCCCTCCCTACTCTCTAAATCTTCTGATTTTGCTAAAATTTGCTTTTATTCTTGTTGATTTACTGTTTTGTGAGGGTGTCTGGCAGGTCTCCTGTATTCCGTAAGTGTCTTCAGTGAGCACTATGAAGATGATCAGGAATGGCTCATTCATTCAGATCCTTGAATGCTCTGAAGTTGGCATGTGCGGCGGATCTGGATATATCTAACTATTCCAAATATTTTTTTAACATGCTTTTTTCCATAGCCTGAGTTGTGTGCTTACTCTGTGAAGTTCAGCTTTAAGTAGCTGATCTCAATTAACCTTCCTTAAAAGCTGGAGCAGGAAAGGCCATGTTTAAGCCTCCTAGATGTTATTGATAATCAGGAAAAGCATCACAGATGCCCTCTCCTATTAAGCAGTTTACTGTCAATAGCCTGAGAAGGCAAACATGAAAATGTCTTGGACTATTTAGAGAAAAAGACTCTGCTACCGTCGGGGGCGTTATGCTGCCAGAATGCTCAAATATTTGTGGATTACTCAATGTGAGTGCAGATGACTGAGCCGAGATCACAGCCTTGTGCATTTAACAGCAGCAGGAAGCATTTTGGTGTGCTACTTCCCTGGGTGCTCTCTAATGACAAAAAAATTGCACACTTCTGTCTGGTGAAATTCAGTCAGAATCCTTGGTAGCTGGACAAAAATCAGGCTCGACGTAGCTGCTTAGCATGGTTTGCGTTACGTACTAGTGCACATATTGCCTTGAGGAGAGGATACACACAGAATGTTTTGTCTTAATTGACCCCAGTCCGTTTCACCAAGACGTTTCTAATCTTTGTCCTCCAAGTTAATACGTTAAAAGGAGCAGAAGGTTTCTCTCTTTCATTTATCTTTTATATAGGTGCTTGTTTGTCAAAATTGTCCTATAAAGAAATACAGAGTAGATTGAGCTGAAGTAAAAGGGGAGCTTAAGATCAGTCCAGACTTGGCTCGTGAGGGGGAGCCAGGCTGTGGTGGAGCTGCTGTCCCTAGAACCAGAAGAGCTGAGCCGGTGTCAGAAGAACAAATAAAGTGGCTGTTCAGAGCTGCAGCAAACTCTCATTTGCACGCCAGGCAGTTGCTCACCAGATCTTTAGCAGATCTGCCAAAAAGACCTCTCCGAGCTCTGTTATGAAAGTATCTGCATGCAAATTCCTCTGTTCAATTAGAAACAAAAATAGTTGTTCTTTCGTTGCTGGGATGTAGCTGACACGTATTCGATTGTTCAAAATGAACATAAAGCTAATAGCGTTCTGCTCATACTTCCCTTCCTTATGGTATGGAGCATGGGGATAAACTAAAAGCTGGTTTCGAGCTGTCAAACCTCCAGCTTCAGTCAAAGCAGATGTGATGAGCAGTGGCCAGCAGTATGGTTTTTGATAGCTTTGGTGAGAATAATTTTGATTTTATAGTGTCTCTGCAAGGTAAGAGGTCTTAGTTGCTTTGAAAATGAGAAGGTTGAGCACAGAGTAACTAAGTTATGTAAAAACTCTGGGACATAGCAAAACACTGATCCCCAATTTCGGTGGCTGAATTACCTTTTGTCACTTTGAGTCCTTCTAAAAAAGTGAGCGTAACAGCTCAGGAGCATGCCAGAAATGTATGGCAACTTGGAGGCCCTCTTTCCATCTAGACATCCTATTCTTTGTATCTAAGACAGTTGCATCACTGTTAATACTGATAAATCAGCAATCTACAATAAAAACAACAGTAACAAAAAAATAGTTCTTATTAGAGGAGATCAAGTATTGCTCTGAACAGTACCTATCTCTTGCTCTCTGAGTGGCGCTTGGGGCTCTGGCTTACAAGATGGAGAATAACTTCTGGTCTCCCCGGGCCTGCTGTATATTCTAAAATGGTTGTCGTAGCTTTCATCAACAGCTTGTACAACTCTCCCATGGGTCTTGTGCATCGTGAGATCGGTGGCAAAATCGTTAGGTGATGTGAAGCCAGAATTAAGAAAAGCATTCTCAAAAAGCTCCTATGAAACTTGCCTGGTTTCATGGTTCATTAGAAAATTTAAACTCCTGCCATGCATGTTGAAAGATTTGCTTAAGTCAATGAAGTCTTTTGAGTGAACCTCATCAGGCAAAATTGGTGGTTCCACTAGGAACCCAGAAGAGCATTACCAGTTGCAAACAGCCTTTGCTCTGAGATTTCTTTGATTTGTTTGGACCTGACACAGTAGAGTTGTGGAGCAACTTGAGACAAAACCCTTAAATGATCTACAAAGCAAAACCACAGTTTTGTGGAGTTACTGTTAGAGCTGTGTTGAAAACTAGATGTTTTTTTGAAATGAGAGGGGAAATATGAAACTAAGGTCTGTAAAATTTCCTTACAATGATTGCAATAGCAAGAAGCTTAAACCCTGGTCATGTCACCAACTGCTAAGGCTCATCAGAGAACTCAGGCCATCATTAGTGCAGCAATAGGTACAACATCCCCCGTCCAAGCCCTGTCTGCTGAGCTGGGCCCTATGCAAAGAAATGCACGATACTTTAGTCCTGGTCTCAGAAAGTTGAATGGGCACGGCAGAGATTTGCAAAACAGCTTGAGGGAGCCTTGTCACCCAAATTTTACTGAAACTCATTAGTAATTTTAAGCTGCTCTGAAAATCTTAACCACGGGAGTCTGATAGCATCCAGTGGGTAAAAAGGGAAGAGTGGACTGAGAAAATGGGGACGCATTTGAAAAGCTGTTTAACTCAGGAAGAGACACTTACTCACAAGGTCTTGGCAGCTTCCTTCAGCTTATTTCCTTTTCTCAGAATTGTCTTGTATCACACCTTTCCTCAAGTACATGAAACCAAGAAAATCATCTTGTGAAGCTTCCTACCATCTTGTGCCTTTGTGAGGGAAACCAGGAAAGGGGGAACTGCACCATTTAGGATCCCATTTAGACTCCCCTTCTGTATCCCACGGGATTTAATCCACTGGTCATACGCTTTCATCTGGCCAATTTCTCCCTTGAATTATTACCCACCACATCAAGGCACATCGTTGCTCAGCATATCTTGTTCTACTCTCGGATGGTTTCCACCATTGCTGGGCGTTGCAGAAGCACAACTTCTAAATACGAAGCCCTTTCGGCCAGCACTAGAGCGAGGGCAGCACAGCTTTAAAATGCGTATTAAATGAACCTAATTTCCTCTGAGATGTTAACGTGCTGCACTGATTTCAAGTTAATCAAAACAGATGCTTTCTGAACTGCATCAAACAGGATGTAGAAAATTTGGCTATTTAATGCAGATTCAAAAGCGAATTCCTTATAACCACCACGGAAACCATGGCTGTTTGCTAAGTACTGCGAATTGATGCCGTGCTTTTTAAGTGCCACTTGCTGCCTTAACACACGCTCTTGCCTACATACTGCACGCTGGCTTAAAGCTTGGTTACACGGAGCCAGTAAAGATAGTTGGCCAAACCTTGTTCTTGGGGAAATAATTAATGTACCCTGCCAATTTTTAAATAGATGCAGAATCAAATTTAGTTCCTGCGTGGCAGCAAGATAATTTTACGTATAGCAAAGCTTCCAGAATAGGAGACTTAATATAAAAGTGACACACTTTGCACAAAAGAAATGATACGAATGGAATTAAAGTGAGGCATTCATGACAGTATTTGATGTTTCCCTTAACTGCAAATTCTTGGTATTTGATCAGACCCACTTGTGACCTTTAAATTCAGTATTAATTAAAACTCAGCAATGGTTGCCTCATTCCTTCTGATAGGGACACAGAGGTGAAAGCAACTTTGTAGTCCATGATGATGTTTGTGTGAGTACCTGCCATTAAAATAGGTGAATACGTCCAGTTTTTGCAAGGACACTTGAGTTAGGGACTATTCAATGTGAATCCCTTCTTTTTAAAGTTTATCCCGTAAGTACTAAGGGATCAGGCAGAGAACAGCCTTAAGTAGACAAACACGTTAATTGAGCAAATATAACATCTGGTGTGCAGTTTTGCATTTATGCTGATCTTAATTATAGCTTAATCGTTCTGACAGCTAATTGAGTTGGCAGTTCCAGAAAGAACTGGGGAAAACTGAAGAGTTGCAGGAGTTCTGGCTTCAGGAATGGTTCTTTTTCCTCTTGATATCAAGAATTACATCTTGCCACTGTGCAGATGATAGTTAACAATGGAACCTTCATTTGAGCCAAGAGAGAACTTTTTGTTTCCTAAATTATTTTTTTTTAGGAAATGAATCCGTCCCCTCCTCCCTCCCCCCCTTCCATGAATTGATATTTTCGTGGGTTGACTGAAAAAAGACAAACAAGAAAGTAAAAATAATCAGCTTAAGTCAAGCAAAACATTTTCTTTAAACTGTTTCAAAATGTTTATGTAATTTCTTAATGTGAGTTTACATTTAAAACACAAATTCTTTAAGAAAAAGTTAACTATAAACTTTGCTTTTGGATACTGTGAAACTCATCCTTCTTAACTTTTTTTTTGGAAGTAAAAGTTAAGTCTCTTCTTTTAGTGTTGTTGTCTTACTGAATCAATAATGTACAAGGAAAACACAAGCACCTTTTAGGCGTGTTTTCCTTGTCAGGAATTTTGCAGAGTGGAGAATCAGCGGTTGGAAGGGGGGTTGAGATCCTCTAGTCCAACCCCCCTGCACAAACAGGGCCACCTAGTGCAGGTTGCCAAAGGTAGTGTCCAGTGGGTTTGAATATTCCTGTGGGTGGAGACTCTACGACCTCTCTGGACAACCTATTTCAGTGTTTGACCGCTCTCGTGGTTTAAAAAGTAAATGAATTCCTATGGTCAGATGAAGTTCTTTGTGTTTGTTTGTGCCCACTGCCTCTTGTCTTGTTGCTGGATACCGGTGGGAAGAGCCTGGCTCCTTCTTCTTCGCTGCCCCCATCAAGTATTTAAACCAGCTGCCAAGATCCCCCCGAGCTACCAGCACGTCACTAAGCAGGGTGATGGTATCTGGTGTTTGTAATCAAGGTGCACACAGATTTTCTGGAGTTAAGATAAATGGAGAACGCTTCTTATCAGCTACACAATGACATCCTTTAGTCTGTGAAGGAGGACTCTTGGACCTGGTCAGTTTTTACAGGGTACAGGTACGATATAATGAACTAGCAAGATTCTGTACAGAGGATGTTTAAATCCCTTCCCGTGGAGTTAACCCCTCTCTGGTGGGCAGCGTGCTGCGGCAGGTGGGGGCTCTCCAGGCATCCTGGGGCTGCGCCACTTGTGGTTTGTGCTCCAGACGGCTGAGCACTCTGACTCGTTACACTGAGACTGCAGAGAACTCGGTGTCTCCAAGCTTTATCAGTAGGTTTGTAGTTCAAAAGCTTCTGTGAGACCCTGGTTCCTGCCTTCTCCCCGGTTCTTAGGAGCTCAGGTCCTGCTGATGGCAGCGGTACATCATCCGCATCCTGGGAAGTATCGAGGTGACTGAAGTCTCCTAAGATCTGTTACATGAACCGTTCTTAATATGAACTGTGGAGCCCTGGTCCGGGGTGGGAAGCGATGGTCAGACCGTCGTACTCTGCATCGCGCCTCTGTGTTGGCTGTCCGCTTCTGCGCCTGCAAGTGCTCGAGTCACAGAGCAGTTTAGGTTGGATGGGATCTCTTGGAGGTCATGGGTCCGACCTCTAACCTTCGTAGAGGAAGGAAAAATCCCTTGTTTAAACCTTCCGTGATGACCACTTGCTGTTGTTTCACTACGTATGCCTTTGCGCATCCGTATTAAATGTTTTGTGCGCACACTTGCTGTGTCAGTTCTTCAGTGGTGAATTAAGGACCAAATTAATGGATTCCGAAGCAGACCAGACACACGTACAGGCACTGGAGGTATTCAGCTCTCTAATCCAGACTGAATTTATGAATACATTGGGTTTTCTTTGGTGATTTTGGTATGTTGTACTGAGCGGCAAATTCTAACTACAGTTATTTGACACCTTCTGTTAGCCAGGAGAGAAAAGCAACCTTCCCCTTGCATTTTCACGTTTTGCTTTCTGGTCTGTAACTTCTAATCCCAGGGCATCTGTTTGCTTTATCGAATCATCTGTATTTTGTGAGTTTACACATAGGAAACTGAAGTGTATTCAAGGAACGGTCTGTGTATTTGACTGGGCAGTTCAAAATAAACACAAAAGGGTTTTCTTTTAGATTTTTCTTTTCTTTTTAAATTCTGTACAAAGGGCTGGGAAGCTGCGAACCTGGTGGCAGTTTCTACAGTAATGACTGACCAGCAGGCTGGTGCTCAGCAAATTGTCCTCTGCCTTTTGCAGCAGCAGAAGAAAAGGACTTCTAATTATATTAGAAAGTTATGTTAAAAAACCAATTATTTCAAAAATAAGCGAACCATGCTTTCATGCAGTGTACAGTTTGTCTTGGGAACTGACTGCTGCTCTGTGGTCAAACCAAGGAGGTGTAGGGGTCTGAATCAGCTTTAGGATTTGTGTGTGTAACAGAAATATTCAGCATAATTATACCAAAAATTAACAGCACTCTGTGAAGGGCTGGCGTTTTCATGCTGCAAAGACAGGGTTAGCTCTTACCTTGTCCTGCGGCAGCGTTCTTGCACTTCCCTGTCAGGGATCTGCTGCGGGTTGTTATCGGGTCAGGGGTGACTGCCTCAGCTCGGGTCTGCTGCAGGGTGGCACTTTTTATTTTTTAATGTTTTTATTTAATAATTCAGAGAGCAAAACCCAGAGTAAAGCAGCAGGTGGCACTACAGACTCTGTTTTTAGGTGACTTTCCACAGTACTTCTTTGCCAGTTCACCCTGAACAAGTGCGTGTGTTTCCAAAAACAACAAGGCTGCTTCCAAGTTTTCTTGAAATATATGCAGGGCCGGTTAGTCATTCATAATCACTTCTTTGCAAACACTACGGCTATTTCACACGAGCAGCACGTCAGAAATGGGAGTTTTGCAGGAATTCCCAGTGTCGCAGAAAGGAGCCCCTGGGAGGGATCTTTCTGGCAGCAGGGGCGGTGGGATTACCTACATCAGTGACACGGCTGCAGCAGCTTCCCCCTCTGGAAGCTCTTTCTGTGTTTACAGGCTGCGGCCAGCGTTTGTCCGGATGAAGATGGGCAGAGCCTTGCTGGAAGGCTGCTTTTGTTGTCGGAGGGTCCGTGTGTCAGCTCAGGTTGTCTTGGTCCCTTCCGCATAGCCAAACTCTTGTGCATGAGGAGCACGGGTGGGAAGAAGGGCTCTTGTGGATCAATATCCCCTGACTCAGTAGCTTTTACCTATGTTACGCGTGAGACCAGAATTTGGCAGTTGAAACTTGCACACCTTTACTGTCATTGTAACCGGTATTTCGATTTTATTTTGCTAGAATTGCAAGATTGGATTATAGAGCAGGTACCTAAATCAGGACCGGTGCGATGGAGCTGTATATTCTGGAGGGGAAAAACTTGCCCAGGTTCTTTGAGGTGAATGCTGTGGAAGGTAGGAAGGCAGCAGGGTGTTGTTCCTGAAATTGCACAGGGAGAGAGGTATTGTGCAAACTGAGAGCTTGGTGCCTGTCTGCCTCAGTTGGACTGGCCTGAAGTAGCTCAGTCAGAAGCAACGAAAAGCTCTTGTCCCAATGAAGATGACGGTTTTCCATGTGTCGCAGAAACAAATTTTTTAGCCAAAAAGTGAAAATTTTGCCCTAAGAAATATTTTAGCTTTCATATAAGACTATAGTGAACGAATAATATATTGTTTTTGTTTGTTTTGTTTTGTTTTGAGGAAAATAGCATGTTGGGTTATGAAACACTGGAGCATGCAAGGGGGTGTGAGCAGGCACATCTGCGTGCTGAGTGCCCCGACCCCGATAATTAATTTCCACAGGTTTTCCTTCGATGTTCAAAAAAGAGAACGTCTCCCTTTTAAGAAAAAATCTGTGCTTCCATTTGAATAAGCAGAGAAGGAAGGCCTTTAGTCATGTTTTGGTGTAACTATCCTCTTTCCCAGAGGCTTGTGAAAATAGCTGCTTCTCTGTGAGGAAGCCAAACAACTTTAAGTCCCAGGCGACCTGAGTATGTCTGGTCATCTGTGCCTTCTTCACCGAGACAAGCCCACGTTTTTGCTCTGACGACACTGATGCCATTATTCAGGTCCTGCAGGCTGGAGTTTTTTGAAAACCTGATGTCCAAATATGTTGTGATTTGGACCCACTGCTACTGAGAGTTGTCTGTGGGAGTCTTACACGTGACAAGCGCGTGCTAAGTCTTCCTCTACCTCTGGACTTTGTCCTTGTACCCTTTCTCCCTTCTCCAACCTGTCCCATCTGCCTGTCACATCTCGACTCTTGCACCCTGGTTCAGGAAACATAGAGTGCATCTGTTGTTCAGAGACATCCGTAAGCACCTGCTTTTGGCAGGTGATTAGAAGCAGCTGGTAATAAAGGAATCAGTGGGACACGTGCATATGTTTAAAGCTTCAGCACCTGGAGATAGCGGCCAGGTATGCCTTCCATATGCCTGGGATAGCTGTTTCCTTTCTGTTCAGTGTGCTGGTGTAACGGGGCTGTGAGCTACTTGATACCTGAAGTGAAGCCATAATATAAATAGCAATGCCGATGATTATTATTTTAGCTGACTATACTGCTGCAAATATGATTGCTGGTTTTAATTTGATTTCCCTGCCAACCTTTGTTCTCGAAGACAGGGACTGTTTTTCTTTGCTATCCAAGAACCCATGGTGTGAAGGAAGAACAATAAATAAAGATGGGAGCAGCACAGATAAGCTACACCGCAAGGAACAGAGTAATGTTCGTGATTTTTTTTCCCGCTGAAAAAGTGAGCGTTTCATTTTTTCTCTCTGCTTAGACCCTGTATTGACACATCAGTCTAACAAAGCCTAAATCAATTAGAAAACAAATAAATGTCAAAAGGTTGTGTCGTGAATTTCAGTTCGGAATAGGCTCCGTACAAATTCAGCCTAGATGTACACGAGGCGCAGCCCCTGGCTCTCAGCTGCCTCTCGGTATCATCGGTGGAGAGCTGGGGGCTCCAGCTCTGGAGCATCTTGAGAGGAACTTGCCCTCCTCTCCCCCAGGCCTGCTAGGGAGATCAGCTTCAGTAAGGCACTAAATTGTGCTATCTGAAGTACTTCTACCTCCTTCCTCTCTTCTAAGAAAAAAGGCTGTCTGTTCGGCTTTCTTGAGTGAATCAGGGGTTTTGAGCTCTTATTTTCCGTTTTATAAACTTGCTGCAGAGACTAGAGGCTCCTTAGCTGGCGTGCTGTCGTCCTGTTTCCTTGCAGCACACCGTCATGCCAGTGATGCCAGTAAAAGAGGAGGTAACTAGGGTTGTTTAATCTCAGGCAAACGCAGGCTCTCCAGAACGCGTCCTACTATTATGTTAATATCTCCTGGTAGCGAGTTGCGATTTAGGTGCAACATCAGCCACACACTTAGGAAGTGAGAGACAAAAGTCAGTTACCCCTGAGCGTGCTTTGGAAAGGATCGTAAATTCCTGCAACTGGGTCTTGCACATGTGGGTTAAAGCACGGCAGTAAAGGCCAGTGCATCATGCAGTGTGTGTCCCGGCCCCTCTGGCGTGCTTCCCCTTTTAGGCTGTAATGTAAATACAGCTGCCATCACAGGTCACTATTGCCTGTCTGATCTTCGTTACTGTAAAATTACAGTTGTCCAACAGGAGGGTAGCAGTCTCTTTTTCAGTGCCTGAGTGCGTACTCTCTCTGCATAGCAGAAAAAGAAGGGGGGGGGAAGAGTTTGGGTGGTCTTAAGCCTATATTCATATAATTCTAAAGACCAAGAGTCAGAATAGCTAGGAGGCCCTGGGAATCTTTTTAATCTACAGCTGTGCTGTCACAAAGGCGTTTCCTTCCTTGAGCTTACAACTGAAGGGACTTAGAATAGAGGTTTCAGGAACTTCTTGAAATTGTTATTTATTTCTTGACTTTTGTCATGAAAATGCTTGTTCAGCAAAGACAACTGGTGCTCTAAAGCCACCGCACAAAGGTGTGGGGCTGGTTGTTGCTCTGCCTGAAGGTAGCAGATGATACAGGCTGGGGGCATCTTTGATTCATTGCACTGAGGGAGTGTGGAAAAGAAGGTGCAGCGTGATAGTATTGGGGCAGCGAAGTCGGGGCAGGGCAGGTTCAGAACATACATGCTAATTAGTTTACTTTCTCAATTATCAGCTTGGCTAAGGTTAGAGTCTGGGGTCAGTTAAGCCAGGAAAAAAATCCTTTCTAATGCTTTCCCTTAAAAATACACCCTCCCTTCCTCCCTCCCTCCCTCCATGGAAGCTTTTACATATCTCTAAAGGCCAAGCCAAAACTAAAGACTTCTTTGAAAGGTTTATATGAAAAGAAATTTGTATTCCGATTCAGATTTCAGATACAAAATCTACCTAGTCGAGAGATGGAGTTCGGCATGTGTACCAGTGTTGTGGAGAAAAACCTTTGTAGGAGATTATCCCTAGACCATTGAAAACCTAGGAAATCAGAGAAGTTCTGGGGGAAAACAAACAACAACAGTTTGACGTGGCAATAAGAGGAATAGCAGAATGTAGTTAATAACTCTGCGTACAAGGTGACCCTTTATTAGGATTTTTTTACGTTGGGCACCTGCAGTTCTAAGCAAAATGCACGGAAACTGCAGATTTTCTCCTGAAAATCATGCTCAGAATGTCCTGTTTATTTGCCGGCAGTCACTGCTCCCTCCACAGGAGAGGTTTTAGCACAGTAGCTAAGCAGGGAAAACCTGGGGTTACGATGAGGTTATCTCCTAGCCTCTGTGGGCTGTTTCGAGGTTAGGAGAGTTAAAGGTGGCCACCCTGTGGGGAAGGTATTCCGTCATGCCCCAGGGTAATTCCCAGGAGGTTTCTGTGACTCTTGACCCAGGACATGGATACGTGGCACAGCATTCAGTTTCTGTGAGCACGTACCTGTAAGGTGCCTGGATTTGGAAGCAGGGACGTAAATACCAGAACTCACACTCATAACCAAATCTTCATAGCGCTCAGCACTCGGTAATTTTTAGAGAAATGGCTGTGGGGCGGTGTTCAGAAGCCCTCTTCATCCTCTGTGCTGGGCTCTTCTGAGCATCTGACTCCTTGCATCCGCAGAGGCAGAGCTAAGCGCAGCAGAGCGAGCGGTTTCACAATCCTGTCTTTATTTGCCGTGCAATGAGCAAGGAATTTTCTTTTCATTACTACATCATTCATGACCCGGTGCAGTGGCTCCAAGAATCACATAACCTTATCCTGCACTCACGTTAGCACGAACACTTTAAATCAACGTTTCTGTTGGGGAAAATTGTTTGGGAAGCGGGGAGCATCCAGTAGGCGTGTCTGGCGGGGTGCTTTTCCTGCTGAGTCTCTCCATGGACTCACGTACCTGTCTAAACAGAGCTCCCTAACACTAGCTAGGCTGTTCCGCTGGGGTGGGCACCGAGTTCAGGTCACTGCATCCCGAGGTACAGTACCGACCTTATGTTGTGTGTACAGATTGCTGCAGCGGGAGAGCTCTTGGCTACATACGCAGTGGTACCGCTTTCACTAAAGGTGAGATTTAATTCAAAATAGGTTAAGGGATTAATTATAGTAAGAGCAAAGTTCCTAAACGTAGGAGAAACTGGGCCTTAGTCTCAGTCTCCAACACGGGGGCACTTATTGCCTTGCTGCTTGCTCTGTAGGACACGGAGACGTTACAGGGAGTGAGGCTTTGAGAGAAGGAAACGTTGATGGTGCTGCTGTACCTGAGGAAAGTGATTTTTGGTGGGAGAAATGGCATTTGCAAATACAGCCTTGTGGAGACCTCAGCACACAGAAGGGATTCTATTTTGGGTTATTGAGATGATAAAGATGCTTAGGGTGTCTAGTGAAGTGCTGTCAGTGCGTGACACTGGCAACTACTGTTTCTGAGATGACAATAATAAAGATAACTCTTCTGGGTAAATCTGTCTTGGAATTTGAGTGGTAAAGCTTTGTCACTCCGTTCACATCAGACGGTAATATTGGTAGCGGTAAAATTTGATTCGTAAATATCAACCTTTGTCTGCTAGCAACACGATAAGGAAAATGGATCATTTTGATCATTCTAAATGCAATTTGTTCAGTTCTTTTCAAGCATATAATCCTGATACAAAGCAAGGATTTTTGTTAGGGCATTTTTCAATTCAAATGGAACAAAAGCACAGACCACTTGGAGGTTGAATTATCACTTGCAGCTGCACTGATAAAAGAGCAAACACTAAATGCCTCTACAGTCCTGAATGCTTTAGAAGCAGTGAAGTTTCTCTAAAGCAGCTGCTTTCTTTGCTGTTATCTGTTTTCTCATTGAAGGCAGTATCTCCCTCCTTCCTAGGGCATTCCTACATCTGTCTTATGCACATAACACGGGCAAGTATCAACAATGGGGAGAAGAACAGTTTAGTAGTCTGGTATCTGTTGTGAGAGAGATGTCATGCTATTATCATTGGGCTGTAGCTTCTGGCCCAAGTGTATTCAAAACAAATCAAATTATCAGTCGTGATTTGTTATATTGTCTAGGGTTATGAACTTTCAGTATCTTCATCTTCATTCTGCATAGTAAATAGAGAATAAATCCGTTCATAATAGGTATGTTTATCCTATGGAAGAAGATATCCACTGGTCCTTGGAATGTGTACCGTACCTCCGACCAATTCTGTGCTCCTGGAAACCAACCTGTGTCTTGTTATTAAATCCATCAGTTTTTATTTAGCATCCACAAATTTCTTGCCGTGGCCACCGACAGAGATAATGAACTAAAAACGCGCATGTGAACTCAGCCTCCCGGAGTTTCTGTAGAGAGGACCTCGATGGTCAGAGACTCAGAAGAGCAAGGACTCCTGAGCGATCTCAGATGCTGCTTTCCTAAAAGAAGCACTAGGGTAGCTTCTGTTCCGCTCTCGTTCATTTTCACCTCGCTGCTGACAGTCGCTATCTGCAGCCTGGAGGTAAGCCAACACCAGTGCCACTTTGTGAGTCAAGTGTCAGGACATGGCATGGAGCGATAGTGCCTGAAATCTTCCCGAGCCCTTAGAGATAACAAAGCCAGGTGCTCTTGAGAGCCGAAGTTCAATTCCCATCACCTTCCGTCAGGCCTGGAATCTCAAAAGGGCAAGCGGTGAGGCAGCTGTGTTGACAAGTCAGAGGACGGGCTTGCTCTGAACATTGACTTTCTGAGGAGTGGGAGAAGGCTGGCTGTATACACACACTTGCTAGATACTATTCTTACATATGTAACTGGTTTGAAGAGTCCACTTCTGCCCTATCTGGGCACTGGAAGCGATAGCTGTTACAGATAGCACGGACCTGGAGCCCAGGGTCCCTTCTGATGTAAATCAGCACGGAGCTGGGCAGAGGTGGGCCGGCTGGCAGCCCAGGCTGCGGCGTGTGCTTTAGGGGCCAAGAACAACGCCGTGGAGGGGGTTAATAAACATTTAGACCTCTCGTTAGCACCAGTCCACGCTCACTCCGGTACTACCAAGGCCCTTGTCGAAACAAAGCTGCGTCCATCATGTCTCCACATATGTTATATTTTATCAGCTATCAACAAAAAGTTTATGTTGAAATTGCCAATATTATTTTTACGGATAGGCAAAACAAATAGTCACCCGTCTAGTTTATTTGCTGAGAAATCAGGCTCAGTTCGACTGAAACTGTTTGCAGTCAACCTTGTCAAACTTGGCAAACAATTGCAGCCAAACTTTCCCACCCTGGAAAAAATGACTGAAGTGAAAGTTGTCATTTCAGCATTTTCTACATGAAATGTTTAGGCTTTGTTTTGAAACGGGGTTCCAGGCACAAATTCAATTAAATGAAAAAAATATAATATTAAAAAAAATCTGAATTTAAAGAAGTGCCCCCAAATGGGGGGGGGGGGAGGGGGGACACACACGGAAGCCACTTGCCAGCTCTGAATGTAATGAAACGCTTCTTTCAGTCTGAAATGTGTTTTCTCCCAGTTACCTTACTGAGACGTTTTTATTTTATGGCCCTAAAGAGTTAGAATGAATAATCAGGAGAAATATTTCCTCAGTCCTTCCCTGACCCAGGCTCTGCTAGATCATGCGCATGTGCTGATGCTAACGGATGAGCTTTTGGGGGGCTTATTTTGCACTGAGGAGGCGGTGTTATCTCGTCCTGACTATCTCAATGTCACCAGCCCAGTGCTGTAAATCACTGTCAGGACTCCAGGCGGTTGTAATGGCAGTGCAAGGACAGTGATGTGGTGGAGCATTTTCTTGATATCCCAGTTGTTTATATTTTGCATGAGGGAGTGAGGGTGTCCACGGCAGTTTTATCAGATAATGCCATGAAGCAGGATAAATGAGGGGAAATGGAAGAAAGAAACATTTACGGCCCATCACCACAACAGAAATTTGCTTCGGTGAAAATGAAACCCAAGAGACACTTATAAAAATAACTTAGGATATGTTTAGTTAAAATAAGACTAAACCTCAGCATTTTGGCCAAGCTAAGTGGAAGATTCAGATACTAACTGTACGTCTGCAGCCAGAAATATTTTGGACATGGACCTGTTAAATGATCAAATGCGTGTTATGAGTGGAACCTTGTTTAAATCTGAATGTTAATACCACTCAGAAGATTTACAGAAACTGTTTGCTTCTTAATACCTCTTCTAAAGATATATCTCTACAGTCCAAGTGTGTTTATTGCTCAATAATAAACAGTGTCGACAGGAAACTCATGCAGAGTAAACATCATCCTTATGTTATGTTTTACTTCTGCGTGTTCATAAGAGGTCAATGTCCTGTTACAGCTTTCTTCTCCACATTCTTAGTAGTTCAGTTTAGATGTTTCTTCAGTGATATGTGTTATCAAAGAGTAGAAGGAGCTTAATCTGTTAGTACACTTTTTAGGCCTGTGAAATATTTGACTGGTAAGTAATTCTGTAGGAAGACCTTATACAAACAGGCAGCTCTTCTGTTTTCTTAAAACTTAAAGTGACTAGCACTAGTTTAATTTCACTGACACCAACGATTCTTGTACAAACTGCTTTTTTATGATGTTAATCATGACGCTAATTAGGCTAGGTAAGGCAAATTTGGGTGTTGTCAGTATATCTTGTTCACATTTCCTGTTAAAAACATTTGAGACGAAACAAAGCCTTTATAGTAGATTAGAAACAACACAGTTTGCATTTTCATTAAAAACAGAAATGTTTATCTTGTGGAATTTTGGTATTTTCATTCTGCCTCTTTATATTTTCTCCTGTATTGGTGCTGAATGCAGTTGAAAAAGATTCAGAAGACAAAAAGTCTAGGAAACTTGTAAAGGCTAAGGAAAACCTGAAAAGGAAAATTAAAAGGTGTATCCAGTAATGGTCATGATGGTTTTTTTTCTTCAGTGATTTTATTTAAAAAAAAAAAAAAGAACGAACAAAGAAGTAATACTCTTATATTTTGTTAACATTTAATTTTTAAGGAAATGTTGGTTTGTAGATATCTTCAACATCAAATAATTCCACTATGGAATGAAAATTGCCTCAAAATCCACCATTGGCACAATGCCACTCAGTCTAGAATTTCTGTATACCGCAGATGTCCCAACATCTTCTGCTCAGGACTGGAAATACCAAAGTTTCACTAAAGAAGAGTGTCTTAATATTTTTTCCTTTTTGTTAACCAAAATTGTTTTCTTTTCCATTTTTTAATTACAGCGTTACAGCTTTTGTAGGTTCGATGAATTCTTGAAACCAAACAAAACTCATTTCTACCTTGTGTCCTGATGGAATTCTTTGAACCCTAATGAGCAACGATGTAAGTTGTGGGGACCGCTTTATAAGACCAACAGACTTCCTGTATTAAGTTTGTTTTTCTTGCATCTAGGAGCTTTGAGAAACAGAAGATTTCCTACATTTTTTTTTTTTTTTTTCTTCCATAGAATGAGGGAGAGATGAATGTGTATCAAACCAGTCATTGTCTTTACCAACTTCTATCTTTGCAGCTTTACAGCATTCAAGTTAGTGTAGACTGTTTTGGACATCAGTAGAGCCAGTTACAGGACTGTTTAAAGAAGGAAAAACAAATGAAGTAGAGCTCCGAACTTTGGCTTATAAAATCGCAATGTGAATTTACATCAGAAGAGGGTCTTGCCCTGCGTATTCTTTGATGTTTAAATTATAACACGCTTGTCTCTTAGCCTTAAAAGCTATGTCTGCGTTGAGGGGTGCAGCACAGTATGAGTGCATCTGCAAAGAGAAATGGTGCTGAAGAGCAGACGTCCGCACTGCGTGTAGCTCCAGGGTTTCACTGCAGATGTCGTTTGTGCCCATGGACTCGCCATCCGTAATAGTTGGAGTGCATCTTCTGGGTTTGGTTTGTGAGAAAGAATTAAGCTCTTGTGCCCCGAGCTGTCTTTGTGAACCAGCTTACTCTACAGGGCCTTTAATTTTTTCTCTGTGTGGTTATAATGGGGTGATGATGTGATGGGGTGATGCTGAGTGAATTCTCTGGTGCCTGCATACCTTTGAAGCAGCAGAACTGCCTTTTCTGTATGAACTCAGTAGCTGGAGCCCATTTCTTATGTTTTCTTCTGCCAGCAGGGAGTAATTGCGTTGGTAGTGGCCCGTAGCAGGGCGTTTGGGTGCTGTTGAACATAAAGCATGCAGGCAGCAGTCTCTGAGGGTGTTGTGACCTGAGGTGGTGCTGCAGTTTGAGAATCAGCACAAAAAAACCTTTGTGCAGATATTAAAATCTCATGCTAAATGCCAGTTGTGATTCTTTAAGTTAAAACAGCTGTACGAACTCCGGAGTCAGTGATGTGAGTGAACACAAGTGCTCTTCTCCAAAGTGCCTGAGAGCTCGTGCTGCCTCTAGCATGGCCTCACCACTCGAGTTTTTAAAGAGTCAGATTGTACTTAGGGGAATGTGATGAATACTTCTCTAGACGTGAGCCAGAACGTGGTGAATTCTCACAGATTCATTCATGCCACTGCAGTAACGTTGCAGTTGAGACCTTTTGCCTGTATGGTTTTCAGTAGTGCGCTTTTTTCCCCCTGTATTTGAAGATGGGTTGTGTATGAATTTTTGTTCGTGTCCTTATTTGCTCACTTGCCAATTAATACAGCAGTAAGTCATCACCACTCTTAGCATTTACTCAGACATTTAGTATTTATGCTAATCTGGTGCAGCAGAGCTGTAATGTGGGGCCTTGCGAGTCTGTTCCCAAGTGAAGAGATCATCATTTTTATTCTGCAGCTCTGCGTCTTTCCAGTTCCATTTCTGCCCTGTGAGAAGCTCTGGAGGGACGTGCCTTTGCCTCATCCTGCCTTTCTAGAGATCATTCGAGGCGACATTACCAGGAGCTTGGTTCCTCTTCTTTCCACTAGCGGAACAGCAGTCTGTGGGGCCTTCACTGGAGAGCACTCTTTCTTCTTGGCATCTGCTGTGTGTTCCCCAGGCATCTTTTAGCTTGGTGCTGTTAGTGAGTGAGTGTTCAGCAGAAGTGGTCTTTCCTTTGAAGAAATAAAGAATTCCTTCTTCTGGATTATGGATATGAAATGAGCATATTAAGTGCTGAACATGGCATTTGCTTACCCCAATAGATTGCTTCCAGCAGGGCACTGTGGTGTAGAGCATCAGTGCAACATATGTTGTGGCATCATATTGAAGGAGAGCCTTTGAGACAGGTCTTTAAGGGATTTACAAAAGAAAAATTAAGGTGTTTTTAAATGTACTCTTTGGCCAGTATCTCCTTTACCTCATTTATTTTAGGTGTCAATGTATAAGTGCGTAGTTTTGGATTTGCTTCAATAATTACTTGCTGGTCACCTCTAACATACTTGCTATTGTTTTGCAGTTGAGAGGCCAAACACCATTACCTTGCACTGGTATGTATTTTTTCCCCACATGAAATGCTAAAAACATTTCTACAAAAGGGGGCCTGGGAACACTTAAAGGCATTTATTATTCAGATCTATTTTTAACCAACTAATACTCTCTTAAAAGAAGGGGGTAAAAAAAAGCTCTACTTAACTCTTTCAGACTGTCCACCTTGAAATAACTTTTTTTTTTTTTTTTTTTTTTTTAACATCAACTATTAAATTTATTCTGAGAGAAGTTCTGACAGCTGTCTAGGTGGGTGCAGTTCCCCACACTGTCATTTTTCAGGTTATAAGGTTTCTGTGTGAGCGGTTGCTGTTAAAATTTTCTGTGTTTTGCACGGGATTTGAGATCTGTCATTTCTCTTTCATTCTGGTCAGTGAGTTTATCAACAGGAATGTCTTCTGAAAGGGTAAAATAAATTGAAGATGTCCTCGTTGAGGATCTGTGGATTATTTTCCAAAGTGGTGCAGCTGAAAATCGCTGTCCTTGTGTGTGAAGCCCAGAGCCTTGTGCTGGAGCTCCGAGTGCTGAGGTCAGTCCTGGCCTTATTAAAGTCAGTGGCGACGTTCCCATTGACTTCAGCGGAGCCAGAATTTCACCCTTTATTTTTATAATTCCTTAAGGGGATCTCTGGGGAGGGGAGGCGAGGCAGGAAAGTACGGGTTTAACGCTTGCGAAAGGAGCCTGGAGTCATGCGAGGGGCTCGGCGGATGAAGGAAGTCTGGCCTGCTCGAAATGGTGTCTGGGGTTGGGCATGGCTTTGGCTGTTTGCACCGAGAGGGCTCTGTGCAGAAAATGGTCAGAGGGGAATGGCTGAAGGAAAACAAGACAGTTGAGTGTGTGCATCCAGCGGGGGAGCGATGTTCAGAACATGAGGTTTTTGCTGTAGACTCTAGGAACAAAATCAGGGCCATCAAACACGAAATCACAGAAAACATGTAGTGCTCTAAAAAGGATGTGACATTGGATATAACTGCTCAAAAAAGCGATCTAAAAATTGCAAGGAAAATGTAAAAATGAGTACAGACAAAACTACAGTACAGAGCTCTGGGGAGAGAGCTTGCAACTGGGTGCTGCTTGGAGGTGTGGAGATGATGCTGTGGAGCCGTCCGCTTGGGATTTAGAAATACCTGGGCCGAAGTTCTGCAGTCACGGAGTTGTACGTGAGTCCTTGTGTGACTTCTCGTCCTTGCCAGGTAGTGCGACGTGCCAGTCTCAGTATGAAGCCCGTTTATTCACTGAAATTCAAGACTGGACTACGCAAACATATAAATGGGATTAATGAACGCAGCTCATTACCGGCTCTTGATTGAGACCACACATGATGATAATCAATCACTTTGGAGTGCTAATGGCTTTGGGTGAGTGACCCCTAACCCAGTCTTTGATGGCCATCTTGTCAGGGACACTGAGCAGAGCGCTCTGGACAGCGTCCACTGCTCTGTAAAGCAGTCCAAGAAGCCCTGGCCAGATGCACGCCTTGACCGGAGAAATGACATGCGTTCCGCCGTGCAAATCGCCTCCACGCTGGGCTTTTCCTTCCCCGGCGATACAAGACCAGCTTGGGGCGTGCCAAGGAGATTTCGATGAGGAGGTCCTGTGAGGAAAGAGGAATTGTGTAACGGAAGGAGCGTGAAGGTAAAAGCCCAGCTGAATTTCCCTCGGCAGCGGGGCCTGGCAGACGTGTGGGTGAGTTACTTCAGATGGCAGTTCCCTGCTGTCACGCTGAGGAAGGGTGGCAGAGGCGACAACTGGGTGCTGTAGACACATTTTCCTGGGGCAGCTCAGCCGTGGGCAGGGGTGCTGGCTGGCTGCTTGGCAGTGTCCGGTGGGCCATGCTGTCTCCATCTTCAGTAGATTTTTAGGAGCTTGTTGCTGTGTTGTCCTGACAGTGTACATCCTACTTTCCAAGGATAATTCATTTTTAAATTACATCAAGACTGCTAATGAAGAAGCTTCTCAAAAATATCTATTCCCTCCAGATTCGATAGATCCTAATGACTGATTTCAGTCGGCTGTATTCCAAAATGAGCCGATGGAGTATTTCGGGTTGTCCCAGACAATAAGATTGTCTAGTACGGCTACTTAGATGACACTTCATCTTAAGCAGAACAGTGCTGGACTCAGAGAGACAGAAAAAATAACTGGGGAAGAGCTTGCAATGGCAACGTGCCCTCACACCCAGGGCAGCAAATACATGGGCCAGAGGCCTGGCTCCTCAGCCGCCGTTCCCTGTTCGCTGCTGCACGTCCACCCTGGCTTCTGTGCTGGTCAGCTCGGCGGTAGCTGAGGGCGAGCCACATTTCCCCTCCTCCCTCCACCTTGGCCCCAAAATATAGAGCCTTTTGTTTGGACTAAAAATTACAAATTCAGGCGGTTCGTTTTGAATAGTGAGATAAATTAAAACCAGCTGGACCTCGGATGGCTGAAGCGAGTCAGGTTCCTCGAGCATTTGTATTCATGGCTGCAAGTAGTTTTCTGGAGAGTCCTCTGAAGGCAGGTCGGTCCCGTTGCGGAAGGAGGGTGTTCGGAGCAGCAGCCAGCGTGTTGTAGCAGTTGCCTGCTCCCTGCTGAGACCTTGCTGTCGTTTGTGTGTATCGCTTACATCTGATTATTTGTCCATTTGTCTCTATTTGCTGCTTTGTCACTAATAGGAACCACAAGGAGTCGGAGACCAGGCTGGGTTAGTCCCACGGCTGGCGTGTCAGCACAGGAAGGCACAAACCTCACCCCGAGATTTCGGAGTCTGTCGGTGTGACTGCAGGAAAACCTGCTTCCAACACACTTCGAGGCTAAAAATGGACTTACCTTTTGAATTAGACTAACCTCCAGCATCAAATACAACTGCGCTCACCTGAGATCATTTTCAAATGCTACCTGATTCGCATTGACACCACGCTTCAGGGAGGGATTTCCCTCCTGCACGAGGCGATCCCTGCAGAAAGGAGCGTTTGCTGGCAGCTGCGCTGGGCTCTGGGAGCAGCACAGGCGATGAGGAGTGTCTGGGTTCGGAGAGCTGACAGCAGCAGGCCCCGAGTCTCGTTCTACAGCAGGTCATTCGTCCCTACTTAAAGCACTGATGTTACAGGCGCCGTGTCACAAAAATGCAGAAATTCAGACTAGGCAGACCAGAAAACGTGCGTCTGTTCCCTGGTTCTGCTCTTCTCATGAACCAGCACCCTGTGTACCCTGCCTAGCTCTCTGCCGTCTCTAGACGTTTTCCCCAGGACTGTCCGTACCATCAGTCTGCTCTAGATCCCAAATCCAGGTGCCCTGGCATTGTCGGGCTGGACGTGTTGGCTTACAGCTTAAGGGCTTGTGCTGCTGGGGATCATTATCTCAGTGGTGATGAGGGACACTGATCTAGAAGGATTTTAGAGCTACTTTGATATCCTTGCTCGCATTCAATAGCGTGAAATAGCCCTGGGGGCTGGAGGCTGTGGTTATAAAGCAGGGAGAAGAGAAAGCGAGGCTGATGGAAGTATTGCTCTGGCTTTGTATCGGCAGTTCTCCCCTCCCAATCCCTTTGGTCTCTCATGTAATATTTAGACATTTTGGATCCGTTTTAGCCCATTAAGAGATGTCCTAAAGGAGACACTGAGGCTGTGTGTTGAAGGCAGTATCGTGACATCACGTTTTGGGCAGAGCAGGAACTCGTGGGTCTGCGTGTAATTATGGAGCAGTGAGGAGCATGCAGTGCAGAAAAGACTATTCCCAAAACAACCAACTTGTATCTCATGGATTTTGTGCCTTTGGTATTGCTTTGGCTGTCTTTTATTACGGGTTTTGTTCAGCGTTCAGTTTTGACAAGCGGCCAGACGTTCTCGGTTGTCTCAGCAAGGTCACAGAAAGTTGGTCTGGCCGTCCAGCTGCAGGCTCGTGACTCTGGGTCTTCTCAGAAGATTTCCTACTCTTCAGGTTTTCACTTGGCTGGCTGGAAATGTTAACAGCTGCCTTTGTTTCACCACTTCTGGACCTAGACCAGGCATGGAAACGGAGGTGCGTGTGCTGAAGGTGGCTGTAAATGTACTGTGGGATCCGTAGGGCAAATCCGAGTGAGAAAAGGATCGATCGCACCGCCAGTTGTATTGCATAGTACCAGGCACTTTGCTGGGAGCTGCACCTGCAAAAAATGCACGGATGTGAGGAAACTTCAGCATCTATTAAGGAAGGAAAAGTGGGACAGGGTGATCATAGTCCTGTTGATAAGGAGAAAAGAATTACAGTAAGCGCATGAAGGAAGGAAAAAAATACCCATTAGATGTGCATGAGAGCCTTGTGCTAAAATAAAAGCGCTTGGCAAGACACTTCAAAGCAAATTAAGAGTAGAATCAACCGCTTGTTGTTACTGTGTATAAAGTTCACTATTGCTTCTGTGCATTAGTGGCTTTATCCATTAGGTATTGCAGACTAACCAAAATAGTCAAGAAAAACAGAAGGTCAAAATAGAAGCTGAAACCAGAGCTTAATTTTTAGAGCTTAAAAAAAAGGCAAGTAGATCTTAATCCAGTGGAGCTGTTGTTTTCCCTCCTGTTTGATAAAAAAAAAAAAAAAAAAAAAAAAAAGGAAAAGCTTGGAACACCAACGAATTTTTCAGCAGCATCTTGTTTTATACCTGCAATGAGAACTGGAGATTCAACAGGCTTCACTGCGCACACCTCGGAAAATGGCATCACAAAGATAAACGTGTAAAACTTCGTAGGATCTTTTGCCATTTGCTGCTTGTGTTTTCCGTGAAGCCTACATTTTATACTTGCGGGTTACATTGAAAAGGACATAATGGAATCAGGCAAGAATTTCTTTGTGAATGATGAAACCTGAAAAATAATCCCAGTTCCTGACTTGGGTTCAAATTTTCCCTGCAGAAATAAAGTTTTTCAGCAAAATTGCAGATTTCGATCAGGTAATGGTTTCACAAGTACATGTCGCTTTAACCAAATTGTTCCTCTAACTGCAACAACAAAAATCCCACAAAAAAAGCCACCTAAATCAAGCAGATCTCAAAATCTTAACATTCCAGGGGGAGGGGTGTAGTGTTTCAAAATTGTCTTTTTAAAATGCTTCATAATCAAAATAAAACAATCCCTTAAGATCAAGTTCATGTTTAGTTTGGACCCAACCTAACTAATTACAGTTTTCTGCTTTGCTGGAATTTTTGAAAGGTATTTGGAATGAATTAACCCAAAACGATGCTCTCCAATTTTTTAGAAACTGCTGGAAAATCAAAATCAGTTATTTACACATAGCTTCCGAATACGGTCCTGCTCTTAATCAACACAACATAAATCCTTTCTCTGACGTAGGCTGATTGATGTCTTCTGTGCTGTTTCTGACAATAGACAATTCAGACAATACATAGCAGAAGTGGAACAACACCTTCCTTGTTGCCAGCATCAGGCAGAGCCGTGGAGTGGAATGCCAGCTCTTGCAGCTTATTGGGAATGCCCTTGCTTTACTTCATTAGGTTAATTAATCTTAGATCCGTGGTTCTGGTGTGTTTTCTGACACTCTCAAGTCTTTCTTATCCCAGAAGATGTGTTCCTGATGCTCAGAGTAGCCACACGTGTGTCCTAGTGCAGATGTTCCTTGTTTGGGTACCAGCCGCAGTTGATGTAAGTGTGAAGTTTGCTGCTGGGGGCAGCGGGGTAAGGAGTGGTTTGCAGGTGGCTTTAGCCGTCCTTGCAGAGAATGCTTTGCTTGCTGCTCAAGCACTTACCATCCTTACGGGGGACCGAATTCTTAAAACCCTTTTGCCTGAATGCCCGTGTCTGCCGTGGCGCGTGGAGGGGCCTGCTGAGGCTTTCTGGAGGCACCGAGTTACCGTAGGGAGCAATTGCACATACTTCCAGTTTCTGCCTTATTTGTCTTGCCAATAAATGTCATTAAGACTCCTTTATGAAACAAGTTCAATTAATTCACTTGAATTTAATGGCCACGTTGCAATGGGCTGTCACCCACTTCCAGCAGTACTTTTTGAGTGTACGCAGCCCTTTTTAAAGATGAGAGCTGGCTTTGCTAGATCAAGTTGTCATTACGTTTAACTAGGTCTTTAATTATAACCAGATGGATGAATTATTTTAATCGCTGCTATATATCTTAACAGTAGTTTGTACATTGACACAAAGTTGAGAACATCAAACAGAAATTAAATGCTAGAGCAGGAAAGCTGCCAACCTCTAAGGGAAGCAGTTGATCAGAACCTGTCATCTTAAAAGGCTCGAAGAATGCAAAACAAACATTCAGGATTAGTGTACTAAATATGGTTTATCAGCCTCACTCTCTTCTCTGATAATTCATCTATATCATTTATTTTAATACTTTGGTGTGCATATCTGGCTCTGTAATTAGAGAGCTTCAGGTAGTTACCTCTTCCTGCCTTTGAAATAGGTTGCTTTGAGGCTCTTCAGAGAGAAAGATACAATTATTGCAGGGCTATTTGATGCACAGTACAAAAGAATTTCTCATAAAATTGTCCTTTTGTGTGTAACAATTGACTAGAGTTAATAGTGGCTTTTCTGATCAGCCTTACGGAAACCAAGGAAAGGGCTTCCAGGCTGAGATTGTGCTGATCTGGAGAGTAAGACCATGGATAAAAGCTGGCTCTACGCAGACATCTCACTGCCTACTAGCATTCTATTTAAAGAAAGAGGGAAGGGAAAGAACCGTTGGGGTGGCCATAAAGGTTTTTGCATACCGCATACCATGAAAAACTTGTGCTGGGTCCTGCACTGAGAGCACGCAGCGTTGGAGAAGATGCTGGGATGTCTAAGCTTCCCTATCATGTCTGCAGGGATAATCCCTCATCGGGTGGGAAAAGGCATAGATGCTTTTCCCTTGGTAGGGAATAGGGATCCTTTCCCCTGCTTTCTGCTTCTTGGTACAGTGCCGCAGCCTTCCCTTCTCTGATTCTGGGCTGTGGGGTCGAGAGATGTCGCTGGGAACGGCACTAAGTTGGTGTGTGTGGGCTTGGGTCCGTGGCACAGAGGCGATGTGCTGAGCTCTGTGCTGCCGTGCTCCCGCTGCAGCTCGTGGGCCGGAGGCTGCCTGGCGCTGGGTCCCTGCATCGCCTCTCGCTGCACGGACGGCATTAGGAAGGGGCTTCAGGAAGTCTCCGGACCGTCAGCTATTGAGTAAAGCCTCCGAAGGGAAGAGGATTGAACTGACACCGAGTGATTTTGCTAGAAACACCCAGGGTGATTTTGTCTGTTTGATGTCTGATTATACAGCAATTACTTTCTAATTACGGTGTTGATTTGAATTAGATTATTGTGCTCTTGATCAAATGCGAGTGCTGCGATAAAACCTCCGCATTTGTTTGTTTTCTTGCCAAATAACAACGCTGTATTAAGTAGGATTATATTATCTCTTGAGAATGTTTTACATTTATCAGCAGTGGTCCAACTGTAACCTTTGTTTAGAACAGTGAGCACCTATCTGTGGAAATCAGCTATGCTATAATATTGCAGAGTTTCTCTCTTGATTGTGAATGATCTCTGACTCCGCTAAATAAAAGCAATAATGTATTACTGTATGTAAAGCCATATTTCATGTGGTACCAAAACACGGATTACAAACAAACCCTTGACCTCAGTGTGCTTTGCACTCAATTAGAAATCTCTCTTTCCTGCCAGAGCCAGAAGGATTCTTTCTGCAAGAGTGCTTTAGACTTATTTTCAAAACCAGCTTTTTTTTCCGACAAGCTTTTTTCCTCTAGAACTGGAGGTAGCAGAGAGAATGTTAACAGAGCTCTGGATGAATCTGGAAGTCAGTTCCAGAGGGCATTTCAGTGACCAAAATACCTTTCAGATCCGTCGGCCAGACTCTGCGCCAACACCCCTGACAGGATAAGCATATGAGGTGATTGGGTGATAGAAGATTTGCGGGTGGGGATTATAATTATATCTAAGACAGGCAAAATACTCATTTTATTTTGCTTTCTTGGTGTTTCCCAACTTTTTCAAGCTTAAATACAGCTTTTCTTTTCCATAAACTTTACTCTTATTTGTTGTTCATGCAAGTAAGATTTCAAGTCCCAAATAACAATTGCTTCAAAAGTTTATTTTTTTCCTTTCCTAAAAGCAAATGTTGGAAATGGAAAGCAAGCAACGCTCTCTTACTGGGTTTAAATAACTGCGATTGCCTTTAGCTCAACAGATGACTTCTTGAAGTCTGCTGCTCCGTAGAAACAGAGTATGGAGACCTTTTTTTGATTTGTTAAGAAAATTAAGTCTGTAACCTGGGAAAAAATAGGTTTATATAGAATCTCCTGCTCTGCAGATCATACTGGTTTTGTAAGCTCTGTAAATTTGAGCTGTTGAAGACTTTGATCTAAATTTTAGACTTCCGAAACGACCTCCTGAGGAACCTGTTAGAAACCGTGCAACTACTGGAAATGGCGTGTGCCTGTTGTTTTTAACTGAAATAAAATAAATTCCTGTCAGCATTGGAGGTGGGTGGGTTCCAAATCTGGGATCTGCACTACTGGTGACGGCAGTGATGGTTCAATGGCATTCAGCAGGTGCCAGGAGTGGTGCTCTGTTGTGCAAAGCACAACGCAACCCAGCAGCAGCGCGTAGCAGGAGAGAAGTGCAGCCCGGGCCGCTGCAGGGTGAGAGGAGGGCTGGAACACCCAAGCAGAATGACCAGTGTGAACCTAGCAAATGTCATGTTGGTTATCTGAAAATTCATCTCTCTAATGGGCGGTTTAAAAAAGCCCAGAGCTCAGCATGCAGCGACTTGCATCTTTGACAAGTAACTCCTGAAAGCTGAGAGCAGCTTGCCAGACGAACACTTGCCTTTCCAAAGGGTATTGTAAATGCCTTCTCTCCTTCAGTTGTCCTTTTTCTGTCCTTGTGGTTTGTCCACGCTTGAAGACCGTCCCTGTTCTGCTTTCCTTGCTTAATGCTCAAACCCTGAAGCAAATGTCAGCGAGCTGGTGGAGGTCTGAAGAGGAGAGGAGCGCTTAACGCACTTTTACCTGCTGCCTCCCAGAACCAGCAGGGAGAAATGAGCTGAAACTGGAATCTCCATTCAGCACGTCTCGGTGTTTGCTTTGCCACTTACCGTCACAGGACCAGAGACTGTTGTAGGTTGGAAGATGCCTCTGTGTGTTGTTGGGTCTACCCTCGTGCCGAATGGAGGGCTGGTTTCAACTGGGTCTTGTTCCTTCTGGGCCAGAGTGAAGAAACAAAGTTTATGCACCTTTAAATCTGGTGGTTTGTATCTATAAAAGGAAGGGAATAAAAAGTGCAGGAAAAAAACCTTTGATCCAGGAATGATGAAATATTCGTCATCAAAGCAGAACATTGTTGACATTTCTAAATGGGAACACTTCATTAGTATCTGTTTGACAAAAAAATACATCTGCTCGTGACACCATGGCCTCTTGTGGAGGTTGTAGTTCTAATTGCTGATGCTTTGTATTTCCTCGTGTGCCATGCTTCGTGAATTACACTTCTGATGATGTTCCTTCTTCGTCTTATGTCTTCCAACCATAGCTCTAGCATTTTCTGAAATTGAATTTGTGCTCTTGCTAGTCTCTGGCTCTGCTGTAGTCTTTGATCTGTCACAGCTTTTCTAAAATCACACAGGAGCTTCATAGCCTGCTTCCCACACATGTGCAGCAGGTGTGTATTGACATTTCCAGGCAATCAAAGAGTTGTCCTTTGCCTAAAGCCACGGTTATTGCTTTGGATGACTTCTCTGCCTTTGGGCAGAGAATTTTTGCAAGCTGTTCCACATCTTCCGTTGGATAATTGTGGTATGTGGAAAGAGGGCTGAGGAGTTAGATGTTGGTCTTCCACAAGAAGGTGGATGCTCATTGCATCCATAAGGACATTTGTCAACAGGAGTTCCTGGGCTTGACGGCTTCTTCTAGGGAGAAGTATGGGAATGGGCAGGGTGCAGAGATTTCCACATCGGACTCAGAAGCTCGTGTTGGCTGTGATGGTATTGCTGTTGTCGGTAAATAAAAGCAGCTTTGAGATTCTCTGTTTTGTCAAGGATTTATGCTTGCTGTGATGAAGTGTTTGCTGGAATCACCAGCAGGAGAGCCCTGTCCTCGTGCTGCTGTGTGCGGCGGTCAGAGCCCTGCAGTGCCCCGAAGGGCAGGCTCTGTGTCAGCTCACCTTTGGGGCAGGGTGTGAATTTGCACCTCCAGGCCTCGGTGTGCCTGTTGAACAACGCTGGCTTCCTCATGCCTTCTGTCCTCTTTTTCGTTTAGCCCTTCCTGGAACCGGCCAGATTTGCACACTCACAAGATGCACCAGGGCAGCGGGACAAAGGGCTCCTCCTGCGAGCTGGGCCAAAAAAAGAAAGTCAAATAAAACCTCCATTCATGGGATGAAGGACGATGAAAGGCGGAGAGGAAAGATGACACAAAGCTGACAGCTGTGGCACACGTCTCCTCTCTTAGCCAGGAAAGCTGACAAGTAGATTGCTCAGGACAGGCACTTACAGGTTACCCTGTCAGCTACTTGAATGCCTTGTCTTTTATCTGCCACCTTCATAGCAAAGAACAGAGCGCGCTTGTGCCCATCTGATGAGCCGGTTCGTGCTGGCACATCATCAGCCTTAGCAGTGCATGACCGCAGCGCAGTCCAAAAGCTGCAGTTGGGTTACTGAAATCTCTCTCTTCTTGATACATGCATGAAGACACGTACCTGCCCAAGCAGCTGTATGCCCCTGAAAAGTCCTATTCACCGAGCCAAATTCTCTCTTCAGAACTGATTGCTTTTTTTGTCTTCTAAAGCCCCCCTCCTTTGGTCGCGGGTTAACAGTCCGACTTTGTGCGGGGTAACTCCTGCGATGTACAGAGCTAATTCAGGCCGTGTGATTTCAGTTCTTCTGCCTTGTTTCTCCTGTTGCTCTGGTGGAGCTGGGGCTGGGCTCGGTGTCCCTTGGCAGGCAGTCGGAGCGTGGTGCTGCGCTCTCCAGCAAAGTGAACTTGCCGGCTGTGTTCAGCCTGCGATGGTTGCAGAGGAGGCCGTGAGGGCTGTGGCTTCTTCCCCCCAGCGTTTGTTCAGAGCTTCCTGTAAAAGAAAGAATTCAGTCGTGTCTAACCTCAGAGTGAAACTTCCTACTGCCTGTATATACATGGTGCCACAGCCCTGTGGGGAAAAAGTGTGTGATCTTGTTGTAAAATGCATCCTAGTGCAAAGTGACATTGCAACTGAAGGGAACTTGCCCAAACAACCCGAATTTCAGCATTTCCTGGCTCCAGTTGTTTGACGTTGCCATCTCAAATGCTGACTTAAGATGGGGTATTTGTTGGAGGTGACATAGATAACTGAAAATTTTACTTCAAACTGTAGTACACGTCTTGTTTTGTGTCTCACCCATATTCAGATTTCCTCAGCAAGAGCATTGCTTCCTTTGCACAATTTCAATTTACTTCTGACTGTGAGCATGACAGAATTCTTTGCCCTGGCAGCAAAGATGGTTCATTCTCTGTAGTTATTAACAGAACTGGCTTAATGATAGCTCTCTCACAATTCAGCCTGGGATCCATACAAAACATAGAAATGATCAGCGTTAGCGGTTGCAGCCGTTTGAGTCCTGCTCCAAACAAGGACGTGCCAGGTAACACCAGAACAGGGTTGCCTGCTGTTATGTTAAAAATTCAAGGCTTACTGCGTTTCCTGTTAACGTCAGCAGTGAAGGTAACCCCTGCTTGTAATGAGAACAAGAAGAGTTGGGAGGCTCTGCTCAAGAACCAACTTAATTGTGTATTATTTTGGATAGGGTCAGGATTCGGTGATGCATGAGCCTGAAGAGTTCTGCCTGAGTGGAACCTGGCAAGGTAGGTGCTGACTACAGCCCTAGGTACGTTGGAGTGCTGTCTGGGACTTGCCTGTAGACCAGGATTTTTAGTTCTGTGAACAGAACCAACACAGATACAGATCCCTGCTGACTCTCAGGACGCTGTTAGATGTTAGCAAAATAAATGCTAAGTAGTGAATCTTTCAACAAACGTAGTGATTTCTTTAACACATCATCCCCTCCTCCTTTCCTGCCCCAGAACTGTGTAGTCAGTGATTGTGGGAGACTAAACATGCTGCGTGGTACAAGAGTTTAAAGATAAATTAGTAAACAATTAGGACACACTTTGAAGAGGAGGAGAGTTGAGTATGATTATGCTAGAGATACATTTGTGGGCCATAGGCCATCCAAAGTATTGCCAGTAATTAAAGAAGTATTCTCTACCGCTTCTGTAGTGCTTTTAATTAGCTCGTATAAATGTATACATCTGCGGTATGATCAGGTAATTTTCTTGAGCATACAGGTTTGTGTTGTTATAGATCGTTTGAGGTGATTGCATGCCATGTTTTTTGCGGTTGCTCGTTAAGTGAACTTAACTGCCTACATTAGCTGTTTCTCAGCTGCTATAAATCATTGCCACCCCAGGCCAGGGAGCCGCGCTGCTGATTCCCACCGGAGCAAAGCTGCCTTCAGAGGGGTTTTCTGCACGCTGTGACCAGTCAGTGTTGGCCAGAGGAGTGTGGTCGGGCTGACAGACCGTGCCCGCGGCACCTGAGAGTGGAAGGAGAAGGCGTTTATGTTCCCTGGGGTCGCAGTACTGTGTGCTTTTGGGCGCTGATCACGCTGGGGAGGAGTAACACTCATTTACTCACTGAAACTTTGGAGAGCAAAATAGATGGTCTGTGTCTCGGGAAACCTCGGTTTTTAACTCCGGCCCTTTTACTGCCCTCCTCGAGGAACTCATGTGCAGCCCAGGAAAAGTTATTCCTGTTGGAAGGGCTATAATTGGACAGGAGTGCTGATGAGTAGGCACGGCAAAGCTGTGGTCTGTGCTGCTCCAGGAAAGCAGCATATGGACGCACCAGGGAAGACGTGAAGGTGGGTTGGAAAGTCAGTGGCTCCTGCTGGCAGGGCTGCGCTTGGAGAAGCCTGGCTTTCCTGCTTGAGGTCTGCAGGGTGGACACAACCTGCAGGAAGGGAAAAGGAGGGGAAAGCAAGACCCGTTTATTAAAGAATTTAGCAGGAAAAACATGGTGAATCTCTGCCAAGGGCCAAGAATTCAGATGACCTTGGCTGCGGTACAAATATATTGTTCGCTTTTAACAGAGAACAGAAACAAGGAGCTGTGCTTACTCCGGTGTCAGAAAAAAAAATATTTCTGTTCAGTGTTGGAGAAATGTCCAGAAATAGTTCACCTTAGTGAAAATATTACTTCTGGAACGCTACCAAGGTCAGCAAGACCCTGACTTATCAATCCTGTTAATGTTCACATAAATTCAAGCTGTCAAACGCTAGCTTGTCCAACCAAGATATTATAAGAGACTTTCATCTACGTTTCCTTTTTCTGTATTTCTTTCCTTTTATGCACGCTTCCATCCTTCTCCCATTGCAGTTTAGAGGTTCAGCCTGCCTGTGGCAAGGCAGGAATTCAAGGCTTTGGATTTTCTAGGCATTAAATGAGGCAGAAAAGCTAGATTTTGAAATGTCTTAAAATAATATGCTATTCCCAGAGTGTTCTCCGACTGTAGCCACATATATGAGCAGGATATCAATGTCTTAACAATGAACTGTCGGCCATAGCTACTGCTTAAATGAGTGACTGTAGGAGGGGAGGGCTAAGCACATGGGATGGAATTCTCTGCCGGAGTTTGGTTCTGCAAGGTGCTGAACAGTTTGCTCTGGAGGTAGCAAAGCAAGCTAATGGTTGTTTAATGTGAGGTATACAACGTGTATGACCCATGCAGATACAGAAAACCCGTCCTATGTTTGAAGAAATTGAACCTGGCAAGGATGTGGTCAAGGCGGTCCTTGGGGTTTCGCAGTGTACCCGTTTACATCTGTGTGAAGCCCGCCACCAGGCACTAACGTGTTACCCCGGGGTCACCGCTTGGGCCTGACAGACATCCCCTAGGCCACCAAGGGGAAGAAGGGCCAATGCTTTTTCCAGCTCTGTGGCGTCGGTATAGGTTTTTAGACCTGGAGCCCTTGGTCTCAGTGCCAGCCCCACCGCAGCGGGAGTCTTCGGCTGCCTGTCTGCACGGGGCCTGAACGGGCAGCCTGCGGCCAGCGAGAAACTGCCCCAGGTAAAAGCTCCCTCCACAAGTATAGTGCCCAAATCCAGCACGGACTGTTCTATATGTAAAAGATCAAAAGCTGATTCTTCACTTATGGAAGACAATAAATGACTCGTCCTTTTCCTTCTCCGTTTCTCTCTCTGCCTGTTTCGTACCGCTCTAACACAATAGCTACATATATCTGAAAGGCTGATAAGAAATGAGAAGCCCGGGGGTACTGGTGACATTTCACAGGATGAAGTTAAGAGATAGCTGACCTAATGTGACAAGTGTCTTTTTTCAAGTCTTTGCTAATAGCAGTAACCACTTAGACTCCTTAGGTGTGTGTCAAATGCCAGGGGCAGTCAACTGAATCATGTCAAAAGGCTGCCTCTCGTGACTAAATAGTCTCATATCAGCACAAAGCCCTGTAAATCCACCAGGTGGACTTTAATCATTTTGCTTTCAATGGGCTTTGGTTAGCAAGAAGCGACTAAGAGCTAATATTTCACCCGCTGCGGCTGTGGGTTTTTCATGAGAGCTGTGCGATGCCGACTGTCCTTTTGGGTGCACGGCCTCGTCTGCTTGTCTGCCATCTGTACCTTGAGGACCAGAGCCGATAACAAAGCTCGGGAAATTTGCTGTTGATTTCACTGGATTTAGTCGTTCTTGCCCAGCGCTGCTTTCTGAAGCACTTGGTAGCTGCATTCCTGCTGGGAAAATCTATTCTTTTATTTTCTGTGCTTGGATTCAATTAGTCCTAGACCAGGCCTCTGTTTTTCCTGGTGCTTTACAAGGACATTGCAGGAGAGGCTAGCCTATTTGTGTAGCAAGAAGTGTGACAGACAGGCCTTGTTCTAGGAGCAGAAAGAAACTAGCATAAAAAATGGGACTGGAAAGTGAAGTTTCAGATTGCGATGCAGAGTCCTGCTTAAAAACGAGTATAGCAGAATGATAGCGAAAAGTTGGAAATATCTTTAAAAAATCAGCAGTGGAAACACTCATATGTCTCGGTTATTAATATAAGTCTGCTGTGGAAAATCATTCCTTCAGCCCTTTCCCTCTTTCTCTCCGTTTCCACTCCTGTACATCCTGCCCTCCAGTCCTTGCAGCTTTCCCTAGGAGAATGCTGATGCTGGCTCTTTCTGATCGTGTCTAGAGCATGAGTATCCAGAGCTGGTCTGGGATACTTCTTTTTGCAGAAGAGGTTAAGTCATAAGAAGTGGCAAGACAAATCATTTGAACACTGCTGTATCTACTTGTGGCCTGGAGGCTTTATTAAACAGTGACACTCGCTCCCCATCTTTTTCTCCTTGAGTCCATGTAGGTCGTCCTTACTGACATGGTTCATCTTGAATGTGGTAGCTTAAGAAGTGTTCGGTGAGCTTTGCGGAAGCTGCAGCCTTTGGGAGCGGTGGTGGTGGACGCTGAAGAGGAAGACACAATCCCCGTCTTCTGCCAAACCCACGTCCCTTTTCTCTCTAAAGGGCTGCCAAGTGCTCCTTCCTGCAGCTCGGGGCCACGAGCTGCTCCGTCAAAGTCAAGTGTTTCTGTAGTCACTGGAGCAGAAGAGAGCTCGAAGGGAGGGATTTGAAAGCTGATAGTAGAATGGATTTGTCTTGTTTACAACGAGTCCCTTGCATGCTTGAGAAACACTGTGCAAGGAAGCATGAAGGTGCTCCTGCAGAGCAGCAATAAATCGGCATGAAGGCTGTCGGGAGCTGGAAGCTGGCTCTAAGTCCGTGATATATGATAATGCAGGTAAGAATAGGTGGAGAAGGCCCTAAAAATGAAGATAAAAAGTCTGCCTGATGTAGTGTAAGAGGAGGAACCAAGAGCTTGCCCGCAATGAGCATTTTCGTATTACTTTCTGTTCTTAGCTGGACTGCCTGGGATTTCAGGAGCTCATGTGCTCCTTGTTGGTCAGTGCAGGCTTTTTAATGGCCCTCTCTTTTTTTGAAGTCTGCTCTTTTTCTTATTGTTCTAAGGCTCATTGTTAAAAAAGCTTAGCAACTACATGGACAGGGAAAAAAAAGCACAAACAAACCTTCCTTTGACAAATTGGAAATCCCCAAAGACTTGTAAGCCAGCATGAAAGATTGACTTAATGGAGCAGTATATTTCTGATAGAGCAAGGAGCCCCCGATCCTCTGATTAGACTGATATATAGATTTTGTAGAGATTAGCAAAATCTGAAATGCATTAAAAAAATCCAGTGTGACAAAACAGTTTTGACAGCATAAATGAAACCTAAAGCAATGTAAAATGTAATTACTGCAGCTATCCCGGTGACCCATCAGTACGTGCTGCCTTTCTCTGGCCTCAGGAGAGCTGGGCTTATTTTCCACCTATTTATTTTTCTGCGTGTTTGGCAAGGGTATCTTTAGTTTGTTCATTTGCTCTGCGTAAGTACCCCTTTCTCTATTCCAGCGTGGGTTTTGGTGGAAAGATTAAAAAATAAAAAGAGATTGGGTAGTTAGGGGAGGGCACAGGAAGTTCAACGACCCACCAGAATCAGTCGCTCGCTGCCGCTCCGTGTGCGTTGGTGGTAGGGCTCTGCGATTAATTGGTTTAGCTTACAGAGGTCCAGAAGTGCTGGGTTTTACTTCCCTTAGCGGGCAGTAGAGAGGCCATCACTGGTGCTAGGAGTTTGTTGTGCGGGGCTCCGTACGTGTCAGTAGTAGCAGGTGAGTTCTGCTTGGGCGGTTTGAAGTGACCAAAGGCCAGGGGAGGACGAAAAGACTCGCAAGTCCCGGGGTCAGGCAGAAGGCGCAGGAGGGTCGGGCGGGTGCCTTGCCCTCCTAACAGCTCAGCCTTCAGGCAGGAGGTGCCCTGCCCTCAGCCACACGGACCCTGGGAGCACGCCCGGCTGCCAGCCCTTCCTCCTGCCCCATCACCCAGAAGCTCGGCCTTGCGTTTGCCTGAGGACCTCTGCTAGCGGGGTACAGCTGCGACAGCACGCTGCCCAAACCCGGCCTGCCTGCGGGGCCTGGGGCTTTGGTGCTTCCTCCCCTTCCTGCCTCGTGGGGCTTCCCGAGGAGGGGCCGTCGGCAGTGCCAGCACGTGAAGCGTGTCTTCTGTGCCTTCTGGCCAGGAGGGAGTTTCTCTCTTCTTTTTTCCTGGAAGCTGGCGTGTAAGCGTGGTGTGAGCGGAGGTGGTGCGTTCGAGCTCAGGGATGACACGGAGACAGCAAAGGAGTTAGGAGATAACTGCTTTATATCAGACAGCGGCCGGGTTGTGAGCTGGCCACCTTTGGGGATGAGTTTCTGATCCTCGCGTCACCCCGTCATCCTAGCCATTGTCAAAGCAGAGAATGCTAACTCGGTCAGCAGATAGCTCCAGATGGGAAAACCTGTCTTAGAAATGACCCCGGGGTCAGTTATTTGGTGTTTTGGGGAGTGATCGTAGATGTAAGCGTTATCGGGCTCTTGGACGGCATCTATCTGAGGTATTTGCGTGGCTTCCATTACCACAGGATCCAGGCAGCCCTGTAATCGTCAGTGCTTATCCTCACGGCGTTCCTGCGAGGAGGAGAAGTGCTGCAGCTCGTGTCAGCCGGAGCAGCCGCCTCGTCCTGTGCCCAGAAGTGTGCGGGAGCGAGAACCTGGCCGGCAGACGCTGGCTGGTGTGCAAGCACACGGAAACATCCTCTGGCAACACGGCCTGGGGCTGTTCGTGGGTCTGCTGGGCCTCCTCTATCTGATGGCAAGCCTTAAGAAAACCTCAAACTGCTTCCATCCCCTTGGCGTCACAACTTCTAATTAAAACTGCTGTTCTGCGTGGCTTGGTAGCACAGGTCACACACTCAGGTCCTGAGGACCGCAGCCTGGCCCAGGTACAGGAGGGGCCTCTCTCTGAGGCTGCATGAAAGGGTTTCCTATCTGGGACCCTGACCGCACTTTGGTTTGGCTCTACTTTGGGCGGCGGGCTGGAGGAGAGCAGCTGGAGCAGATGCTTCTGTCTGCCCTGAATTATTGTACGCGTCTGTCTAATGAAGAAACGGATCATCAGGCATAGAGGGTGAGATGCAGGGTTCTGATGAAGCTGCTAAGTAGGGCTCTCAAGTCCAAGGGCAATTCCTCAGCTTGTTGTCATCTTCCCAGTGCAGGTGGCAGCACTGCATAGGGCAGCGTTGCTGGTAAACGCGTAGCACAACAGGTTGCTGGTACTGACATCAACCGGGTAGTGATCACTTCTGTGAGTGCCTGTACCGTAACGTGGTTGTAACACCTACTGTAAAATAGATGCAGCATCAGGAATTTAATGGTGACCCCCGAAGTAACCAGAGCTCCCGGTAATTGTCACCGCGAGCTGCATTTTGTGTAGTTTTACATCGGTGCTGTCAGTACAGCCAGAATGGTGTTATAGCCCTGGAATTTAATGCATTTCAGATTTGCTAATCTCTCTAAAAACTGTACATCAGTTTAATCAAAGGATTAAGGCTTCTTTGGTAAATCAAAAATATACTGCTCAATTAAGTCAATCTTTCACATCAGCTTAGAAGTCTTTGGAGACTTTTAACTTGTGAAAGGGGATTTTTCAAGTAGGATTTACGCTCTTACAACACTGCAGGAAAACAGACGGCAACACAAAGTAAATAGACTTTACAATTAAGTCATGTCCACGGAGAGAAGCATACATTTTTTGGCCCAAGTGTGTAACTTCGGTGATGCTGATGCTGTCGGTGAGGTGCTCTGAATTCACAGCAACTCAGGAACCTTTCCTTTCATTTTCTACAGCTTAGGTTCAGCCCAGTGAGGTTTGAGATGAAATTAGCCCCAAACCTGATATAATCCCGAGGAGATTTACATTATTTCTAATAGGCTGTTATATCTGATCCTCTCTGAGTCACTGGTAAGAGTGTTAAGAGGAGAAGCCCCATCCCATAAGAGCCTCCCTGTGAAGCAGCGGTTACGGACTGCTCCTCGGGGCTGGCCACAGCCTGAAGTGCTCGCCCCAGACGATCGAAGTCGGGGACGTCCGTGGTCTGTGTGCCAGTGGCTGCTGTTTTGCTCCCGAATCGAGGTCTTCTTCCAAGCAGCGTTGCCACCATTCACCACGTCGTCGCTATCCATCAGTGTTGTGTTGTTGTGGCTGTGCTGCAAAACAGATCATGCCTTTTAGAAACAGCAAAGCTTCTATAAACTGCCTTCGAGCTGTTGGTTATTTCACATGTGTGGGAAGGAGAACGAAGCTAAGTCCAGTGCAGAGCGGCCCACGGAAGAGTCATTTATTCTTGTTTTGTGCCAAAGGAGCGCTGCCTTGATGGGATGAGGTGGCAATATGCAAGTCAGCGCACACAAACACGGTGTTGCTAAGTTTGACCGTAATGCCTTAGGAAAATTAATTTGCTCTACAGCCCCTGTGTAAAAATTATTATAGTTGTTGCAATAGCAAACGCAGTTGTTAAGGCAGAGGTCTAATCCCCACTCTAATAACTTTTGCTAATAACTTTCTCAAACTTTTTGCTCTGAAATTTTCCATGCTTCTTGTTAGCCCTAAGGTGAATTTTCTGGAAAGTCTGAGAGGATTTTGAATTATGAGAGCACGAATAAAGTACATTTTCCTCCTTGTGTTTTAAGGAAACTTTTGCATTCTGAAAAGGCTCTGAAGAGAAACTCCACATTAGTTTTGTAGCCCCAAGTAAGGAAAGGAAGGAGCGGAATTTATGCTTCAGAATGTCCTGGTGCATAGAGCTGTGCAAGCTGTGGTGGCTGTGTGTGGTCGCAGAAACTTTAACGCTGGCCTTAGAAGTGTCTAATGATTGAGACCCATCTCAAAGGCAGCTGTGACGTTGAGGAGATTAAATGTCATAGAACCTTGTAGGGTTGAGGCACCTGCGTGCCTGCCACTCTTGAGAGTGAAAGGCTGCTTTAGTAGAGCTAAGCAAGGAGCATTTCATTTTTTCATGAAGCGTGGGCTCATTTTGACCTCCGTGCCTCGCCCCAGGTTGCATCAGGAGCCCAGGAACTTGCTGCAGCTGAGCACCAACAAGACCAAGCCCTGCAGGGGAGCGTGCTGTAATGCAGGGGATGCGTGGTGAGGCGTCCTCCTCCTGCAAGGGAGGGAGGCCTCCGCAGCAGTTCCTGTGAGGCTCTGTGTGCTTCGGGTGCTGTAGGCTTGCTTTGAAGTCTCCTCTGGTCCTGATAGAAAACTGAGCCGTGCTGATCAAATGTAAACCTACAAGTCACAGGTTGGAAGCGTTAATCTTAAATGTGATGGGTAAGTCAGACAAACAGCCTCTTAGAAGCAAACCTCTGTATGGGAAAGTGCTGTTTCCATTGTCCTTTAGTCTTTATGCGCACCATTAAACACAGCTTGTTTTAAATTTCAATGATACCTTCAGCTGAGCTGCACCTGAGTTTGTCTGTGAAAGCCCTTAGGTGCCAGCAGCACCAGGAATGCAGCGAGTGCTGCTGCGGAGGCTGGCGGTCAGGCTGAGAAGTCGTCTGTGCCGCAGGAACAAACCTGCGACGGAGATCTGCCGCCTGCGCCTTCTCCTGCCTTTCACTGTTCCGTTCTAGGTCTGTCAAAGAGCTTTTCCACCAGAGGTCTGTTGGTGAACATTCTTCGATGGGCTGAATTGCCACTGGTGTCCAGAGGAACTTGGTGACAAAATGCAAGAAGCCCTGGTCTGTTAATGACGCCCAGGTGAAGGCTGCCAGAATTAAAGAAGCTGCATTTACTGGCAGCTTTGTCGAAGCTTCTTTAGGTGTTGATTCCTAAAGCAGTGAACTTTTGCAATGAATGAAAAAAGTCATTGAGATTCCACACTTCTTAAAAGTTGTCCTGTGCTTTAAATGAGTGCTAGAACAACGTGAAAGCTAAGGAATACAAAGTTCAGAGGAAGGAGAGCCCAAAAATAGGTGTTTTATATCACCAGCCCAACCACATACACAGACTAGAAGGCTTTTTCCAGTTCAGTTTTTCTTGTTAAATGTAATATGTTACTGTCTGTTATTTAATCTACACGTTACAATATACAGGATGTATAATGTGGCTGAGCTAATATTGTGGCTGGAAAGTTGATTTTTGGAAGTTTTTGCACTTCTAGCCTTTTTTTTTTTCAGTTGGATTTAATGTCAGCTTTTGTATTTTCATCTATATCATGCGGAAGCACTACAGCTGAGTGGTTTGCATGCATGCTGCTGTGCCCACCCTGGGATCAGCAGGAAACAATTCTCTTCTTGAGCCCCCCCAGCTGCTGCTCCTGGCAGAATTGGCTGCAGGAGCCTCTGGCTGTGTTCACTTCTTTTGTTTTCTCCCTTATTTGCAGGTGGCTAGGGTCAGCTTCATTTCACTCCCTAGAAGCAGGTTAAATGCGATGGCTTTGCTGATGCTGCTTACCCTGGTCCAGAGTTAATGTTAATTTGCATATATCTGAAATTGGTCTGGTGACACCTGGGTGAGGGAAAATTATTGTCATGTTTGGTGGGTTTTGGTCAAGCCCTTCCTTTGATTCAGCTTGGGGGGAGCTGAAAAAATGATCAGAAAGATCATTTTTAGGAAGGGACTCGCACATTAATTGACTGGCTCCTTGTGTATGGTACGAGGAAAATTCTTGTCTGAAATGTTGTGACAATAGAAATGATTTTAAAAGAGCTCATAAAGAATGTATAAATGTCAGCCACTGAGAGACACAACCTGCAGTCACCACTTGGACCTGTTTTTAAACCGTTGGCTATATGGCTTCCATCTCAGCAGATCTGGTCCTGCAGCATTTTAGTACATTACACCTTCCTTTCCTTGCATTTCGAGAACTCTGTATGTCATGCATGTTTTGGCTTTGAAATCCTTTTGTTAAAAAAAAAAAATATTATTATTATTTATTTCTCTTAAGACAGTTTCCTCCGAGACCTCTGAATCTGGTATGCTTCATAGCTGCCATGTGCTAAGCAGCTAAATTGCATTACCAACGGGGGGAATAATTATCAGCCTCAGATTATGGCATTATTAACGCCTTAAGACTGATAACTCTTAGCAGTTCACAAGACCATCAAATGTTTTCTTTTTAATACGGCCACGTATTTTTCAGCGAGCACTGGAGATAACGTGACAGCCCAATAGAGCTTGATGTATGTGTCTGGAGAGGGGGGAAGGAAAAAAAAGCTGAGATCCTCCAGTCAAACCAATGTCTTTAATGGCTTCCCTAGATTAAAATAATCCCTATGGGAAATCCACTATGACAACAGTTCTTACACAGATTTTCCAGTCACTGCTTCTGTGCCACAACCATTCTTTGAAACTGTTTATGTTAGTGAAAGGCCACATTCTCAGACACTAAAAAAAAAAAAAAAAAGTGTTCTAACTCCATTAAGAATAGTTTGAAGTTCTCACTTTCTTCCCTGGGCATTAGTGCGCCTATTAGTTCTGTATCTTCTGAATGTTTGACAACATGAAGAAATGCAGGGGTCAGCTCTACGGCTCGTACCAAAGGTCGTCTTGGTGCTTGCACTTACGTACAGTATTTATAACGAGGTTACTGCGGGCATCGGCCCTTCAGGGCACTGAGGAATTAGGCTGCATGACAGAAGGTGAGGCAGTAACAGTGCTGAGACCAGTGCGGATTTAAAGTCAAAATGAGATAAAGGATTTGCAGTCTGGAAACCAGACACTTGTCCTGTTCAGATGCAACTGCAGCTGGAATTATGACTGAGCAGGCTCTGTTCAAACACAGGACCGGAGGCCAGACTTAAACTGGAGAAACTTTTTAAAGAGCCTAAATTAATCCAGCAGATTTATTGAAAGAAAAAAGTTGTTGTTTTGGACAGTGACAAGAATTTAACGGGGAAGCTCAAGACTACTGGGGAAATGAGAGTGACGGAGCAAAAGGCTGGGGTAGTTTGGTGGGTGTCCGCTGGGACCCAAGATCACGCGTTTGTAGCATCGTTGCTCTCACCCCCCTTGCACCTTCAGGTTGTGTGATCAGGCAAAAAGCCTGTGAGTGGGAAGAAATCACCGTATTAATTGCCTCCCTGCCACTGAAGTACGACTGGAGCACGCTGCCATGGCACAGCGACTGCCAACTCAAACGGTGTGGTTAGGTTTGTCCTGCTCCCTCCTGGCCACGGGGGGCTTGCAGCTGCTCACCGTCTACCTGCAGTTTCTCTCATCCCAATCTCGTTGCAGCAATCAGGCCCAGCCATTTGTGTGCAGGGCCTGTGTTTCTGTCCGGTAAACAGCTCTGAAGGGCTCTGCAGCGTTTCTGTGGAGCGCGTCGTTAATGCAGCACCCTCCTCTGGCTCTTTTACCTACTTTGCCTCTCAGAAAGATTAAACATTAGGTACGTTACGTGAAAAGCATCGATTTATTCCCACTTAGAGTGAAGGGAAAACTGGCATCTCAGGCACTGTGCAAAGGGTGGCTTTATACTGAAGTTCAGCAAGCCGCAATTGAACAGCTTGTTAGCAGTACTAATGGTTCACGGGGAATCACTCGTGACTTCCGATCGGTCTGTCAGATTCATCAGCAGGGATGATAAGAAGGATGGTACTGCAGCTGGGGGTTGGGAAATGGCCTCATCACCTCACGATAACTGTGTTCAGTGCTGCTCCTGCATCCTGATGCTGGTGTAGGCGCGGTGCCAGCCTGGCCGAAGAGCAGCATATTGCCAGGCCTTTGCAGAGCAGCTTTGCAGGGAGAGTAGGGTGACATTCCCTAAAAGTCACCTGCTTTGGCTCAACACTTCTGCCAGGCCAGAGCGAGGTGGGCACGTGCTGGCCATGTGTGGCCATCACCCTCTCCGGTCACGCCAACCTGAATTACCTGTCCCTACAAAATCTGTCTCAAGGGGAGCTGCCAAGGAAGATCGAGCTCGCTTGCTAGGCACGGGTCTCTCCTGGGCAGCCTGACGTGGCAGCGTGAGGCTTGCTTTGGGAAGACAAGGTCAAAGTTAGCGAAAAGCGGCCATTCGGCGTGCCCGTCGGGTGGGCGCGGGGCCTGCTGACCTCTCCGGTCTGACCGCAGCCCGGGCGGAAGGTCAGCTCTGCTGATACCATCTCGTGTTTACGTGGTTGGCTATAAAAACAGTGTTGCTCCGGCAAATTTTCACAGTTCCATTTGTTTTAAGAGCTAGGAGAAAAAAAAAATCAACATTTCAGGAATTCTTTTCCTCACCGACAGATCAGCTTGAGTGAAGCGAGCAGTCCCACAGCCCCGTCTCAAGCTTGTCAGCTGCCTTTCCTGTTTCCCACACGCTGCAGGCAGCAACCTTTGCCCAGGGCAAGGTGACCGTTGATTAACGGGGAAGACCTGAGCCCTGCCTGGAGAGGGAAGGATGCTGCAGCAAATAGGATGTTTGTTCCACTTGCAGCCCAAGGAAAAGGAATTTCTGGAATGATCTGGGTAAAAAAAAAAAAAAGTAATGTTTCTTTTGGCAGTCTCGCTTGGATAGTCCTTGAGCTGTTGCTTGGTGGTTTTATTTACACCAAGGAAATTCAAGCAAATAAGGCTGCCCTGGGCTATCAGGATGGCTTAAGTTTCTGACATTTTTCCTGCAAAGCACAAGTTTGGGTATTTGCCACTCGGTCATTTCGTAGCACCGCGACCGGAAAGCGTTTGGTTTTGCTCTCCAGTTGCGGTCAGTTTGTTTCCTCAGGTCTCCGGTTACCGCTTTTTCAGGAAGGGTCAGTGCAGTCCCCGGGCTGGCAGGGAGAGGCCAGCAGGGAGGGGGACGAAAAGGCAGGAGCTGGCTGGGCATCACCTCCTGGCTGGCGTCAGCACGCCGCGACCTTCCCGCCCCGATGCCCGGGCAGTGAGATGAAACGCCTGCGATGCTTTGGCACTTCTCGCTCCGCTGGTTCCACTGATCTGAGCATCGTTTTTAGAGCAGTAGCCCGTTTCTGAAGCAGTAACCCTTTGGTTGTAATGGGGTAGATAATCAATTTTTGCACCTTGTCTGCGTACGTGAGATTGCTGGGCATTTTTGGTCTGTGCCAGCCAGCACTCTTGAATGGTTCCTGGGCATGGCTTGGGAATTAAAAGCCTTGTGCTGCTGCTGGCAGGGACGTGCCGTTGGCCTCGATGCCCCGCAATGCTTCTGGCCTTGCTGTATGTGCTCATATAGCTGTAGCCTTTGAGAACTGCTGATGAAAAATGTTATACGATAGCAAAATATTTTGTTTGTTTCTTATTAATTAGTATTTCATCGGCAATTGGTGCTTTTCTTTTTTGAAATAGTTTTCTTGACCTCACAACAGGTTTGAGTTTCTCTAAATATGAGTGTGAAATAGGCAAAAACGTGTTCTCTGTCTGTGTATGGTGCTCACCCTGTCCTCGTTCCTGCCATGACTTCAGTGCCAGTACCTGAAGGACATACGGCAAAAAGTCTTTTGGTTGTCTTCACGTTGTGCCTGGGCTTGGAGTATTTTCACAACATTTTTTCTTTTATTTTTCCTTTTTTTCTTTCTGCTGTTTAAAAATTAAGTATCTCAGCTTGTTTGGGGTATGGCAGGTTAGGCAGGTTGCCCCAGGCAAGTCCTCCCCGTCTGCCCTTCCCTGTCCAGCCCTGTGCACTGTGCTCCCCTTTGCTGGCTCCTGGGGCAGCTCCAGGTTTTTGTTTTCATTTCTCAAATGCAGCTGATGAAAATCGCTGTCCCTACCCTTTGCGTGTTGGAGATAGGACGTTACCGTGGGCTGACGAGGGGAAGAGCAGTCAGAAAAGAAAACAACCTAGTAGCTGACTTCCACGGAAGGAGAAAATGTAACTTTTACTTTGTTTTGTTTTGCAATCTGTTGACATTCATTGGTAGCATATATGGAGAGATTGTAGTTCCAGGAACGGTCTCCAAACTTTATTTGTAAGGGAAGTAGCAGAAGAGTTGCTCATATTGCCCACAGAACGGCTCCCAGAGCTTCGGACTGATGTCTGTCTGTTCCGTGGACACCACAGCAAGAACAAAACGAAAGTCTCAGGTGTCAGCCAGCTGATGACTTAGTCTCACTGTGCTGGGACCTGGGCAGCAAGAGAAGGCACAGAGCAGTGCTTTGTGCCCGCGCCTGCTAATTACTCCCTGTGTGATCGTCCCAAAGCAATGACCCTACCCGAGCCGTGCCTCTCTGTGCCTCCATTTCCCGGTATGTAAAAAGTTAGCCATGATCCTGACTCTTTTTTTTTTTTAGCTTTTTTTTCTTAAAGCATTTTGACCCCTGCTGCTGAAAAGAGCCAGACACTTCTTCATGATTGACCCAGGTGCATGGGATGAAAGCAGGCTGCCTCCGAGGACCAGGCTGCCTTCTCTGGGGCGCGGAAAGCCGCCGTTGCTGGAGGTGCGTGACTGTCTGACGTGTTTACATCCTGGACTTCTGAAGTAATATCTGTAGGCCATCACTTTGGCTTGAAAATTGATTTTATTAGGTGAAAATGAACTGAAGAAATGAACTGCAAGCCACATTGCTGCGCTTACAAAGTGCGTTATCCAGCCTTATGTGCCCGGACGTAATGAATACGCAGAGACCACCTACTTTGAACACTCCTCTGATTTTTCCAGTTTCTTTAAAGTCTAATAATATTGGCGATGCAGGATGAAAGCAATTGTGAAAAGTGAAAAAGTCCTTGTTTGCCTATCCTGTCATCTGGGGTCTGTTTCACTGAAGCTGAAAATGAAGGTAACTTGCCTTAATGCAGCGGGACAGCTTTTAGTCTAATTGAACCATGCATCGGCAAGAACCCAGTATTGAGCCTTCAGTCTCGGGTTAATCCCTTTTATTGGCTTGGGTGCAGGTTATCATCCCTTCTTATCAAACAAGGACCCCTTTCTTCTCGCTCAGGATCAGAACTGAAAGCCGGTTGAGAAAGAACTGACAAATTCAAAGCGGTAAGCCTCCCCCCGCTCCGAAGCCACCCTGCGCACCCACGAGGCGCTCTGCGACACACACACACGCTTCAGCTGCAAGGCTCGGGCGTGTTTCTGTTGCTGGGAAGCTCCCTCCCTCTCTTCCTCCCCTTTCAGCTGTGATTTTTGTAGCAGCGGCTTCAAAGTGCATGGACTTGGTTCAATTGTTCTGCCCAGCGTTCGCCGATCAGCATGTCAGATTAAATTTATGGGCAGTTGACCGGTGCTTAGTATTTGAACACCTGCTTCAACCTCCTCGTCTGGCACAGCTCTGTGAGCAGAGGTATGCTAAAGTCACCGATACCGAGTGCGTGGTGCGAGTTGGTAATGTTTGTTGAGGAAAATAAAGGTGGCTTTGGGGGAAAATCGATGACCAGTCTTGTGCGAGGCAGCTGGTCAAGCTCCAGGGTTGCAATTGTCCTTTCTGACCTTAAACTCCAGAAATCTGCTTAAATCACCCTGGCCAAAAATCCCCCGTGTTCGTTAGGGAACAGTTTTACCATGATTATAGGTCACATCACAGAGAAGTAAATAAAAGGATACACTGTGTGTATTTTGAATGCAGGCAAAGACTGTTAAATGAATTAACATGAAATCTTCCACAAAGGCTATTCTACACACGCCTCTAATTTATTCTGTGCTACTTTTTGAGAGTCACTTATTCAAATAGTGTATTCTTTAAATACAGTACAACTACCAAAAAATCCCACTTTTTCCTTCATACTCAGTGCCTGCCTTGACCTTTTGAAACGGGTCTACGACGAGAGCAATATTTTAACAGGTTTTATGACAACGGACAGGAGGAGAAGAGGAGGAAAAACCAGCCTTATTAAAGGTCAGAGCAGCCTAATAGGAGATACAATAAACTAAGAGCTATGTGAAGGCCCGAGACCGTCATGCTTCCGCATGAGGGCTCCTCTCCCTTTCCTCTGGAACATCTGGTCTGTGACTCCCCGAAACGGGATACCGAGCGAGGTGAACACGGGGTCTGATCCGGTTCGGCGCTTCGGTCCCCCCTTGCACCCTCCAAGCTCCAGCAGTCAGCAGCAATTTGGGGTGTGTAAGAAGTGTGTGACCCAGCAAAATGTTGATGCCTCTGAAAGAATCCGCTCCTTTGTCTGCGTCGGGGATGTTCGGCCAAATTCTTCCCCTCGTCGCTTGCATCGCCTGCGCCACGCTTTCGCTGCAGGCGCTCTGAAAGAAAAGCTTGCAGGACCTTTACAAACTTTATTTTCCTCCATATTGTTCTTTGGTAAAAGCACAGCCTAGCTGGGATTGTTTGATATTTTTTTTTCTTCATACAGAACAGCACAATGCCTGCTGGCCTGGGTATCCGAAATATGGTTTTATTGTTGTGGAAAGGCCTTAATGAGGAAGAAAAAAACCCTATTTAATAAAGTGCATCTAGTGCCCTTGGGAAAAATTAGCACACAATGACTTCTTGTGCCGCCAATTGAAACAACAGATTGGTGTAGTGATAGGCTTTACAGGAAATATTAAAAAAGCACAGATGGCTCAAGTTTACATGTTTACAGTGGAGTTGGAACAGCAGCTAAAACCTTCCAGTGTAGTATAATTTACTAGAAGGTCACAGACCTAGCGGTTAAGAACGAACCTGAAGACTATTGTAAACACACTATTAGGGTTTGTAGAGGTCTAATCCCAGCATTTTTCATTCTTTTCTGCAATATTAGAAGCAACTGGCTGCAGTGTTAGTGAAAAGAGATACTTCAAGCATGGAAAAATGTGACATTCCACTGGCACTTATGGGGCTGAGCTGTTGCAGGAGCTGGAAGAGGGTTATGCAATTGCTACTGTTACTATGTAATTAGAAGCTCCTTGGCACTAATCGGTGATTCAGCTCACGGTGTGATTAAAAAAAAAACATACTGAAAATGTAGCTAGAAACAAGCTGCTTCAGCAATGACGGGAGGCTGGGCTGTGTCCTCAGGAGCCGTGGTTCGCAGCTCTCGAGGACGGCTGGCCAGAGGAGGAGAGACCCCCGGGCTCCGGGGCAAGGCCTCGCTCTGCCAGAGCTTCCTACGAGGCCCAGGTCAAGCCGGCTGGGATCTTCCCTTACTTAGGTGCCTAGATGAAGTGCTAGAGGCGTTCTTTATTTATTTTAAAGTTTGTTGCATCTGCAGTGGGAGCTAGTAGAAATGTGGCCACAGCAGGTAGCAGGGCTCTCAGCAGGGATAGCTCGAGCTTCCCAGGCATATTTTTCATCATCTGTTGCCTCTTTTGCTCTGTCTCTTTGTTCAGACTGTCAGCAATTCAGGACAGGGATCGTAACACCCACAGTCCCGACAGGAAATGGGTTTTAGGAAGGCCTGTTACAGGTTGTAGTGTAATAGCTAAAATAAACAGTAAAACAAACAGCAAAAAGGTAATAACATAGGGTCACCAGATGGATGGGGGAGCCCTTGTTAGACGTGGACCAACGGCCTGTGTTGACAGGTGTCCTTCAAGCATTTCATTTACGTGGTTTGTTCCCTACAGAAATTAGTAACCTGAGTTAATCGCGCATCTGCTTACCAAGATGTTTAACGTGGAACCACGTTCTGCCTCCCCTGCTGTTTGAGCTATTTTGTTTGCTTAAAACAATACCTAACCTGTGGAAACAGGACAAGCAGCTAGTCTGGCCCAGACACCGAATGTAAATCTGAATTGTAGAAAGCACGAAACAAACACACAGCAAAATCTAGCTGATGTGTTTTCCTTCTCGACCAGTTTTCAAAGCCCTGTGCAAAGCAGTTCTGTATTGTTACTGCCTTCCGACAGATGGACAGACTGAGATACAAAGAGATGAAGTGATTTGCCAGAAGAATGAGAAAGTTTGGACTCAAAAACAGGTTTCTTGATTTCCCAGTCAAATGTTCTGTCCTTTGGACCACAACCACTGGGTTGCAATCAGTGGAGTGCTTGTCTGGCATATTGAAATGTCACCGATTTGAAAAAAGACATCATTCCGTTTGCTGTCAGCCCAGGAGCAGCTGTTTTTCTTTTTTTTTTTTTTCCCTCGCACATGTACATGCAAATTTGAACAGGGTTATTTTCATTTAACAAGCTCCTGTAATATCATTGCAATCACTTGATAGTTAAGTCATGTTAAATTAAAATTGGCTGCTGCTGCCATGTCATCAAATCAACAATACAATAGGCACATTATTAACTGAATATTTACTTTGCAGGCAATTATCTTCCCCATCATAAAGTTGACTTCACCTGGGAATGTTAAAACAGGTGAGTTGAAGCTGGAGTTCTCAGCTAATCTGGTGCTGATCTAGATGGCAATATCTCCCTGTGAATTTTACCAAATGAAACCTGCGTGACTCACCGTGCAAAAATCCCAACCAATAACATGAGCTCATTAAACACAAATCAATCACCATAGCGACTGAAACCACAACATGTCAAGGAGTACTTCAAAACCCAGGAAATTTGGGTGAAAGTGCCCACCATGCACAGCTTTTCAGGCAGAGCTCCTTGCTGGAGGTGGTCAGGGGCCAGAGCAGATGGTGAGGGTTGTTCCAGGACGGGTGAGTGTGGCGCGTCTCTGACAAACCCACATTTTATTTAATAGGAAATCTCTTCCCTCACCTTGTAGCAGAAGTCATTTCAGGAGCCAGAAGCCTGGTTGCGAGTCTTGCAATTGAACATCTGGTGGCATTTTAAGTCTCTTTACTTCTCCACTGGAGATTGTGCATACCTGGAATATACCACATCCCGGCCTGAAAACACTTGGGTCTGTATGCGAGAGAGAGAAGTGGAGTATCACACGTGGTTGCCCCTTCCTGGGTCAGAAGGAGAAAGGAGTCCAACTGCCTCAAGCTAAGGTCAAGAACCAAGCACCGATCATTAGTTCTCTCCATTCAGCAAGGGCAGGAGCTCGTGCTGATACTGAGCACAAAAGTGAGACCGTGGGGTCGAGCTCAGCGCTACTTTGGCCTCGTGCAGCCTTTCTGTGCCTGCTCTCAGCTCGTTCTGGGAATTGTGCCAACCAAAATTACCCGCGCACTGTGTGAGTAGCTTTTGAAACATCTCAGCCTAATCTGGGGGTGTACTACGCCACCATTTCAATTAACAGTATTCTATGAATCTGAAGTTCAGGAGACATCTCAAGGTGAGTATCTCGCAGTTGAACAGGTTTTCTCTGGGGTTGCTCATTGCCCCAGCTGTGAGAATCGCAGGACGTGCACTGGAGAATGTCCCAAACTGGAGCTCTGAACATCTTTCGGGGTCCTAGGGTCAGCGTCATCACCACAAATTGGGTGACTTTGCTTTGCACATCAGCTCAGTGCTACAGAGCATCAGGAGCTTCAGCTAATCTGCATGGGATTTATTTGGTTTATGCTTGTGGGTGTATGCGAGAGGAGAAACAGGCCGAAGATCTGCTGTTATTCTCCTACTCACTTCTGACCTGGGAAGAAAAGGTTTAATACCAAATTCGCCTTGTGGTGTCCCACGAGAGGCAGCATGCCTCACCACGGTCGCGTTGTGTCTCAGGGACCTGCTTTCCAAGTAGTTCGAGTTCGGTTAACAACGATTAAAGTTCACAACACGTTGGAGGGCTGAGAACTTCCCCCTGGTGAAAGCGATCCTAATGGCCACAAGAGAAGCGATAGAGAGAGAAGATTTCTGTTCTCTGCTGCAGCGCACGACATTTTCTACTAGTTGCAGTGGGATGCAGACTGGCTCGTGCTGTGGCCACTGTTACAGTTAGGAAATTCTGAATCAGTCTACTGCTTCAGCCACTGAAGTTACATGTGCAGTGCACACATGCACATATATTTGTACACACACAGTTATGCAGGTGCACAACCCTCTTTTGCCAGTTAGCAGTAGCTTTGGTTTCCAGCAGGAAACGCTGTATGGGCCCAGAGCAGTCCCTGGTACGTGTGCTCGCGTGGGCTGGGGTTCCCCGCGGTGCGAATCAGTGATAGCTGCTAGACTCAGCGATGCATGTTAGCCGACGGGGGGCTGCTGCTACTTACAGCACAAGCCCTTCTGTGTTTTGTGCTTTGATAAGAACCTAAAATAAGTTACAGGAGAAAAAAAAAAAAAAAGTTAGAGCTGTTCAGCTTAGGGACTTCTTAGGCAGCAAATGCCAGTGTTAAAAGTGCTTTAATTTCTGAGAAGAAAGTGTAACAGGAATCACTGATCTCGAACTGAGCTCGACAAATTCAGATGAGAAGCAGTCTGTTGTTAAATTATAGTGTCAGCTGGAGGCAGGCGTAGCAAACCGCCAAAGAAAGCAGGGGATTTGCCGTGTGAAATGGTCCCTTCAAGAATGAATGATTCTGGGGGGTGGAGGGGGTGTGCTCAGACCAGACATTAGTGGAATTGGTGTAGAAACACTGGCCTGCATTACACAAAAGCTCAGGACAAATGATCTAAACCATTTCTTCTGGCTCTTCAGCGTGTGGACCTTCCTGTATTTACATAAATCCTGGCACAGCGAGTTCCTGAACTCTGCTGTGTCTTTGTGGTGCAATAGTTATTAAGTGCAAGTTTCTCTCCGTGCGTAAGAATGCAGAAACTTTCTTTGTGTTAGCTGCAGGTATCAATTCAAAATGAGGCTGATAACCTGCTTGAAACTACTGGCGAACAGTCTATTCCAGGAATGGAACTTACCTTAATTCAACCTAGCTTAATTTTCAAAGTGAAAGAGTTAAAATCTGTTTGAGGTCACAAGCTCAGAAAGTGTCTGTTCTCACAAGGTTTTAGCACAGCTGGACAAACACTTCCTGTGTTAATTCAAATGAGTCCCTCGAGCGTCCCTGTGTAGATGAGCCTGTGATTCTGATGCTCCTGCCTGTGCATTTCAGTCTCCACACTGAAGCTAATGTTTTCCTCGTCTCTTTTTGGTGATGCTAACTCTGTCCTTTATCTCCCAGATGACTGTTATGCTAAATGCAGAATGCATTAAATTGGATGCCTCACAGTTTGGATGAAATTTGTTACTTCAGGGCTTAACATTTCATCTTGGCTTATGATTAGGAGGATGAACGCTGATAGGATGTTGTCTTCATTCTCCAGGAATGCCAAAGAGGTAAAAACGGTGTCTTATTGAACATAGCTTAGACCACACACAAGTTGTTGGTCTTGCAGTATATATTTTATGTATCTGTATATATGTAGAGAAAGATGAAATTGCAGGAAGAGTACGTACCAAGGAAGTAAGGCTTTCTACTGGGGCTTAAAGTTCAAATTCTCTTTCTGTCATATAATTCACGTCTGGAGTGAAAGATGATAATCTTGCCCCAAACCTGTTAAAAGTAAGGAGAATTTGTCGGCCACATCTATGAATATCGTTAGTTGTTTTGGATAGAGATCGTCTCCCACGGTGTGCCTGCACAATACACACAAAAATGAGAGTATATAAAGAGAGGCTCACACCTTTTGTGGCCCTTAGTACTCGAGACTTCTGAGTATCTGTCTAAAAATCTGGAAGAATAATTGCGTGTGTTGGGAAGGGAGAGGACTTTTGTTTTCCCTTCTATTCAGCTGAGCCGAAGTCCTCACATGGGGGACGGAATTGTCCCCGTGGCCATCAGTGGCTGCCACTGGTGGGCTCGGACACCTCCAGCCTTCCGCGTGCTTTCTCAGGAAGTTAGGTGCCATCAGCTTTCAGGTGCTGTTCTTACACTCGTGTTTCATGTTGAAACGTCACCTTGAATGCTAGATCATCAGAAAATGTCACCTGTTTTTGTGCCCCTGGTTTGGACTGTGATATATCACCTCGCTAGATTGAATTTCAGTGCTTTCTTTAGAAGAAGTCATGTTAACTTGCCTCAGGAGACTGGAAAATTCAAGAATAAAAATCTGCCAAGACTGTTTAACGCAAAGACACCATCTGCGGCTCGGAAATTCACAAATCACAAATCCGCAGATGCTGGGAGAGTATTCTGGCTAGATAGCACTAGATAGCATGTGTGCCCTGACTATTTTGCTGTTCTCCAGGTGCCTGTTAGTGGCTGGGGGCAGAGTCAGGGCTTAGATGGACTTCTGCTTGGACTTACTGCACTGTTCTTAGGCTGAAATCAGCTGCAGCAGACTTGAATTTGAGCGGACATTCCTGGTACCCTGTTTGCCCGTAAGTGCTTGTATATAGGTGGTGGTGGTGGTGTTACAGTCGTCATTTTTACTTTTAGGATCTACCCCACAGTCCCCGCTGAGGTCCCTACCAGGTGCTGTACAAGTCTCTGCAACAACAGGCTTTTAGCCAAAGTTTTCAGCCTCATTTGAAGATTTGAGAGAAGTGCTTGTGCCACTAAATCCCTGACACCTTCGTAACTCTATCCTGAGACTCGAGGCAGTTGTACAGCAGGTAAAACAAATGGGAACTAAAGTGAAAGGATTTGTCCGCCGTGACAGAGCAGTTCTTGGCACAGCTAGGCATGGAATTCACGTTCCTTTAGCCTTAACGTGCTGTCCTGTGCACTGTGCAGTTAGTTCCTGCCCTCACATCTACCTCTTCACAAAAACGTTACTGTAAAACAAAAACATTTTAAAGCTTTGATTCAAATATTTCCCCTCTGCGAGCACCAGTTGATGAATCAGAATAGTAAGCTGTCATTTCCAGCCCTAACTCCTACATGTTCTGGCAGTTCCACTGTGAAAGACAATAGCTTAGGACATGTAGTTGCAGTGATTTCCATTCTTGACCACTTTTCATCTCTTTGGTGATCAGAGGTGCTCTCTTTAACCCTAGCTGAGCCTCTGAATATTCCCTCTTCTTTATAGCAGCGTTCACTGCTTTCTGATGCTTCTTTGAAGGCATGATTGAGTTAAATCACCTATAAATCCTACTCAGCACGGTATCTGTTTCAAGGTTGTGAAATATACACTTCACAGAATCATTCTGAATCATTAGCTGGTGCTGGGAGAGAGGAAGTATTTCAATCAAAGCTTACAAGCATTTTGTCTTACATTAGCTTTTTGACAAGACCCCAAGGGGCTGACTTTTGTCTTGCTAGTGTCAGATGCATCACACGGTACTCAGAAGTTAGGATGAAAAATCCTCTCCTAAGATTGATCAGAAATCATAGATGCAATGGGATATCTGGAATGGGAGGCGCTGAGCACAGGTAAGCAGTGGCCAGCTGTGTAGCTCTAGGGAGGACGATCCTAGTCCAAGTACATTGACCATCTGTAGTGGAAATAGACTGGGGTTTTATCAATACTTTGCAAAACTGACTGGCTCTCAGTTGTGTTATGATGGAAAGTGTATTTCGTTACCTGCATTTCTACTGTTACTTTACAAAGAGTTTTAAGCTATTTAATAGTCTGCTTTGAACATCTAAATAACAATAGGGAATATGTTTTCCTAGATGATTCTGCTACGGAGGCAGTAACTCCTCTTTGAAATCAAGCATATTTAAAAAAGAGTGCTAATTTGTGAAGATACAATCAGAGGCTTTGCCAACAAATCTTTGTTGCTAGGCGTAGGGTTTTTCAGGTCAAGACCTTTATTCCTGAACAGTGCTGAGCCCTCTGGTGGTGTTTAGCAAACAATAAATACGGTGTGGACTCCAGGAGTCAGCCAAATTCATCTCTGGTGTAATGGCCTTGAGGTTGCTCAGGATGCATCAGGGGTGAACTGAGCCCCTAAGAGAAGTGAAGAAGTAGCATCAGCACTGGCAGCACCTGGCTGTGCCGTCGCTCTGTAACTCACACGGTAGCTCGGGCACAGGAGAGCGTGCTGAGGGAACGAAGACAGACCCGTTGTTCCCCTTCTCCTAATAATGTTCCTTGCTTGCTATTTTTTTTTAATATGTCTTTGGAAAGCGTCACAGTTGTCACACAGCTGTCATGTAGCTGGTCCAGAATCGCTTCTTAACCCTGAGAATTAGATCTGGTGTCATTGCTTCACTCTGGTTTAGTGTGAGCAAAGCCACTCTTCTTTCTGTCCCGTACAGCAAAACAGCCCTTACCTGCTCCCAGCTGGGGACACCTTCCTGCCTCTCTTTCTTACGGTGCACAGCCCATTTCAGATGACTGCAGTGGATCAGTACGTCCGAGTACCGATATGTCAGCATACCACGGAGTCTGCCTGCTGCTGCTCATGGCCTTGTTTGTTTGTGATGGAGATAAGGGAAGGCTGAAAACAGGGAAACAATAGGCAGGGGAATGCTGATGGGAGATAATGAAGAGTTACATTAACATGTCTTGCGCACAGCTTTATGTTGAGTTTGCAGATTTGGAAGCTTGACTGCTCATAATATTGGATACTTCTGTCAAACGAGGGCAGGGCGATTTATCTGAACAGGACTGCCTTGTGAAATCGCCTCCAGGAAAGAAAGGCGGTAATCGGTGCTGCCTCCAGTAGTGCAGGGCAGCAGCCAGCGCCGTGGGGTCTGGGCCCTGGATGGGTTTTCAGGGTGCCTAGAGCTTCCCCAGTTATTTATTAGCAACCGTCAGTAAAATCTGTCTGCTCCGTGCCATGTTTGGATGTAGTTATTAAGAACTTGGATTATGTGCCAGGCAAGCTGTTGATGTGAGACACCTCTGTGCACCTGTCCACTTAGGAGGCCGATCTTCTATCGGTCTTAACTTCAGGAAGTGGCTGTTCCTAATAATTTATTGGGTGCTGACAGCCTGTGCTTTTCTGCCCAGAGTACCTCCTCCCTGTGAAGACTGCACACTGAGTAAGGCAGACGGTGCCCTATAAATCACGATCAAATGCGGCCGTGCTGCAGTGATTCAATATGTGATTCATTTAAGATTGGAGGGGAGGAGGAGAGATGGGAAAAGATGGGATAAAAGCACTTTCCTGAAGAATGCTAAGTGGAGATCACAGATTATTTTCAATTAGATTTGCTGGCATGCAGCTTTTGCAAGCAGGCAGGAACTGGTAGTCGTGTGAACCGTCTGCTTTATTCACGGGAGCAGTGCTTAGATGTCCTTCTCGAGAGCTACTTAAAAAGCAGTTCTGTTTATCTGCAAAGGAAAAAAATTATACCGTTGCTCTGCTTTTCAGCCCTTAGGTTATGTCTAGTTTCACCACGGTCTTGTTGCGCATTTGTTCTTGAATCAAAAGGTACTTTCGATTGATGAGAGCAATTAGACAATTTGGAGGTGGCTGTCTGTTAGGCCTGGCTTGAAGGATTTTGGTGTCTCTCAGAAATTCTATACTGAGAGGTTTCTGATGTGTGTCAAAGAACTCAATTTAAACTCCGGTTCTGGGGCAGTGTGTGTGTGTAATGACGCAGGGGAGGAAGTCCGTCTTTCAGTCGTGCTGCCTGAAGAGGTGTTCAGAAGACTCCGCAGCTTTTGTCAGACTCGCTTTCTTGTGCGAATGACTTCAGAGTTCAAAGAGACTGCTACACAGACCTACCTCTGAGATGGTGGTCCCCGGGGGCAGCAACCAGCAGCCTTTGTGGATGATGGCTGACTGACTCTGCTGGCTAGCGTGGAAGAGGTCAGTGGGACAGCTGTGAAAGTCCCTGCGAGGCAGAAGGAGTGCAGGGTTCGCGGTCTGAACCCCAGTCGTGTCCTGGGAAGACTCGAACCCTGTCGCGTCCAGTTCTGGACAGACGAGGCAGCAAGGTACAGAGTGATCAAAGACCAGGGCCCTGCTGTGGCAAGCCGTTTTCCCGGAGGGCAGAGGGTTTCCTAGGGGGGTTCCTTTGCACTCTGTGCTGCCATAGGCACTGCAGGTAAAGTTTTGAAAGCATCTGCTTGCCTTGGCAGTCTGTAGGTGACTGACGTGCTAGTCAGCTAACCCAGGCAGCTGAAGCTCCTCACGCATCTCGCTTTTCTGAGGGCTGCAGGCAGTCCAGTCCGGTAAGCTACGTCTGCATGACCCCTGCGGGTGTGCCGAACACCTGGACCGGTGGGAGCCAGCAGTGCAGTTAGCTCCTGCCTGGGCGCCCTCGTACCCCCGAAATCAGCAGGGCATGAAGGAGCGCACTGCTGCAGCCCTGGGGCTCCCTTTCTAGATCTTGAGGCGAGAAAGTCCAGTCTGCTTTTGGCCGGTGCCTTGCAGGCAGTCTCTTCAGGGTGCCTGGCTGGACAATGCAGCTTCCCACAAGCTCTGTACAGCTGCACCCGTGCTTTTCTTTGGGTCGTGACTGAGCTTGTGAAGCGGATCTTTACCTTTAGGTACCTTCCCGGAGCAGTCCTGGGTCTAGGTAGCTCACATTCATCTCTCCTTACACTATTTTTTTACCGAGCTTCGCTGCAGCAATAACTGGAGTTTGTGCAAAATGTGCTGGCTGTCTGTACAAGTGGGTGGGCAGGAGTCCCTAATACAAAGGTGTCCCAAGATTTCCAGCAAGGGAGAAGGCTCCTTTAAATTCAGGGCACCAAGAATGACTTAGGAACGGGTCGTTTTCATCTGTGAGTCACCAGCACGTCAGCTTGGGTTCCTCTCCCATTTCCAAAAGCTTCCTGGTAATGAATTCTACCAACTCGTCGCATGCTGCAGCACACCAGCGGAGGTTAGGCGCTGCTCGTATTGTTAGCCCAGACACGCAACGTGCATCGACATATCCACACGGAGCGGGAGTCGCTGAACTCCCAGCGCCCAATATACTTGTCAATGCACATTCATTCGCACTAGGCTTGGAACTTAGGGTTTAATTAGGATTTATTAGAGGGTACATGATACTCCAAACAGAAAATGCGATCTAAACTGATGAGGGTTTTGTCTAAACACACACTCGCGCACACACGTTTGAATGTCAGGCTCTCATTCAAGTTCTTGTCCTCTTCTGTATAAGCCAATATTGTTATCTTTTCTACCGAATCAGAGAGAAGAATGGGTTGGTTTTCTTTTTCTTAGTCAAAGTATATTTTAAACAAAATAATTGGAGGGCTGCTAGCTTTGTGCCTCAAGGCAATGACTGTTAGAAAAACAGTCTCGAGATGTCTTTTTTTTTTCTTTTCGATGAACGTGCTGGGCAGTGGGACAGATGGCCCAGCCCATCCATGGCTCCGAGCGTGGGGCAGCCGTGGGGTGCTGCTGCTGTTAGTACCACTCCAGTGCCTGAGTAAGTCAGAGGCAGCCCCGGACACCCGTGTGCAGTGAGGTCCCTGCGTGGACACGCGGCGGGGCAGGCTTGGAAACACGTCGTGCTTTTGGCCTTTCGCACAGCCAGTCCTTACCCTGGTGTGGTTGTGCCCTGCTGTGCTGTCTGTGAACCTGGTCCAGGCAGCTCACGCCAGACCCTTCCCGTGGCTTTAACCAGCCCTTCCATGTGTGCCCTGACGTGGGAACGGGGGGGAGATGGCTGGGGGTGGGAGAAGGGGTGGATCAGTGACAGAGGCCACTGCAACTTGTCCTGTTCGAGAGAAGTACTTCACCTAGGCAAGGAGAGGAAAAGAGGGAGCTGCTGTATCTCTGCTAATAGATTAAACAATGTGCAGGAATGTTCCCGGGCCGGGAGCGTGACTGCCCGCCCCGGCGAACTGTTAGAACAGTCCCTGGCGAGGCTTTGGCATGCGCCAACCAGCGCTGCCCGGGGTAGTTTTCGAGTACGGTTTGGCAGCAGGCGAGTCTCTGGGACCCTCCTCGGTCGGCTGGTTGCATGCAGCCTCCCTGTTCTGAAGGCTTAGGGTGTTTACTGGTGGAGGCTCAGCCCGCTGCGTGCCAGCTGGCCTCCGTGCCCAGGAATGTTCCCAGGCACACTTAATTTACTTGTAGAGATGTTAACAGTTAGCATCTCTCCCCGAATCTCACATCACCGTGCTAGACTAGTGCTGTGCTGCTTGTCCACAAGCTTTTTGTCACTGGTGCCTCCTGCCACGCAGGGCAATAGGTCTCATGCTGCACACGCGTGAAACCCCATCAAGGTGTCTGCCCTGGGAAGTCCACGGCCACAGCTCCGTCCCACATAGGCTGCTATTGCTAGGGCTGCAAATAACGCTGCTTCCGGGACTGACCTCCCCTGTTGTAGTTCCTGCCAGTTCATCGGCAGTCTAGCTTGCCCTGCCACTTTCTCTTATTTACTTCTCATTAAGTTGCATTTGCTTTGGCATTGTTGCTTTCTAAAGGAGGAATCCCAACTCAAACGTGGAAAACTCCCGCTGATTCTACAGGCAGAGGATTTTGCTGCAATTTGCCGTCTGTTAACACTCTGTATTACCGGTTGTTTTATTTTAGGTGTATGTCTTGTATTCTTATTGCTTATTTTCTTCCAATATTTCTCAGACTTTTCAAGTCCCACTGTATTATTCTTCTTATTTCTTTGCTCTTTACAGTTCTTTTCCTCCACGCATCTCCGATCCATTTCGCTATGTAAGAAGCCTTTAGCATATTCATGATATAGTTACTGAAAATGTATTTTCAATCGTTCTTTAGGTCAACGCAGATCACAGAAAACAACAGGACAATTGGAAAAACATAGTTTTCACATAGCAATGTCTGCTTTTGAATTGGTAACAGTGAACAATATGCTAGGGTGCCTAGACCTGCATGATTTCTTCATTAGTGATCTGGAAGTGAATAGAATATATTTGGGGATTGGCGCACGCTTCATATTCAAAGACCAAAAAGATTAGTACATGCTCCCGTGATATTCCATCAGATTTATGAGAGCTGTTACTTATAGCTGAGATAGTCACCAGGTTCTGTGATGTGAGAGTAGTGGTGTGTGTTATTAGGTGTCCATAGCCAGTCTTTGTTGGAGATTTCTGTCTCTAAGCCAAGACAAGCCAGATATTTTGGTTCATTACAGTTTAATTGTTGTTTTGAGAGTTTTGTTGTTTATTTTTGAAACCTGTATAATGATGCCACGGGCAGATAATGCTGGGGTAGGCACTTCCCAAAGATGCTGAGAGAGAATACTTATGCTAAAGGTTATTAGCTTGGTTCTGGATTTTTAGCTAAGAATTCCAGCAGTTGCTGTTTGAGAAAATACTGATTTCTGTCATATAGTTCCTGCAAATAAATCTGGCTTTAATACTTAATCTTACTATTTCATCACATGTGTTTATACTCAGTCACTCAAATGCTTGTGGGGCTCTCCTCTCACTTTCCGTGCAAACAGGCTTGTTTCAAGAAATCTGCATTGTTTTACCTGGGGGGTTCTCCACGATTGTACTGACTGGTGAGTTTCCTTGTAAAAGATTATATTCATTGAAGCTTTTGGCTCTAACTATGAGAGAAAAGAAAAACAATTTATAGACTTCTCTGAGGGGCATGAAAGAGCTGAAGCCAGTGAACTACTTGTTATTAAAAAATAAGCAGCTATGTGGCATGGTGGCAACCCCCTGGGACACAGAGCTACCACCTCCTCCTTCCGTAGTCCCAAACTGTTAGAACAGGCGTATGTCCATATCCCCCCTCTTGATTTATTTTGCCTAGTCAGAGAATGATCATAAAGCCTTTTATTCGCAGAAGAACGGCTCCGATTGCTGCAGGTGACTGGCACATCAGTAAGTGATCTGGAGTGATTCTGCAGTAAATGAAGCAGCAAGTAGCCCCCCGTGTGTCTTCAGTACTACCACTATATTCGTGACAGGCTGTGCTTTGGAAGGTAAAGCTGCCTCCTGGCTTTTAACTGGGAGCTGAACATCTGAAATGCTTTTGGTTTTAAAACCTCAGAAAAACAGTTTCACTTGGATAGAAGATGACAGTAGTTCAGAATAGATGCGCTACCCTTGGTTTAAATTCTGGTGTTGTATGTTCCACCAGCCAGGCCATATATCCACTGTGATCCAGTCTCCTAATAGGCTTTGATGGGTACATCTCCTCAGTAAAGACAGAAACAGTTGAAAAGCGTGGTGTAAGGCACATCTCCCGCATCTTCTTAAGAGGTACACTTTATTCTCTTCTGGACCACCAGCTCCGCAGCCAAATTAGCCACTGGTAAGAAGAACAGGCCAATGGCCTGAAGGAAAGTTTTATGGTTTAATGAAACAGTTAGAAAACAAATATTAAGTTCTTAATGAAAGAAATGAAAATGAAAAGCACGCAGTAGGCAGTACTTTATGATCCATTAATTCCTTTCTCTTGCCTGCAGAAAGCACATGTTCTGCAGGAGCTGAGCTGATTCTACTGAAACTATTGGCAAATCTTTTATTCAGTGTAGTGGTGCAGGATCAGGGATTTGGGAAGGAAGCTAGGAACAGAACTGGATGGGACCTGCTGAGACAGAAATCCAGCCTGCTGCTATCATGGGTTCTGCATCATAAAATCACTTCCATAAACTTTTCAAAGCGCCATCGCTGATTGTCAGAGTTCTCTGTCCTCACAGCTCCCCTTGGCAGGCTGTTCTAGTGACTCACCTTCTTCTAATCTTTTTGCCCAAATTAATTCATGGCTGTAGATGCTGCTTTGTTCTTGAGCCAATATTCTTCTTTAGTTTGCATGGATCTCCTTTCTGCTAGGCATCCCTCTGACACACATGGTGAGGGCAGCTACGCTCCCCCTGCTTTTCCTTTGGAAGCCGTAACTGCCAATGTTTTCTGGTCATCTGCCACGGGACAGCACTGTGATGGTACAAGCTCCTTTGCCCTGTCCCGGATACCCTACGTGTTACAAAGAACAGAAAACAACGCAGGGGAATGGCACTGTTAGTGCCCCTTCGGATACCACCCCCAACAAACTCTGGTGGTGCCAGCAAGTGAGAAATGAATTGGTGTCCCACCAATATCAAAGCAAACCCATCATCTGCACAGTTCTCTAAATGACCGTTGTGTCCAGCACCTGAATTTCTGGGCAGACCCTGCCGTACAGACATTGGGAACTGCATTGCTGCTGCACGTGGTGGATCCTCTGCCAGCTGGCAAGAAGGATGATGTGGGTCTCACCGTTGACACAGGGCACAGGGATATGGTTTGAGTGGGAACTGTGGGCGGTGGAACATTTCCATGGTCTCTGTATTTCAGTGCGTTCGGTTTTTCATCGCTAATGTCACCTTCTCAGTGTTTTCAGGACAATTATGATTCCTTTATCCACTGAGTTTGTAAGTCCTCGAGGCAGAATCTGCCACTTTCTGTGGGCAAATTCATCACTGAATGCAGAATCATGACAGCCAAAGGTTTTTAGACAGAGAACTGTAACGTGAGTAATTGTCATTAGATGAGCACTTTCAAAGAAGTCCTTTACAAGTGACTTCATGGTTTTGCGAGCTAAGTGCCTCTGTACCCAGGTGGGCTCAAATCAAAGTCTTTTGGCCTCAGTATGTTTGAGCAGAGTCTTTATTGATGGAAGTTTTCATGGAACACATTTTCTCATGGAAATTTAATTTTCTACATTTAAAGCTGTGTTTCTTGCAGATGAAGTGAGTGTGCTTGTTCATTGTGAAGATAACAATACAGCCAATGAATTGCATATGCCTGAGTAAGCGCTAAACACACCAACCTAACATGGAATATAAATCTAAATGTCTTGCACATGCTATGCAAATTCAGGAGTCTTCAATAGGGCCCTGTTTCACCAAGGAGCTGATTCCAGAAAAGTCTGAAAAAGCAGTGGAATAACTTTAACATTATTAACCCACATAAAGCCTCCTGAATATAGTACAAAATCACTCATGTTGATATTGGCTCCCCCCCGGAAAGAAAAAGAGATCAAAGTTTTTTTTTCCCCTGAAAATATTAGTCTTGAGTTTGTTTTCAGATCTTTAATGTAAAATTGCATTTACTTTCTATGTTTTCAGGACTGAGGCATTATTGTTACTCCAGTTCAGTAGGCCTTTTATAATCAGTTCATATACTCACATTTATTTAGCAGCTTCTGAATGGCAGATGATTTTCCCTACAGAAATGGAGGGTCTTTTTAAACATGGAAATATCTTCAAGAATTGCACCTTTACGACTATTCATGGACTTGTTTACAAGGTTAGAACCCCATAAAATATTTAGAAGTAGTTTAATTGGTAAGCTAACACTGAGTTGAAATAAATCACTGAATCTTGATGATTTGTCTATTTTCTCTTCTAGCATATTGTACTTTTTATTGCATTGTAATATCGGGTTATTTAAATTAACAAGAAGAGGAATACTCATTTCAACAAGAGCAGAACTATAATTGTTGCTTGAAAAACAAGAGTATTACACATTGTCTTTCAGTGTTACAATTTCAAAATTGTGCTTGAATATTCCTCTCAAAGCAGAGAATTATACTGTGTCTTAACAGCGTATGTGTTTTAATACCTGCAGGAGAAACAAACAAACAAAGAAACAAACAAAAATCAACCCACAAGGTAACCTCCTGTATCATCTCTTGAGTTTGTGCTTTGTTCACCAGGGCCACATTTACTGGAACTTAGTGCGGCTTTGAGAGGTGCGTTGTGGCTGACTAATGTACTACGACTCAGTGCATTTACACTCCCTGGGCAGGCCATTACATGATGCAAAGAGATGTGAAAAAACCTTTTCAGTTTCATTTTTTGTCTAGCTATACATGTTAACTCCTTTACCTACCGGGACCGAGTGGGAATACCTTTATCTTAAGTTGTTGGTACTGCATCCTGGGTGTATCCTGCTGCCCCTCCTGAGGGCAAGCAGCTCAGTCTGAACTTGGGCTGTTTGTTCCTGCCTAAATGAACCAAAACAGCTAACGTGGAGGCAATGACAAGAGCCAGGATGGCTTCCTTTAAAATTAAGACCATCTCTTGCAACCATGACGTTAGAAGGGAGGTCTTTGCCTGATCAAGGAATGTGGCACAAAATGAGTTCCTTACACCAGGACATTAATTGCTGTTGAGAATATTTACGAACGGGCTTCTTTGATGAAGTGATTTGTTGGTCCTAAGTAACTGCTTTATCTCATCATGTCCACAGCACAGGAAATCTACTGAGAAGTTTTGGTCCCAGCAAAGTATGCTTGGGTTGAAGAAAAGAATTGCACTTTGGAAAAAAGAAGTAATGGAATGCTAAATTAGTAATGGCTTTTGCAGATTGTTTGCAGTTCCATCTTTCTATGCTGTAAAATGATTTTAGTATTTAATTTCTGGAGCTTAATTTGTGCTTTTACTTGGATTTTTTTTTTTTAAATAATTTCTTCTGCTTGTTTCTTACAACAAAAGAACAATATTACAATAGATGGTTTGCATTTGTCTGCCAAAAGCCCCATCTGTTGGTGGAGGATATTCTGAACAAGTGTCTAAGTGACATTAAGACTGACCACCTTCCTTGAATCTCCAAGAAAACGTCTTACCTCTCCTAGGTCTTCCGCCCAGGAAGACAGTTATGTTTGTATTACCTTGACTTCCTTATAGGCTTGTTCACATGCTCAAGAGTTGGATAAATGCTCATCTGCTTGGCTGGACAGGAGTCATGCAGCTGTGTCTGCACTGCTGCGGCTGCAGCTCGTGTAAGCGTACCCAAACTGTCTTTATGTGAAATCTCTTTGGGCACAGCACGGATCTGCTGATGTGCACTGACCTCCACACTGCATTAGCCATATTTCTCAATGTCCAGCCTGCTAGTTAATGATACGGCAGCAAAAGCTGTAGTCATAGCTTGCAGGTGGGTTCAGAGAGCTCAAAGCAAACGAGAATACTGGCCAAGCCCTCACTGGTGTACCCTGCTGCAGGGGGAACAGACCTTACTGGGTCCACAGCAGCGCAGTTACACCTCTGGGATGGAGCTGGTGAGTGTCACCACGTAGTTGCCTCCTCTCTCACAGGCATCTCAGAGTTCCTGCATACTTGCACTCATTAGATTAGATACCTACACTACAGAAGGGAAGCTGATGTCCAGAGAGATTAAATGATTTGCACAGGGTCAGGACTGGTGGAGCTGAAGACTGAATCCAAGTCTCTTGAAAGCATGCCAGTACCTCAACCACAAGGCCACTGTTTCTTCGTAGCATATTTTCCTTTGACTCTAGCAGCTTTTGCAGCTGGCCAGCTTTGTAGAGAAGATCCAAACTCACTGAAGTCAGTAGGAGTCCACTTACTGATTTCCAGCGGGCTTTGGATCCAGCCCCATAAGGAGCTTTTTTCCTATATGCTAGGAAGCTCTGTGTTTCAATGTGCCCTTAACCTGTCCCAGTCATGTAGTAGGGAAGCTGCTTGAGATTTGGGTGGTTTATTTTACCTCGTAAGGACCCATGGCAGATGTTTGAAACAGGGGTAGAAAACAAGGTTATTGCTCCCATCTCCTCACTGGAAATTTCTGCTCCCTCTGAGCACAGCTATATAAACAGCTGATCTGGCATTTAGCACAAGGGAACAGAAACGCCTGGCAGGGTGGTGGGAATGAGTTACTGGAGGTGGTGGGGAAGGGCCAGCAGCTCCAAGCAGCACTGGTGCCGGTGGAAGAAGCCGTGCTGGATCCTGAATCCACCGGGAGGATGGCTGCAGACTCTTTGAGGAGACGGGAACTATCCGAGGTGGGTGGGGAGGAATCTCTTCATGTGCTAATAAAATGCTATGTTTAGTGTGATCGCTGACACCCAGTTAGTATTTTACAGCTGTATGTGAAGATTTCCTTCAGTTCCCCTCAGTCACTACTACTGGCTGCCACGTCCCCAAACTCAAAAACTGGTGGGTGGGAATTCACTGCTTTTTTTTTTATGTTCCCATATTTTCCCTTGTGGGCTCATGCCCATTCTTCTCAACAGACTTGTCTCCGCTCATGAAGGATGTGATTCTCTTCTTTACGCAATCAGTGCTTAGGCTGCCATTGGCTTCTGGGGTGCGGTTTCGTGAGTTTTTCTTTGTGATGGAGGGAAAAGGCTGAGCAGAGCTGAATGCAAAGCTGGTGTGCAGCAAAGCCTACTCAATCTTTAGCCTTTAGCTGTTTTTCTGTTAATTTTTTTTATTATTATTATTTCATCTTACCCAAAGACCACTCAAACTGTCTTTTAGATGAGGCCATCTACTGCAGCCACTGTAGTGTTACTATCTTGACTTAAACTTGATTTAAACTAATATACAGGGTCTAGAAAGGTTCTCCTGGCAGGTCCTCCGCTTGTTTGCTGATACTGCTGAGGACCCCAGAGTCTGGATTCTTCCCAGTTTTCATTGGAGTCTTATTGTAATTGCTGAAGTCCCTCTGTGGGCGTGGGACCTCTGTATAACCAGTGGAAAAAAGTAGTTACTTCCAGAAAACAGTTCAGAATTGAGATGGGATGAAAGTACCTACAGTCTTCGTGGTCCTGTAGTCATTTTCACTGACTGTAGGGGTAGTTCAGTGCAGGTAAACGCCTAATTTAAGCAGTTTGGTGAGGTGCCTTGAAGTTAGGTGAGATGGATTTGTGGGCTGATGACTAGTGACTTCTCATGGACCTCACTAAACTTTCATGGAGCTGCTTAAATACAGATATATTGTTTAATAAGGAAAAGAGAAACCTGTGGGAAAACAAAGAATATCAATAATCGCAAGTACTTACATCTGGCAATAAAGTTTTTGGAAAAAAAAAAATCAGTACAGCAGCTTGTTGCCTTTGAAACTTAATGCTATTAAAATGTTCAGCATGAAGTTTCTATTTTTAAAATAGCAGTTGAAAGAAATGCCCAAGATTAATAAGAAACTAAATTGAAACCATGTTGGTTTGTAGGTAACACAGACGAACATCGAGTTAGTGGGGAAACATTCTTGGGGAGAGCTATGCGTGCGCTCCGGTTTGTGCCACCGCTTGTTTGTTTTTTATTCTGTCTTTCTTAGAAAGCAGAAGGGGGTAGAAACACCAGCCTGTTAAATGCTTTATTTCCTTTTTTAGTCTGTTGTTCAGTCCAGTTTATTAAGCTTTCTGAAACAGCAGACTCCTACAAGTTAAGACCTTGACTACCACCCCAGTACACAGGGAGCTGCTAATACAAACCATTCTGTGGCAGAACTGGACCACAGGCCTGCCCGTGGAAAACTTCTGGGACAAACGAGGAGACGTAGTGATCATGTGGGGTCTGGTGGAAGGGAGGTTGGAGCATCGTGCGATTTACCTGTGAGGCAGAAGCCTGGTGTCCAAGAGAGAAGGAGGTCTCCGTCTCTCTGCCAGAGAAGATGCAGCTTAGAGTAGGCGCCTTGCTTTCACCTGGCCAAAAAGCAGGAGGACGGGCTGTGCCTCGAAGGAAGGGTTTGCACAAGCAATTGCAGATCGAAGTTTTTTCCAAGATAACCCCAGCTTTGCAGTTATCTTAATATTATATCTTCATACATCTTAATAATATCTTAATTATTTAATAATATCTTAATTATCTTAATAGCTGTAATTACTAGCCTAGAGGACTGGACGGTACTAGTAGTATCTAGTAATACCTAGTACTTGATACTGGATGAAAAAGCTGACCTTGAGCAGGGAAGTAGGGTGTTGGAAGGTTGGTCCCTGGAGAACAGCTTTGGTTTCATTGGCACTGTGACCATTTACACCATGTAAAGATCTGGCCCACTGACTGCCGTGGGGTTAGGATGATTCATGCCAGCTGTGAGAGCTGTCCCATATGGTTTTTATTTTCTCCCAGATTATTATTATTATCTTTTTTTTTTTTTTTTTTTTTAAGTCCAAAGGGAACCGACTGTGTGGTAATAATAGAGAAATGAGCACTGGAGGACCCTGTTAGCAGCCTGCAGAATGTGCAGATAGCTGTTTGCTTCATGAATTGTTAGCAGAAGCAGTGAACGTTACCAGCAGGCACCACGCGGAGCTGTGCGTGGAATAACCTGCAGTGAACAAACAGCACAAAGCGTCCGATGTATATTTACACGAGGGAAAAGTCTGTAAAATATTGAAGTAATACATGTATTTATGTATATTTATATGTGCATTATTTCCTTACACTAATACTTGAATGTGGGCTTTGTATTTCATTGTGGGTTTGACTCAAAATGTGCCTTTATGGGGTTGAATTAATGTGGTATTAGGGCCTGATCAACAGCATGCTGAAGGTAGCAGGGTGCTTTCCATTAGCTGTGGTTGGTATTAGTGAAGTGCTCCAAATGCTCAGTGTTCATGAAATCAGTTAGGGATGGCTCCTGCCTTGCACTGTTGCCAGTGACACCGGGATGTAAGGCATGGACAGGGAGGAGCAGACCTGCCCATGCAATGAGATGACAAACACGAAAATCAAAAACTTTTTGAAACAGAAGAACACAAAAATGCCAGGGCAATTTCTGCTGCCCCAAAGTCTGAGGCAGCTCTCAGGCAACTCTCGCAATGGCCCCAGCCTCCTTCCATGGCAAAATGTGCTTCACAAGGCTTACTGCTCTCAGGTTGTTTGATTTTCAGCTGAACGCTTGCGTGTCCTCATAAGCTTTAGGTCTTCTTATGTTTGTGCTCGCAGTTTGTGTTTTATGAATCTTATTGTTTAGATGATTGGGACTGGTGATGGGGGCAGAGCCAGTGGTGAAAGAACATCGGGGAGGGCCATGGGTATCTGAGGAAGGATCTGCGAGTGTTTAACAATGAAATGTGAAAAGCTCTCCAGCTAATTGTTATGATAGCTCTGCTTTGTGTAAAAGCAAGTTACATAAGTTAAAAAGCTTCAATGAATTAAGCTCTGCAAGATGTCCAGATGAATGACAGGAACACAGGTACAAACTGCCTGATGGTAGCATGTTGGAGGAAGTAACCCCTGCTTTTTCTCGTTGACTTGATGTCTCATTTTCACAGATGCTGAGAGCTAGTTACTCAAGCACTTTAGAGTCCCAAGGTGGGCATTTAGGTGTTACTTGCTGTTGGTAGTATTGGTTGAACTTTGTCTGGTGAAGTAACATTTGAAGTTTCAAAACGAGCTTGCATACACCATCAGCATGTCAGGTGGCAGTTTGGCACTCACCGTGCAGTGGATATTCTGAGAAGTTTTACTTTGGAAGCATCAAAACATTTTGATTCAGAAACTTGAAAATACTACATTTGGTAGTACTGATTTTATAGTATTGTATAGTACAGTATAGTATAATAGTAATACTGAGTGAGGTATAACAGTATACACACATGGTACACATTAACATTTTTTTTCATGTAATATATGTATAAGTTGAAACAATGAAATACAGTGATACGGTGAGAATAAAATATATGAGTCAAGATTAACTCAGAAAGGCAAAACATTTAGCTGAAATAAGTTTCTGTAAAACAATTTGGTATTGAAAAAAGGGTGTTTATTATGTAAAACTACTGCATAAAGCTGTTTCTAGCTTTCAACTGAGTTTCATTATTATAAGTGAAACCAGTGATGCCCAACAATTTCCATTGTAGTAGCCTCTAATGTTGTTAAAGTTTTACCATGCATGCTGAAATCATATGTCCTGAGGTCTGCTTCAGGCTGAATTTTTTTGGAAATGATCAGCAGAAACGGATCAGCAATTTCTGAGACTGAGCACAAGGCAGAATACATTATTTTACTTGCATAAAATACGTTACAGCTGTTTCAGAGAAGAACCTTAAAAAAAAAAAAAAAAAAAAAGACTTGAAATCGGGGTGATGCTGGGATGGTCTTATTGGCCTCCCTTCTGAGCATCTGCTCTGGTTTGGCCAAGGTGTGATCTTGTAGAGTGGCTCAGGTGACATGCTGTTTGGGTTAGAGCTCAGCAGCTAAACCCTGTCAGCTCAAGGAGGGCCTGGTGGAAGCAGGGACTCATACCTGCCAGTGCCTTCCTTGGAGAGGAAGAGCTGTCTGGAGCCTCTGCGAGTGCCACATCGCAAGGACCAGTTCTGGGGCAGGCAGGCGATAGCACCTGAACTGCTCAGTTTGCTGGAAGCTTTCCGCAATGCCATCAGCAAAGGGAGAGAAAAGCATCACTTGAGAGGCTGTGTATCTACCTCGGGAACAGCAGACACAACTGTTTTCTTCTTTAGTCCCTGTTCTGCCTCAGAGCACTGAGGGGAGAGGATGAGAACCTGCTGACAGCATCCAAATACCAGAACTCTGACAGAGGCAGGAAAGCCCCAGTGCATGTTTGAGGAAGAGCTGTTGCTTTTCGTAAACATCACTGTTTTGTTAAATTCAACATGAACCATCACCTCCCTCTCCTCTCATATACATCCATGGCCCATCTATTGTGTTATTTTTTAATCACTTTTGTTGTTAAATATGTAGGCAAAGTTTGGAAGAGGACCGTAACTGCAGGTACCCTACGTTCTTGACTGTTCTCATTAGTTAATCAGTCCTTTTTGCTAATGAAAAATCAGCTGGCCTGTAGCAAAGCACGTTTGCTATGTGGGACATCTGCCATTCCTTCTATTCTGCCTTAAACCTCAAATCTAAGTTTTAATGCAGGCTCGCAGACTTGGTGAAACGATGGTGTCCTCGTTGCCAAAGAGGAGCCAGTGGTGCCAGAGATCTAATCAGGTGGTGACACCAAGGACTAGCAGAGATGTTTATGAACATGGAAAAGGTAGTTCTCATGGCGCTCTGAGCCAAATGGCCGGCCAGAAGTAAAGTTTCAATTAGAAGTAAAGCTAAAATGTGCCTGTGTTAATGACAGATCCGTCAGCTGAGGTGCAGGTACTCTAGTGAGAATGTGTGTAATGGGATTATGTGCATGCTGCTAATTCATTTGACATAGCTGCTTACTTGAGTTTGGTAATTAAGACAGATGATCTCTATTGGCTTCACTGAAATGAAATTCCTGCTAAAAATTTAGAATTGTAGCATTTTCCGGACTACCAGATACCAGGGGAAATCCTGAGCATTAAACCGAGGGTCTGCATTGAAAGGGGTCAGTGGCATGTAACAGAGGATCAGCAATAATGCAAAATGGGGCGATTTGCAAAGTCAGAGCCAACGTCTGGGAATACAGTTTCTTTGAAAATCTTCAGAACCCAGTATTTGTGGTTAATTTCTCCAGGATCTTCAGAACGTGTGGTAAATTCCTCCCATTTTTGCCTGAAGACAGTTCCAGACAGTCCCAGCAGGTTCTAGAAGGTTCCGTCTGGTTCCAGCCGGTTCCAGACAGCTCTGGCCCGCTCTGGCAGCCCCAGCGGGCTGTGCGGCCTCACGCGTCTGCGGGCAGTGTTTCACCTCAGTGGGCAGTGAGCACAGTAAGTGCCAGCAAACAGGACAGGGTCGATCGGCAGCAGTTTCTGTGTGTGTCAGGGTGTCTGTGTTTTCACCACGTCCCTGAAAAGCTCCAAATGAAGAAAAATTGTCACACGACTGTGGCAGGGTGGTGCTCCGTTGGGCAATGTGGATGCAATGTGCAGCTGCCAGATACTTTGTGTGAACACTGGTGCCGTGTACCCATGAACTCCTTTCTGTAATTCTGCCTCCTGAAGGAGGGATGAGCTTAATTCTCATTTATTTTGAGTTGTGCTCACAGCTTGAAACGCCTTGGGGCTAACTTGCTTTCTTTGGGTCGCATTTTGTGCCAGTGGCCTCTCACTTCTGCACTGGCTCTGGATGTGGAGCGGAATGTAACCTGGTTGTCCAGGGCCGGCTGCTAATTACAGCTTTAATTTTATTGTGTTTAGGAGGAGACAGATATCCATCCTTTTCTTACCTCTAACTACAGATCTGAAGAAAGGCATGAGGGCAGATAAGGGGTGTTGACAGAGCGCATGGCCCCGATGGCAAATTGCCCATCAGGTGAGTAAAACCTGCTATTAATGAGCCATGGAATGATGATTACTCTAACAACATATGTAGATAGATACAGGCATATATCTACATACACATACAGTCATTACACACAGGTAAACATCTTTGTTTCCATGTGTTGTTCACGGAATCAATTAAAAATATTAGAAAGGAGAAGAAAATGTAAGTTTTATATTACTGTGTACAAAATTCCATGTGTTATACATGCTTCATTTCTTCTGGGGACTTCTTGAAGAAGTTACTAATATATAAGCAATGAAACTTAAAAGAAACCAACTGGAACCTAAACAGTTTCTTGTAATTTCTACAGTTTTATAACAAGCAAAAAAAATGCACTTTAAGGCAGCAGAAATGAGCTATTATTATCCTGTAAGAATGTAAAAGCAAGGCTGTTCTCTTAGCTTTAAATACTGCAAAAAATAATTTTGAAAAGGGTAGGCTGTAGTTTTGTTACAAATTGCAGCCCCTTGCTTTAAAAGTGAAACAGCCAATTTGTATCAGTTGAAGCTCTGTCTGTGCATTGTTCATCTTTTATTCAGAATTCTTGGATCACACTACATTAGAAATTGCTGTGGTAGATTTTACCATAAATATTCAGGTTCTGTGGTGCATTATTCCTTGAGTAATTCCATTGATTTCAGAACTTGAGGCCAGATTCCTCTGGAAAGAGGAACAGCTGATCAGTCCTGAAATATGAATATTACATGGCCCACTTTGTGGTGTGGTGATGAACTTATCTGGTGTAGCATCAGCTCTGCTCCTTGTTCCGTGCACTGTTTGGCAGTCATGTTGGGCCCTGTACAGCACCTCTTGAAATTGATAGGAACCTTTCCACTGAGTTCATCAGGTATTAGGTAGTTAGGGATCTTGAACTAGATCAAATAGCTGCTATTAATGTAGCCTGGCCTTCTTCCAGCTTTAGTTATTGCCTGTGGTGCTTATGCAATCTGTTTGGTATATAATTTTCTCACATTTCATAAAAGAAAGAGAATGACTCAGAAGCATGCTATGCCACTTGGTATTTTTGTTTGTGTATTGTCACTTACCTCTATTCAATGAAGATAAATCCAGCAGCCATCTAGCTATCACCCTTTCTATAAGTGTTGATGTTTCTGAACACTGGTGTTACATTTATATGATTAACCAAAACGATTACAGAAGTTCAAAGCCATGTTCATGTTCTCTTTAAGTACTCATTTTTCAAAATTGGGATGTACGCTTGTTACTGTTGAAACACAAAACGTTTGGCCATGCCTCAAAAGCATGCTGTAAGTCTTGATGGAAAGATCCTGTCTCAGTGCTGAGGATGTTTCAGAAATGAAGCTGGTTGAAATAGTTCCAATTTTAAGACAGTGTCAGCCCTTTTAATTTAAATTTCAGGCAGGCTGTTAAGAGTTGAAGAACAGGGACGCAGTCACTGAGGAGCCTACCATTGTTACAGGCACGTGAATTTAGCATTGGAGAAGGGTGTGTTTTCGGCGCTACTGGCTGAAGAAAGCCAGATCACTATCCAGAGTTTGGTAGCTCTCATCACACTACACGATTTCTCTCAGCTCCGTTTCCAGCAGCAGTTTGTCCTGCTCTCTGCTTTTTTACTCTTGTTAGTTGAATGAAACAGGTGTTTCACAGAGAGACTGAGTGCTTACAGCTCTAATCTCTCTCTCACTACTGGATCTTTTGTACTGTCTGGTGGATTAATAGGGGGTGAGGTGCTTAAAAAAATAAACAGCGAGTGCAAATAGTGGGAAGGAGGGGGGAAGGAGTGAAGCCGCATGTGTCTGATTGAGCGTGATGATGCCATTTATTTAGCAGAAGAGATACAGTAGTCAGGAGATGCTGTAAGAGGAAGAGCTCCTTTGAAGGAAATAGTTCAGTATACCATGGAGAGCTATTACACCACCAACGGTGAGGCAAACCGCAGCCTGTTAGTGGCCAATGGAAAAAGTTCATTGGTTTTGAAGCCTCGGAGCTCAGGTGCAGTGAAAGAGAATAGGGGCTCATTGTTAAGGCAGGGATCAGCACTCCCTTTTGTTCGTTCCCCTGCCCCCCTCCTCCTTTGGCACTACAATAATAATATCTTGTCACTCCTAAGACATGCTGGCATAGATCACATTCACTGATGGATGTTCAGTCAATGAATGTACTAAAATGGTTTGTTTCTGTTGATATATGTCTTTGTAGGCTCCTCTAAAGGGAATGTAAATAAATGAACCCTTCACCAGTGATTTCTGTCACTGTAGTCCAGTTTAACCCCTGAGTGCCTCCTGCTAGGATGGAGGCAAATGTTTTACTGTCCTATATTGCTACTCCTTTTGCCTCTTTCCTGAGTTTCACTTATATGGTGTGCAGTTGGAATACACAGGCAACTTTCTACCTGTAAATGCAAATCACTTTTTAAAATCGGTATTCAGTAAAATGAGGTAGAGAAGTTGAGATGGGCAGTCAAGAAAGGTTTGAGCCGAATGTCTGCTGAGACCACTGAAAAGATTTCTCATGAGTTCATTGGGAACCGTGGGGGTGAAGACAAGCTTTTGAGATTCACTCCTTTTAATCTGTGTGTGAGACCTGGTTTGTATGGGTTTGTGAATTGTAGAACTGGATTTTTTTTTCCCCCTGTGGTCAGTTCTCATTAGCATACCACTGCAGTGGTACTTGTCCTTAAGACACTGGAACTCAAAAACATTTTCAGAAAATATCTGGAACAAATTTGTCCTTAATGATTAACCATAAATAGCTTTTGTGGAGAAGACAGGCATAATTATTCTCAAGAGAAATGTTTCCTCTCGTATGGAAATGAGAGTTTTGAGAGATTTGCATAGTTTTCGGAGGTCTGTTCTGGACTATAAAGTGCTCATACTTGCTCGTACTTTACCTGTAGGATCACAAAATGCCATATTCTGTAATGGTGCATTCAAAGAACCATTTAATAACCACAGTGGCCAAAACCCATTTTCTTAAAGTCTCTTTACTCTTAAAGTAAGGGGGCTTGCTTTCCAGAGAAATCTGTATACCAGCAGAAATGTGCTTCAGGTGAAGATGGAAGATGGTGAAGATGGAAGGTAACAGGGCTGATGCTGTCGGTGTAATTTCAATTGTCATTTGGAAAAACTGCAGAACTGCTTACAGTTTCCCTTCTGTTTCCATAATCAGACAAATCTATCGTGGAATAGGATATGTAAGTACAGCAGACGTTGAGAGTGGTGGAGTGTCATATGCGCGTGCAGAAATGCTCAGAGTGCTTACACAAAGCATGACAGGGTACAATCCACGTAACCTTGTAACTAGTTCCTGTGTTGGGACTATATACGGTCCTTGTATGGTGTATAGGGAACAAAGGCAATTAAAAACATCATTCTCCCGCTTCATCCTCTTGTATGTAGGAGATGCAAATGCCATATTTTGCCAGGAGACCAAACATTGACAGAGATCATCCCTTCCTAAAATGTTATTGCCAAATCTCATCTGCTCTGTAGTTGTAAATGCAAACATACTCACTGAAGGAGAAAACCTTTTAAAGATGCTGTTCTGCACCACTTTTAGCCTACATGCTTGCTGTCCTGATAATAACGTGCTATTTAGAAGCTGTGTTCCGGAACGGGGAACTTTGTACCGCCACCACCTTCTCCTGTATATTTATTGTAGTGTAGCCTAGGGAATTTATTGAATACTTGGCTATGAGGACACTGCAACATCCAGTATCTCCATATCATTTCTTTGTTATTTGTGGTCACAGCGTAGTAACATGCAGTGCCAGATGTGAGTAAGAAGGAGGGGTGCAAAAGGGAACTTCAAATGACTGTGATGAATAGTTGAAAGTGAACAGAGGGGCTTTTAAACCTGTTTAAAGAAAGCCTAATGCTCTGCTTCCCTAAGCAGCAGGCTGCTGATGATGGAAAAGTCACAGACATACCTGCAGAGATTTGGGAAGCTCTTGTTTCAGTAGGTCTTTATGGCAGCTAAAAAAAATTTCTGTGTTCTTGCCAACTTGGTTGGTGTGTCTAAGTTGGGTTTCTTTGTGCTATCGGGACAACGTGCAACAACTTGGACAGTGCTGAATTCCAAACTATTTAATCTTTGTACCACACTGTGAGCAGTTAGTTACCCACAGCAAGTCCGGGCTCTGCTTTTGTCGGCTGTTGTACCATACAGTGTCAGAATGGGTATGTTGTGACTCACTGAAGTCACACCGAGTGAAGAATTTTGCTGGGAAAACAGTTCCTTGTCATCAAGACCATTGCCAACGTGACCAAGTTCAAATTTCACGTGGTTGTAATCTTCTTGTCAATGCACCTTCAAGGTGTGAAACATAAAGGACTCGATTTCCTTGGTTTATGCTGATTGCCTCGACAGAAAAATGCACTCGAAGAGCCTTAGCTCTGAAGGTAACACAGTTTGTGTGGGGGTGAGCTAACTGGCATAGCAGGCCATGCCTCCTCACACAGACGTTTAGGAAATGGCAAAGCAAATAAGCCCAGTGGTGCCAAAATCAGAGCGATAGCTGATGAAGCCCTGATGGGGAGAACAGCCAAACAGTGTGAATGGAATGTCAGTAAGCACAGAAGTTAAAAATATACATCTCAAACCTTGAGGACACTCTGGGGACTAAGAAGCTATATTGATACTAGACTTCAAAAGATCCAAACAAACAGCAGGTTTTTCTCAATGCACAGAACTACATACTTGTGATGTCAGAGAGAAGTTATTTCTGTGCTGCAAATCTCAGGACAGATGCCTAAAAAAACAGTCCAGACACACTGCTTCTTATTTCATTTACATTTATAATTGTTCTTATTTTGTTTTCATTTGTCTTAGAAACTTCTAGTGACTCCTAAATTTCCTTATTTATAGCTAATGCTTGTTTAGGGGAGAGTGCGTGGCCTGTCTGGTTCTGAGCAGCATTTCAGAGCGCTGCAGTTCGGCTTGTGTCTGTGCTGGGTGACCTTGCACAAATAAATCAGGAATAATAACACTGATCTGCTTTCCGAGATGCTTTGAGATACACAGATGAAAAATGCCAGAGGAGAGAAAGGTGTAAACCTAAAGCCAGACTTTTCCTGGATACTTCTCAGTATTGTGAGGACCAGTGGCTTCCCAGTTTCAAACCCAGTGGAGACCGTGGCTGTCTTTTTTTGTAAACAAATGGTGGTAGGTATGATGGTTCAGTGGAAACTGCTGGAAATATCCACAGTTCTGGTATCTCCATCTGCGTTACCTTGTGAAGCAACTGGGAGCTGCTTTTGCAGATAGACTTTAACTGAGTTTGAGCTGTCTCAGGAAAACAGAAAAAAGAGTAAGGTAGAAAATGTTGATATTAGCACCCTGGTTGGTCTACTGGAGAAGCTCATATAAAAGCAAAGGCAAGACAAATACAGAGCAAATAAGAAAATAAGGCGTACCAATTGTTAATAGAAGAGAGAAGCTCTGGAATAATTCACTGTGGTACAAAACCTTTCAATCAAAGCTGTAGGCTGGATTAATTGATGGCTGTGTTCTATGAACAGATTGGTGAACTGTGGTGATACTCTCCGAGGTGAAGAACCAGGCAGTGCTGCAGAGGAAACTGAAGAGCCAGTTGTTACAGCACGGTGTATTTATGATAAATGCCAGTCCCCATCTGGGGGCCAAATCACACGGTGTTATGAGTCTGAGAGAGCTGCAGCTAGCTGTTGCAGGAAGAACAGCCTCCCTCACGGCAGCACAGCTATGCAGGTAGACGTGAGTGCAAACAGCAGCCTCAGAACATGAGAGACCTGCCCATCCTCGTGTAGAGGCTTCTTTATCTCTGAGAACATAAAGCTCCTGTTGTTTTGCCCAGGCTGGGCTTCCCAACAAAAACACAGAGAGTGTAAGAAAAGACATAAGAACAGGGTTTTGAAAGATATATGATAAAGCAGCATCTAGATTCACCAGGTAAAATCAGGGCCTACTGTCCCTACAGCTGAGCAGTAGCAGGCGTCCCTGCTGTGCCAACACTTAAACGCAGAGGGAGCAGCGTTTCGCTCAGGGATGGCTCTGCCCACGTAAGTCTAACTCGTTGGAGTGTAAAAGGGAAGAGCTGTGTTTGAAGGAGACCATTTCTGTGCATTTCTTCTCATTCTGTTTTAGAGAATGCTGTTGTCCTCATGAAGAAAAAAACCCTCCATAACCTGTTTTGTATTTTTAATGCATCCAGACTATTTGTAGGAGAATGAAGCTCAGGTTGCTGAGCTTTACTTTCTGTATCCCGCCTTGCAAATGCCCTTGGTTAATCTTGTAACTTCTGTGCTTCAGTAGTGCCAGAGGGCTCTGTAGCACGAGGTGAGCTTCAGCTGCTTGTAGAGCTGGATTTGAGCTCTGTTCCTGAGAACTCATCGCAGGGCAGCGTGCTACAAAGTGGGACACTTGAAAGCTACGAGCTGGGGAGAGGGAAAGTGCTGCATGAGCAAGAAGTGAGATTATAAACTAGAATTCAGCTTGGTGTGTTTGGAGCCACATAAATAGACAAGGGGGTTGTAAAAGAAAACCGTCAAGGATTCAGAATTGCAGCCAAAGAGGAGGGAAAACATAACACGTTCGTACCCTGTGATTTATGCACCAAATAAGTTTGAATTCGTCACTGATGTGAAGTGGGTTTGGAAGGATTAATAAGCCTTACCCAGCACTTATTGTATGATGATCAGCTATAAATCTTCTCTGAGTGAAATAGGAAGCGGTCAAATCCCTTCTCCCTGGAGATGGGAGGTATTGGTACCATTGTTCAAGGGGAGCCCTGTCTGAATTCTGCTTTATTTCTCAGGGTGAGGCTACCGATTGCTCACAGCAACTTGGCCATTTCCCACTTGCACAGAGGACACGTGCTGCCCGATGGGCTGGTAAGGGATGGGAGCACTGGGTGAGAGCATGAACTTGCAGTTCCTTTCTAGGAATGGGTCTGTTTGCCCGCAGAGCGAACAGAAAAAGCATGGAAATGCTGTAGGTTGCAAGCTCTTTGTTGTTGCTTTTCTTGCTCTGTGTCAGTCCTGAATGACTTTTAAGCTCATTTAGCCTACTTGTTGCGGTTGTTTGAAGTGGAAAACTTTACATTAAGGACTAAAAATCCCGGTCTAGTTGATGCTTTGCCCATCTGGCTTTGCACCAGAAACAGTATGACTTTTGATTTCTTCTGAGCACGTGTCAGCTGGTGACCCACCACACCTTCTCTTGTGTGGCCTGTGTAAGCCGATGCCGACTGGAGCTTCAAAGAGTGCCTTTCCTCCCCGTAGGACTCTACCTCACACTTATTTCCAATAAACTGCCATCCTCTTGATTTTCCACAAGCACCGGTGTAATTGAGTGGTAACCTCAGCGTATGAAAATCTGTGCGGCAGATGAAGAAAATATCATTAGGCTCGAGGCAGCTGGAGTGCAGTCATGAAGCACACGGGGCTCAGCTCCCTTACGCGTATTTAGAATTTAAGAGAAAGTCTCTTCAGCTGTTTGATGGAGGTGAAATTCTTACTGAAGCAGGAGAGAGGGAGTGTGAACTGTTTGACCAAACAAGTTGTTGTTCCTCTGAAGAGTACGGAAGAGCAGAGTTACCTGTCCGTGGGAAGAGGTGAGGCTAGGTAGGCAGCTGTGAGCCCCCTGGGGTATTGCTGTCACGGAGTCAGAGTCGTTTGGGCTTTAGAGGGAGAGGCACGAGAAGATGCATTGTGTGTAACACACAGTGAGTCCTCCCTATGGCAGAACAGACTGCTGCTATGTTACCAAAGGTATCTTTTATTACTTTCTTTATTATTTAAATGAATCTTTAATGGCTTTCTGTTAAATGTACCTGAACTTACCCAACTGATACTTACAGCAACGTGGCTGCTGCAAACTGATTGCACAGCAGGTAGCTGCCCCGCTCAAGGCATGCTGGTGGCCTGAAGCACGAGGCTGCGATGGACCTACAACCAGCACTTGCTCTCGAGTCCATCCTTAGAAATGTCGAAGGCTTCTCTCCCCTGAGGGTACACCACAGAGGTCATCGTGGTTGCTGAGAAGCAGGATGTGTGGAGTAGAAACAATACCTGCACTTTGCAGCGTAGCTGAGTGGTCCTAGAGAGCCAGAGTAGTTCCTAAGCCAGGAGTCACATGTATGTGTCACCAGCACAGCTGTTGACCGAAGAAGTAGTTCCGGCTGGCTCTTTCCCGTTTTCCAGTGAGGGGGCATTGCCTGTTTGCTTCTAAGTGGACCTTGGAAGAAGCTGGAATACCCAAATGAAAATCAAGTGAGAATTGCCTTGGGTTAAATCTAACTTTTGCGAGTCAATCAAGTCTGTATGGAAGCGCTTGCAAAGCTGATGGGTAGAGCTTCTCGGGATTAGGCTCCTGGTAGTAATCTTGTGAATAATGACCATGGAGCCAGGACCATAAAAGGCATTAAAATACTCTTCCTAAGTACACTTACCCCATGCACAGCTATGGAATGTGATTTTGAAATGCCTCAAATTCACACACAGAATCTGTCACCGTTCCCTGTGACCTTGATCAGGAGCATTTCTTTTAATGCCTGTTATGCTTCCAGATAAGCCGAGCACCACCCATTGACCCAGGCGGGTCATTATCCTCTTCCTCTTTATCAGGAATCCTTCAGCCAATTAATCACGCACTGCTCTGCAATCTTGAGGCTCAATTATGCCTGGACAAGTGTTGCTCAGCTGTTCCTCCTGCTACACATGTGGCATATCCTGAGATTAGCTCCGATTCACAGAAGGTCACTGATTCGGTATCAGGCGCTAAGAAAAGCTGGGCTGTCTGGGAGGGAAGTGACACCATCTTAGAAGCATTTTATCACAAAGTAAGTGTAGATGTCTAAAAAATCCTGCTTGCCACCACCACATCACAGCAAGTCCTTTTCACTCACTGTTACCTCTCATCCTGAGACAACTGACTAGTTTTTTCTAGATGGAGATGTCAGCAGACTGATAACCTGTTAGTAGCGCACCGATGACAGACGGTAGCTAGTCCTCCTTTGGGGAGAAGATAGCTTGACTTGGAATTCCTGCGAGAAACCTGGTTTTCCCCTGTTCTGCGAAAACCCATTTTATACACATTAACTGAGCATGTTCTGTGGCCCACGCAGGTACGGTGGAGCACCCACTGAAATTAGGAGCAGGCTGCACCTGGTTCTGGCCGCATGATTCGCCATTTGTGAGGGTCTTCCTTTGTAACGTTTTTTTTCTCCAGTTGCACAGAAACACCGGCAAGTATGGAGATGAGATGCTTGCAGTTCTATAATGTGATGTTCCGCTTTGAGAAAAAATTGATCATCCAGTTTCTATAAGAAAACTTGGTTTAAAAATTCTGAATTTAATGTCTTCGGATATTACTAGGCTTTTATTAAAAAAAAAAAGCACTATTTTGAACCAGATAAGCAGATGCTGAATATGTAATTGTTTACTATAAAAAATGTCTTCTGTACAGAACAGCTACCCTTCATTGCTCTCAGACTCAAAATAAGTTTTATTGGAAACCCCTACAGAAGGAAAGCAGTACACACACCGCAGCTGCGGACGGTGCCACGTTGAGTCAGCCAGCAGCCAGGGGCTGGTTCTGCACCCTGCCCCCGGCCAGGGGCGCTTCGCGTGCTGGCGTGGACACAGAGAGGTACAGTGAGGTTAAGCAGGGCTTGGAGCTGCGTCCGAACAATGTGATTGAGCTGGGGCCGGAGCAGCTGGAAGCGCACAGCAGGGCTCTGTGCTCACTCGAAGGGCTGAGCCTGCCGGTTTGACAGCTGGAATGCTGCTGCCTTGGAACACCCAGCTATTCTGCACCTCGCTTTCTGCAGACAGAGCTATTGCTGCTACACATCAGCTTCTAAATTTGCAGTACTGGCTAGAGCTGTTGTGGCTGAGACATCGCACAGAAGTGTAGGCAAGGTAGCCCCAAGTTACCACTGACCAGACTGGGGAAAAGCGCAGTGTGTTGCCCCAGGTTAACACAACTAATAAATGGCAGGACTAGGAGAAAAACCCGAACTGTGCTGATTTTCAGGGTTGCAGGTAGGAGTAGGCTGTACAGTTCAGTTGGAGGCAGCTCATTTACCCTGTAGGGTTCTCAATAGAAACCAAGTAGAGCTAGGAACAGAGCAGATACGACAGCTGGCTTCTTAGTATGAGAGCGAAGGACGTTTTATTTTATTTTTTTCCATCAAATTGAACATTTTTGTTCTCACTGCTGTCCACCCACAGTTAGCCCTTAAATCATCTGGTAAAGACAGCAGAGACTGGGTGAGGAGGTGCGGAGCGGTGTGTGCCTGTTACTGTGGTCACCCAGGTCAGCACGAGTTAGTGGATATTAATGCAGCAGCTCTCTCCTGGGCTGCTTTGCAGAAAGGACACCTAGCCAGAAAAAGGAGAAATTATTGGAAAACTTGAAAAATAATTGAATAATTAACTTGAGCCAAACTTTTACTGCTCTTCATTTTTCTACTAGTGTATTCAAGTTATTCAAGGTATCTTTGCTATCACTGGAAAGCACAAGAAATTTTTGGCCATGTATTCAGGATTACAGTTTGCCACATAACTTCCCCCATTGTGGTATTTATAAATAATTCTAAAAAACTAAAAATAAAAAGTTCTTTCTCATCTTTGGCCCTAAACCTTTCAACCTCTTTGGCTAGGAATTAAAATATATGGCATATAATCCGAACGGGATTAATTATGTAGCGCTGTTTCACCAGAGCTGTGTCTCCGGTGCTCTGCCTGGGTCTTGGCAAAAGGAAGAAAAACGGAGTGAATTTTATTTCCCCCATGGCCTAATTGTATCAGGTCTGTCCAAAAGCATGCCCTTCTACTTTTGTTACTGCATTGCCATGTGTTGTTCAAGGATTATTTCTTGCTTGGAAAAAGCAAAATATTTTTCTTGTTTTCAGTTAATTTCACCAGTTATAAAATACAGCTTGAGCTTCATGGTTCATTATTAAAGCTAAGTAATTTGTGTTCCGATGTCTCAAATGGAAAGCTTAACATCACCGGGCTCCTTTTAACGGCAGGGATGCAGAGGCCCAGGAGTACAGTAAGTTGCCCGGGATCACTCCGTAGCTCAGGAGTGGACTCAGGAGTAAACCCCACGTTTCTCTGCTTAGTCCGAGCAGCGTCACTTTCTTTGGGGTCACATAAAATTGAGTTGAATTATAAGACATACTGTTGATGGGTTTGTGGATGAGCAGATTTTTAATAACTGTGGTACTGGCCAGCGAAAATACTTGTGTTGAGATGCTAATTGTCTATCAGGTGTGACTGTATGTGATTTAGCAGAGGGACTCCATGAGATTAGGAAACGACAGAGCCACATCAGGATATCCGACGAGTAATCTTGAACTGCAGTAAGGTGCAAATATTTCAGCCAAACAGATAAACAGAGCTGAAAGCCTGACCTTGTAATGAGTTACATGGTAAAACAATTCAGTGTTTGGGCTTTAGAGGTGGAGATGAGATGGGGCCCTAAGCACTGGGAGCTGTGGCCAGCTAACAGTGCTGTAAACGTGCCTGTCAATGTAAAGAATATCGAGTCCTGTAAATATCTGTGCTGTGTTCTTCCTCTAAATCTTCTAGTTCCTCAGTGCTGCTTCTCTTCCCCTTTTCTCTGTAAGAAATTAGGGACTCTGTCAGTGATGGTTGCGATACCTTTCCCAAGGTCCTTGGTTCGGGCTGGATGTGGACAAGGTTTGGATTAAGGTCCCGCAAGCGAATGCCAGCATGTGTGTAAGCTCTGCTGTGTGCCTCTCTCCTCTAATTTATTACCTTCCAACGACTGAATACAGAGGAAATTAGAGATTCAGATTTGTACCTTCTCCCCAGAAAAAGAAAAAAAGAAAAAAAAAAAGAAGAAGAAAGGGGGAAGGATCCCACCAAAATTGCTTTGTGATTCACTGTGGGGTCATGACCCCATCCCGCTGAGACCGCTGTTCGAAAGTAGTAACTCGGTAGCTGGAGTTTTTTAAAGTGGTTGTTGATTGGCTTAGCTGTAAGAAAATCACATTTCCCTGAAACTCTTAGGGATACTTTAAATGGGTGGATTATCCAGCTGCCTGATTAGAAGTTTGGGTTATGTAAACACTGCGTGTTTAGATTTAGGCTTTTCAGTCGAAGTCCAGGCAGCTGTTTGCACTTAACTCCATCAAGAAGCCCAGTTAATCAAAGAGCAGGAAGGATTTTTTACCTCCTTAAACCTGTGTCATTATTTCTGCTGTCCAAACTCTTTGGAGTTAGGCTTGCTGCAGCGTAGAACAAGGTATTTGGGGCGTTCTGCTGAGGAAACAGGAAAAATGGATGGGGTTTTGGTTAGCGGGATGTTGTGCCTTGTGGATTTTTCCCCCTTTGCCATGACATAGTCATTTCTCCAGTCAAACCTGCGTCAAGCCTCAAAATTGCAGCCGGTTCGTACCTTTCAAGCCGTGCCGTGGCGGTGATCTGTGTTGTTACACAGTCTTTGATGACTTCTCTGCATATTTGAATGCTGAAGGATCAGCTTGCTTTTGCAACATTAGTGAACAGACCCTGAAATTAAATCCTTTTCCGACGGAGTGGGCAGGGAGCAGGCAGGGATCTGTGCGGGACTGGGCAGTGTGCGGCACCCTTCCACCGCTCGGGCCTCGATGTCCGTGTCTGTAGCTGGAGAACAGCAGATGTCAGTGACATTTTTCGTGGCCTTGGTGCTTTTACACCACAAGGATCCTACGCCCTGCACCTTCTCATTATTTTTAAACTATTATTTTTTTGGAATAGCTCCAGCAAGTCCACTCGGGGCACTCATAGCCCAAAGCTGTTTGTGTGCCGCGACATGAGGTACGTGTTACACTGCCTCGTGGTGCTTGCTCAGGGAGAGAAACAGCAGCAGAGGACAAGGTGGGAGGAGGAGGGGATGTGCTGGGGAGCAGGGAGCTGCCAGCCCGCGGGGACACAGGGGCCAGCAGCACGTCCCCGCACGCACTGGGGCACGTCTGTGCTGCAGCTCAGAGCTGTTTGGGCCAAGGAAGAAGGAACAGGGAGAGTTCCACTTATAATCCTTGTATCACGGGTTATATGCCCTTTCCTGTCACCTTCTACTTGCCTGGGGTTTTTGCTAGGCAAAAAATAATTAAATAGGTTGCTGTTTAAGTCAAACTTGAATTTTGGAATATTGAATATTTGGGGAGCTTATTAGAACAGGAGATGGGGGCACATCCACCTCAAAGCTGTGATGCGCTCATGTCACTTTCCTGCACACATCCCATTTCCAAACACGAGGACCTGCGTACCCTCTTGGCACCGGATTCCTTTTAGGGACCTCTTGGCTGTGTGAGTAGATAGGACAGCAGGGTAACCAGCCGAACACTTCAGGTTCCAAGCAAACTGAAGAGTCTTTGTGTAGCAAAAAGACAGAGTCATTCTCCAGGAAAAAAAAAAAAAGAAAAGAAAGAAAAGGAAACTTCTAAAAATGTGTTTTATTTTTTGTGTTCTGTTTTAACCCCTACCCATTTCGAAATTTCAGAAAAAAAAAAAAAGAAAGAAACCTTTTGTGGAACAGCTTCTCTCAGCAATTGTTTCTTTACATACTTCGGGCTGCAATTATAATTTTGCTTTTTAGTTACAAGTCGCTGATACTGATTGTTGATTTCTATTTTCAACATCTTTTTCTAACCCTAGAGATACCCAGAGGCAAACAATAAGCACTTCAGTGTGCAGCTCTGATAGCATGTGTACTTGTCATTAGCTACAAAAAAAATACGCTTCCTTGTATTTACACTACCAGCCAGACTCTTTGCTACCCAAGCAAATAATAATTTTAAATAATAATGCAGTTCACATTTGTAAAGAAGTAAAAAAAGGCTAAGCTTTGACAAGCAAAATACTTCCTTTTTTTTCTAAAATAAAACAGATGAGGAAAATTGTCTTATTCAGATCTTTAAAACTGCCAGCTATTAGACAGTTCCAATTGTGACAGCATCACCGGCGAGCTCTCAAGGCTCTGTTAGCACACAAGTGATGCCGCTTGCGTCGTGCTGTCCTGAACCACAGAGCCCTGCTGCGAGCTTTCTTGGGCAGGGAGGAAGCACCCAGAGAACTGTGTCCTGCCAGGGCACGCATCTCCCTGTCGGTTTACTGGATGATAAATCCAAGGCCCGAATTCCAGCCTGAGTGCTGATCAGTGTCGTGCTGCAATTACAGAAAATATTTTGAGATTTTTTTTTGCTAAATATTGATTTACTTTTAATTTATCAAAGCAACCTTAAGTTACATTTTATAATGTACATGCCTTTGCCTGTAATTATAGCTAATACTTACGACCTTGTTAACAAAGGAAAAGCATGTGGAATTACCACACAGAAACCCTGACTGACACAGGGATCATTGCTTGTGCACTGCATGGCGCCTGGGGACAAACATACTCCCGGAAGAATTAGAATAGAACTATACAAATAATAAGCAGAAGGAGATAAAATAGAAAAGGACTCTGGTGAAAAGTTGTCACGTCTGTGCTGACACGTAACAGCGTTATCCAATACTGAGACATTGATCAATATTTGCAGACAATTTAAACCGATGCGATGGTCCCGACAGGCAAGTCAGACGATTAAACCGTCTTTAATATTTCCTGTCCTTTTGTTCTCATTGCTTCCCAGACACGCTTCCCATGTGTTATCTCTAAGGTTTCAGTTGGCTGTCAGCTTGTGGCAAAGACTGCACAGCATGTGTGTATTTTCGGAGCATGCCAGGCTAGAACAGCATCATAAGGCACCGGGCTCCTGGGAGCTGCTTCCACCTTCCACCTGTGATTAACCCAGCAGGCCACTTTATGTCACTATTGCTCCACGTTCAAGTGTGCTGGAGCAGCGTTCGGCGAGCAGCAGAGCAGGAGGCACTTTCCAGTTTCTTCTGTACTTCAGAAATCCACCCTTCCGGGATCGGGGTCTCAGGGCTGGCCTTGCTTGGCTCCTTTTGGTGGGGACGTCCCCGTCGGCCGTGCTCCAGCGGATGACCCTGCTTTCCAAACACGGGAGACACCTGGGCACTTGGGCTTCCCAGGGAATGATTTCCTTTCAGGTTGTGCTCCTCCGTGACTTCAGCTGGAAGTAGATGGGCTGAGGCATGACATCATCTACTTTTTCTCTTTGCCCTCCAACTTTTGGGACAGCTGGTTACATACTGAGGTGACCTGGGCTTAGCAGCCACCCAGCTGGGAGTGGTAGCAAGCCAGTCCTCCCTCCCTGCACGAAGGCTGTGGCCAATAAGTAAATGTCACGCTTGCCAAGATAAGGGTAATAAAATCTCAAGCCTGAGGGCATAAGACAATCATTGCAGAAGTCAAGCTGGAATTCCTCCCCAAACATGCTACAGCATTGCGCGATTGCCTCAGCCCGCAGTTCTCATGAGTTTTCCATTGTGTAGCTTCTCTTTACAAGGAAGGTCCCCTCAGACAGTCTCTTCCCCACTGCCGCGTGCTGAACCTTCCTCGTAGCAGTTCCAGTGCTTGTACAGAAAAGTGAGGTGGGAAGAGTTGGGGCGGGGGGCTGGCAGAACCTCACCCCGGTGCCAGTTGTGCTGTTGCTGCTTGCTGCTGTTTCCCACTGACATATGTGCTGGTGTTTTTTCCTTCCCTTTGGGGACATGTCTGCATTGAAGCGGTTTCTGCAAAACCCCTGCTGCTGCTGTAGTGTTGGCACAGCTGCAAGGGTGGAAGTGTGAGTTTAAACCAGCTGCGCGTGTCTTCACCTCCATATGTTCTAGATTCTGCTTTATATCCAGGCTTGGTGGAAAAGACACGTGTGCCAGAGAGCATGTCTAGAGGTTTAAATCATCAGCTGATACAAATGGGCATCATTCCATCGACCTCAGCGGAATGATACTGGCCTTTGCCAGCTCAGGAGTCTCCATGGTGGGGAGGGAAACTGGAGAAAAGCGACTGTGAGGCGTATTCATTCACTTGATTTAGCCTGTGAAGTAATGGGGAACTTTCCTTGGTGCTCGGTCCGGAAAAGGGCTCGAGCATCCGCAGCCTCAGGCGAGGAGGTGGGCTCCCCACACCGTGCCCCCACATACAGAGCTCTTGGTGCCGAGCCTGGCCTTCCCTCAAATGCCTCCCCGTGGGCCTTGGGAGGCAGGAGCCTGCTCCTGGAAGTAGGTGTTTCAGTGGCCTTGTGCTGAAAGGAAGGGATGTGAAGTGGGGCTGCCTTTCAGCCGGCGCTCTGGGCACTGGTGCTCACTGAGCCCAGGGGTATCAGGGCAGTATCCTCCTGTGGCCACAACCCCTGCAGGAATCGGTGCGTGGGACAGCTCTGCAGCCACCTCCAGGTCCACCTGTGGCGGAGGCCATCTGACGGGGGCTGGACCCGGCAGGGACATCCACGAGCCCCAGACTCGTGCCCCTGCTCGCTGCAGGCTCGCACGCGCCTGGGCTGGCCCTGTGAAGTGTGGGGCACGCTGAGGTTTGGTGGGTGCTGCGTCTGCAACGTGAATCAGATTCATCACAGAGTTACTTAGTACAGCCAGTAAAAGAGAATCTGTAATTATGATTCAGTGGGAAAGTATACAGCGGTCAACAACCCACGTAACTAAAGCTTCTATTTATGTGGAGCAGCAATGAAGTGTCAGTGGCCAGAGCTGTACTACGGTAGGTCCGTGTGTATTGGATTTGCCCAGTGCTCTTTGTTCAGTGATCTAAAGTGTGCAGCAGCTGTGCTCTGGGTTTTCCTTCTCAGATGGGAGAGGTGCCACCGTACCCATCCACACGACAGTCTGTGGTAGGAATGGCAATTGCTGGAGTCGAGGGAAGGTTCTCAACCCAGAAAAGGGGTTCTTTTGAATTGTGTTGCATTTTAGTAGCCAATTCACCTGTCACATCCATTGGCTTCAATTAATTTTCAAGATAGGTATCCGTGTCATTGTTAAAATCGGCTAGCATCATTAGGCCGAGATAAGGAGGGTAATGCAAAGGTTCTGCTTTGTCCCCGAGCCGTGCAGATGGCTGCTCCTCTGCAGACCAGCCGCTCCTGCTGAAAGGTGCGCCGTTTGCCTTACAGCTTAGGGGCGAGTGGGGACAGCCGCGGGCAGCCGGGTCCCACCTCCTGGCACACACGGCAGAGCCGGGCCTGCAGGAGAGATCGGGGACACGAAGCAACTAAAGCAGAACTCTTCGGCCAGTGTTTTCAAACAGAAATAGCTGTAGTTTGGGCCAGAACAGTGAAAAAGATGAGTTGTGTCACCTTTGCTTCTGAGGGATGTTTGAGATAGCTGGAAAGAGTACTTTCAAGTGGTTTGTTTGTTTATTTATTTATTTACATTTCAGATATTTAGCCTTTGTGTTCTCCAACTTTGAAACATAGGCAGGAAATATATCCATGTTCATATACATTTGTTTATGAATATACATTTACACACTTATGTAAAGAGCTCTTGATAAAGTCACTGAAAGGAAAAATGTCATGAATCCTTAACAGATCCCCTTTGTCAGAAATACTGTCTATCCATGTCAGTAAAGATAAAGCAAATCCAAAAGACTTTAAACTTCCTTTTCCTCTTCATGGTTACATTATCTGCATTTCGGCACTCCCGCAGTCATTAGTCTCTTGGTCTAGAATACCCTAACGTCAATGTTGGAAAAAAAAAATTACACAATTTTAAAAGAACATGAAGCAAATTTGAAACAAATAACAGCATCCTTGCTGTTATTTGCAGATAATCTCTCAGATTTTAAACCAAATAAAAGCCTTCTAATGAATCCAGGTCTTTTTAATCTGCAGCAAGTAAGTTCTATTTTTTTTCCTTCTACAGTGTTCATTTGTTCCCCGTGGTGCTGAATCTTACTGGTAGCTCACACCCAGCCTTGCTGCAAATGGAGGGGCTTTACCTCTTGGATGACATAAGGCACAACTTTCAGTGCCTGTGAATCTAGGAGGAGTTTGAAGTGACCGAAATTATATATACCTACATGACGTTTTGCCCCCGCAAACCATTGAAGGAGAAAAGCCAGCGAGAGACAGTAACACAGTGTGTGAAGGTTTATTTGCCATTCAGAGTGGTGATCACTGCAGAAAATACACTAATTACCCGGTTACTTTATTAAGGGCTAGGCAGGTAACCTCTGTTTACTTTTTTTTTTTTTTGGTTTGTCAGGTTGTTGAGTCCATCTCTGGCTATTCCAAAATGAGACTCCAGCAGCGGCGCAGACTGGGAGCCTTACAGTGCCACTGCAGAGTGCCTGCTGCTCCCACGTATAAATAGCTGCATCTGTGCAGCAGTAATTGCACGTTGCAGTGGAATGGGCCACGTTGCAAAAGGAGTTTGGCCAGGCTGGTGTGGCCCAGTGCGTTCTTAGGGGCATTACCTGTTTCAGTTACATGGCGGGTTGGAGTTCCTTACCTGTTTGGGGGAACACAGCCAATCGTTTCTCGTATGTTTCAAACCTAAGAAACAAACAGGAATGGGGAAACTAAGGTGACCAGGTAATTTTCTTATCCTGTTGTCCAGCCTGCCTAGTCCTTCCAGTCTATTCTCTTTGGCTACAGGAAAAAGAAATATGGCTCCTTTTTTAACAGCTGTTTTTCATTAAACGTACCACCATTGGTAAAACCACGGAAGCTGGTTCTCTGAGTCACTGATGCGGTGTTAGGTGTTCATCTCATTTTGCCAATGTGTACTGTACCATGTATTTACTCTAGGGAAGCCTACTACTAATAAATAATTCCATGCCATTATTTTTCCTATGGCAAAACTAAGAAGATAATCAGCTGCTAGCAGAGGAGGTGTGGAGAGGGAGGTGTCCCGCTGTTCTCAGAATATAAAGACGTACGTGTTAGTGCAGGAGAAGTATGTGCTGCTTGCACTGCTAGCTACCTTGCATTTTCAGTGCCAGAGCTTGGCCTTAGCTGCTTGCCTTTCTGACAGCCAATTCCTGACCTTTCATTCTCTGTGTTCACTCCTTGTTTGTGCAAGAACCTCGGCCTCCTTTCTTGTCCAAAAGTTTTAAGCAAATACTGCTGTTATGATTACCTCTGCAGTATTGGCTTCTAGGAACCAAGAAAAATCTCACATCACCACTGTGTACAATTACATCATCTCGACATCACAGCTGCCAACTCTTACTGTTTTCTGGAGAGTCATTATTTTTGCTTTAAAGAGATGGCGTGACTTCATGAGCTCCTGAAGAAACCCCACAGCTGACTGCTTGCCATACCAACATAATAAAACAGTCATATGGGACTTGGGTTGATTAATACTTCAACACAGAAGCACCTGTGCTCTTTGCAAGAGATCAGGTCCTCTCCGTTAGACCAGATTCTAAACCCGAGCTCCTTTTCTGCGTCCTTTTGAAAGTAGTCAGCTGAGCATGGAAAAGAGTAGCTGATGTTCACAACTAATCAGGAATGTGTTGGGATTTTAAAATAGTCTGGCATCAGTTTCAGCTTCATATTAAAGCTGAAACAAATCTAAGTGTAATTGAAAACAAGAACATGCTTAGAAGTTGTCAACCTGATTCTTATTTACACTGCACACCCTTTGCACCTCTCCAGCAATGTGAGAGGTCTTGGAGCATGGCTCGGTTATTTTTACACTCTTATGAAGGGGCTGTTTGTTGAGTTGGAGCTTAGAAATATTTATGAGTGCAGGATTTGCCTTTCAGAGAAGTGGAAAGCCAGCACTGTATGACTCTCAGGCACTGTGCTTTAACTTATCTGGGTATCCAGTTGGACAGCTGAGGGGAAAATAGAGACGGACAATGGGTGGGTCAGAGGTTCAGTGGGGAGATGTGAAGTACCTCATCTGCAGGTAGTTTGTGGGAATGGAGCACGCTGTTACTGGCTGCGAGCGTACACAGCCTTTGAAGTCCAGGTGAAAGCAAATGGTCTCTGGGCTGTCTCACTGGCCAGATGACCTCATCCCAACTGGCAGTGTTTGACAGATACACCCTTGTTTGACACCGTAGCTCTCACCGAGCCACCTAACGATGCTACAAGAGATCGAAGCGTCTTCGTGTCCTTATGGGAGATCTGCAGGTCAAGGTGTTGGGCATCCTGGGTGGGACAGTGCATGGAAAAGCTTCCGTTGCTGTCGCCTTTTCTGTCATCCTTGTGAAGGCAAGCAGAGATGCTCAGGCTCCTGAATGACTCAGAGGTGCCTATTGTAAGCTCTAAGTTGGCATAACCTTTGCTAATGGAATGGTAGAAAATGGAGAAGCAAAATGAGAAAGTAAAGGAGTGCTCTGGGAGGAACAGAGTCGTCATAAAACTAGCAGGGTAATAAGGGCTTGATTGTGTAGCTCCAGGAGGGCCCAGCCAAACTGCAGTGCAACGGGAAGAACCTGAGCTGGTAGCAGTTGTTCCTCAGGGTGCTGACATCCCGTGTAAGGGTGGTGCTTTCTGTGCTGCGTTGAGTGTGGTGCATTTTCTTCTCCCAGCTGTGCCAGTCCTGCTTTGTGACCAGGAACTGTGATTCTGGGATGTTACAGGTTCCCTCTCGGTCAGCTGTCTCAGCTGACCTGGACACCAGTTTTCTTCAGCAGGGAGATGGAATACAGCAGGGATGCAGCTGTCTTACTTTTCTTTTTCGTGTTTTATCAGTTCTCACGGTCCTTCTCAGTACATGAGCTCCAGGAGTTACTGAAGAATTTCACCTTCCACTTTTAAGTGGCTGTAGAGGAAACCTGGAAAACACGAGACTTTTTAAAGCTCACTCAGAAGGAAATAAAAAGATACAAAATCAACATCTTAAAAAGTCCTGAGCAGTACTAGGGGAACGTGGGAGAGGAAGGAAGATGGAGATATGTAGATTATTGCCAACATAAAGTACTCGACACTGTTATGCAACATCTGACACAGCAGATCCTCACTCAAGTATGTTTTCAGGGAACTTTTGCTGCATCAAGGTTTGAGTCCGTGCTGTACAGAGGAGGTCAAGTGCAAGAACAAGCTCACACCCTGTAGCTAAGCCAAAAAAATATTTTCAGCTTCTCCCCATCCCCAAAAGAGCCAAACCACTAGCAAATCACAGCTTCAAAAATATTTGACTAAAGTAATATTTTTATGAGTTGACATTCGAAATAGACCTGAAGAAATAGGCCTTAAAAAAAAAAAAAAAAAGATTCTGCTGCCCTGAGTTTCATGTCACTGGTGGATGTTGTATTAGGTTTTGATACGAAATGTGTTTTTCTGAATTGGAATTTGCCTTAAATTACTCATGAACAATGAACTCTTTCAAGAAAAATAACTGCTTGCTTATCGCAAGAATTAATGCTGTGGTTTTTGTAATTGAGTTTCCACAGCTTATCAAATCCTTTCGTTCCTCTTAGTTGGAGAGGAACTGAGAAATGTCTATCAGTTAATTCTCTTCAATTTCATGTTTTAAAATCGGGTAATATTCCCCATTTTGCCTTGCTAAATGTGGCTGCAGGCCCACTATTCATTCTTTCTCTCCTTTGTAGAATCTGTAGCTGAAGGAAACTCGCTCATTTTTTTCATTCATTTTACAGCGGCTTTGACTAAGGAATCGTATTAGCACCAGTGCAAATCCAAATGTTCTTTAGCAGCTAATTTTGCTCTGCAGGATCCCAGGGTGCCTGTTGCACAATTGTGTTAGCGACTGAAGCGCTGCCACCTGTGGGTGACTCTGAGTCGTGGTTGTGGCAGGGTAAGGGGAAACGGGAGATTCATATCGCTGGTTTGATTCCAGTTCGGTAATACGTATGTCTGATTTTCACTGTTTTGAAGCTTATCCATGCTTAATCCAAATGTCGCATCAGTTATATGTATGACAGTGGCATTCCAACACTCCCACCTTCGGGCTGATGCTGTATTTGTGTTAGTAAGCTTAGTTCAAGCTATAGATAGTGGAAAAATAATACAGCAAACTTGACAAGTGAAAATTGCTATCAATGTCCTTGACTTCTGGCATCCCTTGAAGGTCAGAGCTTTTTCCTATCAAAGAGGTACATTAGAGGTGTTCCCAGCAGTGTCTTGCAGGAGCACTAGCTAATTTCTGCAGCTGTGGAATGTAAGAAGATAAATGGTACCCAACGATTTGATCCAAACCCAGTGACAATCGACAGGACTTTTTTCCTCAGTGGGCTTTGGCAGTCTCCAAAGCACTGATTCCCAACCAACACAGAATTTTTAAAGTTAAAGCCAGGCCTGGAGCCTGAGTACATGAGCCATTTGGTTGCACAAGGAATCTGGGAGTGCGGCCTAGGACACAGAGCACTTCATAGCGCAGGGAAAAAGGGTTATAGTGGGATCCTCGTTCTGCAGATGAAGAAGTAGAAGCACAGAAAGGTGAAGTCATTTGACCAGGGTCCTCCCACAAACCTGCGAATAGGATGGACCTGGCCCTTTCTATACAATATCACACCCGTGATGTGACTAGCAGCATTCTCGCACAGCCGGGTCTGAATTGCATCGCAGGGCTTCTTGGCCCTTACCTCCTGGCCAGCCTGCACAGCTGCCCCCTCCGCGCTCTTGGCAGTGGACACAGCCTGGTGAGCGGCCTGGGTTGGCTGCTGGATGAAGTGTGGGTGGACTTCAAAGGCTCTTGCTGTCAGGATTCAACGAGGAGGTGAGCAAGGGATGAATGTGAAATGGAAAGACCTCTGATAGATGGGCAACGTCTGCAGATATGACTCGAGGAACAGCAGTAATCACATTGAATCTTGGTTTTTAAGGCAAGTAGTTCTATTCCTGCAGTCACAGTTGGCAATTGGAGGAACGTGAAAATCTAATACAGCATTGCTGGTCAACCGATGAGAAGTTACCTAATATGGAAGGCCGTCAGTATTTAAAACCCATTAATCCTTGAGAGTGTCAATAACTACATTAAAAATGAAAGTCACAACGTGAAGACTAGGTGAGCTGCAGTTTGCAGTGCAGATAATCACTTAAGCGTGTGCACAGAGATAGGTTGAAAAGTTTAAATGTTATTGGCTTCAGTAACAGCAAGCATATACCTAAGTTAAGTGTTTTCCAGGAAACTAGTAGGTTCTTGCACTGCTGCTAACAGCTGTAACTTACAGCAGCGTGTTGTAACTCCCTTGTCATACCTTGTTCGTTATTTCTGGGACACGGATAAATAAAGGTATGTGATCAGAGTTAGTATGCACAGTTCCACATAATAATATACTCTTTGTGCTTCCACTCATGCAAAAAAATCTTGGTTTGCCCTTAATACAGTTGTACTGTGCCTGAATGCAGTGTCATTTGTAAAGCTGAAAGCAGATATCTACAACAGGTATTACAAATGAAAAATTGGACTTCCTAATTTGTATAAAAGGGAAACCTGTTAAAAGAATACAGAGGATAATGCCTGGATTATTTTTCAAACAATAAACAACTTGCATAATCCTATTATGAGCAGTGTACGTTTCACAGCCCATCTGGCAGACAATAAACATTGTGATTCTGTGGGCTCGAAATGCTGGGCATTGTGCTGCCAAAAAGAAAAGCTCCGCACGTGTGGCAGTGGGTGAAAAAGCAGTCATGGCACATGTGTCCCAAAAATATCCAGAACGTGTGCTGGCGTTCTGCTTTCTGCAAGGCAGCATGTACCCAGTGACTGTGAAGCAGATTTATGTGAGTATTCAGCCTTGAGTGCCTGCCACCGAAGTGGCATGGATTGTGCCACGCTGAGCTGCCACACGGGCTGCGCTCCTGTGCACAGCCAGGTACTTCATGTGGCTGTGGATCAGGTTAATGAATTTGCTCTGGCTACAGACATCTTCCGAGGCCCTTAGAGTCTTAAACCCAGTATGTCAGTCGAAGTCTTTCCTGCCGTTGTCTTTATCAGTGGTCGCTTGAATTTTGGGCCAAACTGCATTCTAGTCTTCACTGTTAGCCTGCGTATTCTCGTATTCATTATTTTTTGTTCTTTCTTTGCGAGAGAAATGAATTGTCTTTGCTATTTTATTATCCTTCTTCATGTTACCGTCACCAAAGAGAAAACCCACTGCCACAAGGCAGCTGAGAGTAACACCACTCAGTGAGATAACTTGGTTTGAACTGCCCGTGACAACTGTTTTCCCTCTCTCCCACCCCTTCCCGCCTGGTTAGCTCCTGGGTACTCCATAGGAAGGCCCAGAGCCTCTGTGAAGTTCAGCACTCGTTCACATCAGCTGAAGATGTGCCATAAGCTAACTGTCCACACCTGCAGCTGGCCTCCCAAAACATCTGGATCATTTTAGAGGCAGGCTTTGCTGCTAATTTCTCTGGATGCTAGAAACAGAAGGTGTGACCGTTTTCAGGATCCATTACAGGACGGGGTGTTTCATGTAGTCACTCGTGATACATACGAGTATCAGGCTTCATTACTGTTATTTTCAGCCTCCTATTACTTATGCCACCAGGTGTCAAGTTCCAGCACTAGAGTGAGCAGAGAGGAAGTATCTGCAAACATGTTATGTCTACACCTTGCAGAGTTAGAGAACCTCGGGCTTAGCTGAAGAGTTTGTGAAAGTAGCCGGCAAGCTGAGTGTTGTCGTGTTGATGGTTTTCTTTTTCCCATGTCTTGACTCATTCAGCTCCTGGGGCTGTGTGACAACCAACAGAACAGACAGTGCCAAAAAGAAACACATTTCTTCACGCAGCTGCCTTTATGTTATGATTAGCATTGCCTGTGACGGCATCCTTGCAGTAAGATCACGTTACTTGGTTTTACCAGTTCCATACTTGTTCTCGGAGTGAAAGAAAATGGACTAAAACCCCCTGTCTTTTCCTCCCTTCTGATTTCATTCTCTTGAAATATTTATGAGTGCTGCAGCCCTACAATAGCTGAGCCTTCATGATTTCAGCACCGTAAGATTGCTTTGGGACAGAGAATTACCACTCTGTTTTGTAGCTGGACTGCTGAGACAGAGCAAGGTTGTCCATGACCTCATCAGGATTACACAGGTTCCCTGAGACAGAACCAAAACACACATTTGCATCTCCTGAGTCCTGTTTCACTCATTGACTCAGATCTCCTGAGACGCTCTTCTACCAATTCAGACAGCACTAGAAGGGCTTCCTGTAGCAAACAAAAGCTAATGAACCTCAGTAACCAGCTAATGAGTCTTAGTAGCTGTACGTGGGTATGTATTTGCTTGAGGTGAGAGAAGAGTTCTGCAAGACGCTGAAACTGGCATGCTGATGAAAACAAGCAGAGATCGTTTTATAACTAGGAAATTATTTAAAGCTCTGCTCTAGTGGAGGAGTTTCAAAGCATTTTCATGAAAGGGTAGGAAGCATTATTTCCTGCTTCTGTAATTTTGTTGTTCTTTATAGTTGATTAGAAGTTGAAGAGAGATCTGAGAAGCTGGTTGGAGCTTCCTTTTTGCAGAGATCCACCGTTGATTGTTTGCTCGTAGGACATCCATTTGCAGCTGTGTTATCAGTGAAGTTGCTGTTGGAAAGCTGATACGCTGTTGTCAGATTTAACTTTCTAAAAAAAAAATCAAGTGTCACTTTGCAAGCTCTGAAATGCTCAAATTCGCTTTTATCGTGGCACCTTTGATCTACAGCCTGTGGCTTCACTGCACAGTCAGGTTGGGCTTTTAGTAGGTTGTTGTATTTTGTCCTCTCTGTCCCATGCAAAGTCGTGCAGTGAGGTGAGCACTTCTGTCAACAGGAACAGATCTTCCTGGGAGCGAGAGCTAAGAGCATGGGCTTTGATTTTGTTGCACTTAGGGTGGAAGGTTAAGTCATTCCAGCCTGGCTTGTCCTTCAGTGCCTCTTCACAGCTCCCAGCTTGTGTCTAAAAGGGGAGGCAAATTCCCCTGTGATTCCCTGGCTGAGAGCCGTGGGGTGCGCTCCCCGAGGACTCAGCGGGTGCTGGGGGATGTCGGCTCAGTGGGATACCCTTGCTGTGTAGAGTGGCTGCTCACATGGGCTTACTTAACTCAGGTGCTGCTCACCAGCAGTAGTGACAATATCCCAAGCTCCCATCTCACCAGAAGCTTAAGTGTGCATTCCCAGAAATACAAAGCTCTCTCTCTCATGTTTGAGGAATAAATCCTTCTCACTTCAGCAAGTCAATAGTTGGGAAAAATCTTCCGCAGGTATTTAAAAACATTTGAAAAAGAGAAGAATTTTTACTTTTCAAGATTGTTGGGTAGATGGTGCCTCTGATTGCATGCCCAGGCATTAAAAGCCATGAACGGCTACCGGGCACAACCCTGTATTAAATACTAAATGCTGCGTAGCCCTACATTAAATATAGCCCTGTATGCAGCGCTGAGCAGCTGCCGGTGTCCCGCAGATGGCATTGTATCCAAAGGATGTTTGTTCTGCCCCTAGACCATGAAACAACACCTCCCATTTTCCTCAGTATTTGAACCGTTCTGTACAAAAATCTGCAAAGTGCTGTTTTCTCCTGTGTGCAGACAAATCCATTTTACTTCATGTGAAGAGACAGAATGAGAATGGCAAGTACTGCCTCACAGGAGCTCATACGCAAATGTTTTCCCATTTGAGTCAGGGTGAGTTTCATGTCCAGGGAGCTGCTAAATGCACAGCTCCTGTTAAGCCAGGGAAGGTAGCAGCCTTTAAGAATTAAGGGAAGTAGCATTCAAAGAAATGATGCATGCTTGTGACTGGAGAAGAGCAAACTCTCTTTCTAAATTATTTCTCTAATTCGTATCTGCTACTTTTTCTAGGTCGAATCTACGGAAGGAATGGCTCTCACTGACTCTTTTCTTTGCATGAATGAGGATCGCCTCATTGTGTGCGAGTGTCCTGGCTTTGCAAATCAAATATGCAAATCCTTTTGCATTGCATCTTCTAGAGAGCTGAAACGTCAGGTTGTCTAGTCCCAACTCGAAAGGGGAGTCTTGCAGGAGCTGTTTGTCAGCTGGATGTCCTTGCTCTGCCAGTGGCAACGCCTCTTATTTTGGGTTTTCTCCTGCAATATTCCCCAAGTGTCATGGTTTGTGATGATTTCTGTGACAGAAGAAATCCTGGGGTCTAGAACCGTGCCTTTCAACCTGCCACCACGGGTCCTGGAGAAGGCTTTCAAGCTGAGTAAGCTGCAAAACGAGAACACCTCCGTTCTCCACGTGGTACTGGCAGATGTTCCAGCAGTCACGGTGTCTTGCTGCAGCCGCTCTCTGTGCCTGTAAGCTCTTCAGGGCAGGGACTGTCTTTGGCTGCGTGCTTCTGCGGTGCTCTGCTCTTGCCCGGTACCTGTAGGGCCTACCACAGTAGGGATCGCATCAGGTGTAACAGATGGGAATGATTTTCAGTGAGGGTGCACAAACAACCACAAGACTCCAGCTGGCTTCTTCACGTATGTGTGTGTTCACCAGTACCAGCAGCAGTAAAATTAAGCGACTGAAAGTGCAGGAGCTTGGAGAGATGTTGGTAACCGCAGCAAGCACAGCTTTTGGCTAAAAGACTGCGGTAGTTTATTTTCAGTCCAAAAGGGATCTTGAAGCCAGAAACAAACTTGCAGTCATTGGGAATATTCTGAGTGTAGGTAAGTGGTGGTGCGTTTGGCGTTAGCTAGCTATAGACGTTTTAGGATGGTGCCTGTTACCAGGATCGCTGATAATACTCAGGCAGCGTTTCTGGTTATTGCTAGCAGGGGTTTGGATCACTGCTTTCTTCTCAGAAGGTGATCGTTCCGAAGGAGGGAGGATTTTGAAATGTGTCACCTCAGCATGCTGGTGTTTAAATGCTAAGAGCTTAGCAACTGGTATGTGTGCTCTGCTTGGAATGGCAGCAGGTTCTTCAGCAAGATGTGCTGTAAAGGCTGCGTGTGCTAAGTGCGGTGCTTTTTAACGGTCTTTGAGATTTAGCTGCAGCTGACAGAAACAGAAGAGTACAGGAAGTAGATAACTAAGGCAGGAGATAACATAAAATGGCAGGACTTGGGCTGGAAGCAGTGCAGTTGGCAGGTACATGTTGTACCTTACAGATGTTTTCAGCCCTGCCTGGTGTTTCCCTGGCATTAGTTTCAATCTCCAACCGTGTCGTTGTGGTGGGGGATCTGATATGCAAGAACAAGGTTTAAAAAAGCACCTTCTTTCTATTTTCTAAAGTGACTTAGAGATGTAGGTATTTCAGTCTGATTGGCAAGATGTAGAGTCCTACGCAAAGTAGAGCAGACATTTTTTGAGAGGTGTTTTTACAAAACGATGAGATGTTTACTTGAAACGAAAAGCTTTTGCAGTAATGAGTCAGCTTTGATGTATCGTTTCACGTATTTTTGTCAAAAAATAAAACTGAGTTAAATTAGATATACATACAACAAGTAACTTGGCAAGGACTGGGATAGGGATGGGATGGCATTTGTGCCTCTGTTCTCGTTTATTTTTAGGACTGGTTTAAAGTTAGAGTGTGGCTGGAGCATCTTGCTGAAAGTGTATCAAGCAAATTAATGCAGGACAGAGGGAAGTATTCGTCACCTAGTTCTGGTCAGGCACTTCCCAAGCATCTTTGCTCACGTGGCAGAACGAGGGTTGAAGTGCCCTCGTTCGTGAAGATGCACGGTTCCAGCACACACGACTGAAGCCACGAGCCCCCTCCATGCCCTTCTGCTCATGGTGCGGGATGGCAGCAAATACTCTGCTTTTTTGTTGGAGAGAGGAATCGGTTTGGTTTGGATTTTTTACATGGCTCATTTGTGGTGAAATGGTGTGGGGGGGAATTGTGTCTGCAGAACGATGCTGACAGCTTTGTGCCCCGAAAAAGATGATGATGACCTTTTGCTTCCCTTTTGGCATGTATGCACTTGCAGGAAATTCAGTTTGAAATAAAATGTATCTCACTGCGAAGTGCTTCAGTTATTTAGTAAACATTTTTCCACATGTGCCTAAAGGCAAGCCTGAACAATACAGTGCAAAACAGTGGTTTCTTTGTTTCTTAGTAAAACATGTTAAGCCCAGCCTTATTCTGAGCTTGACCACTTTTCAATTTTACTCAATTTAGATAATCTTCAGAAGGAATCATGCCACATTATGCACTGTTTTCTGGTTCTCTGCTTGGAGTGGCTGTACAGACAGTGTTCTTCATTGGAGAAGAACCGGGATTTTTATGCTGTAGCCGCATGGCGTGTCGGAGGAGAGCAGGCGTCTTCTCCCAGGGGTCAGCAAGGGAACCTGGGCTGGCCTGTGCTTTGTGATCGACGCTAGTGGTGCCTGAAATTCAGGTTGCCTCAAAAACAAGAGTTTTGGGGTGTCCCCCCAAAACAAGACATGCAAATTTACTTTCAGTAATTTACATTCGGTCTGATAATTTATCTCATGGGCCTTTTCTCATCTCAGTCATCAGAGTGTTTTTGTACTTAAAAAAGAAACCCTCTTTCCAATGCCATTCCTGGGAACTAAAATTCATAAGTGCTCCGAGACAAAGGTTTTAGGGTATACTTGCGTTTCCTACCCCACTTACACACCCTGATATTCCACCAGCTATACATTTTTTCTTATTCCCGATCCTACAGAGATTATCACCTTGTCACCCTTAGCTTTGTGCTGCAAAGATCCTCCACATATACCAGTTGCTTTTTCTGTCAAAGACGGTCCTACTGGTACAAATTACATTGACCTCTAGATTTTTTATTTTGATTTTTTTAATTTGCATGTAGTTTGGAATTCTGCTGCTTCTGTTCTAGATGTGGAGGAAAAGCCCGGGAGCTCTTCTGAAAGCTTGTTTGCTTTTTCAAATCATGGTACTTAGTCTAATGAAAGAAATTCCTTCCGCCTACAAGACTCGTGGATGAGGGATGTGCTAGTACACTTCTCAGTGGTTATGTGTCGGTCCCGAATCTCGTTTGCCGTGATTTTTCTCCAATGGCAGGCTATGTGAACATGGCATAGGGAAGAATGAGGCACAAAAGTAAAAAAAAAACACGTTATATTTTCAGAGAAGGAAGAAAGCACTTGTCTGGCTGGAGCTTTGTATTTGTGGGCTTATGGACACGTGTTGGAAATTTTACCTACTCTTAGCTCTCGCTTGAATGGTGCAGTGGTAAAAGGATTGTGCCCGCAGAGCTGGACATGGGTCCACGTGCCGCTGGCCAGATGTACGTGCTGAAGGGTACCTTTATCGAATCACTTGGCTGCTTGTCACGTCTGTTACTGATATATGTGCAGCATAAACAGCAAGTAAGGAAAAGAACTGTAACTATAGTGATAAACAAACAAAAAGAATAACAAGAAAATATAAGGTGAAAGACCAGAATATTTCTCTTTGGAAAAGCTGCCGTAGTACCTGGCTTTAAACTTCTTTAAACCTGGCTTCTATTTGGACTGATCCTCTGTGGTCTCCTCCCTTAAAGATGATAGATATATGACATTTGAAATGTAATTCACTTAAGGAGTTTGGCTTCGATGAACACCAAAGAACAAAATCCAGCTCCCATAGAATATTGCAAAGGCATGCAGAAATGTCTTGTGCATGGTTGGAATACTTCAATATTTTGAACAATCAGTTTCTTCAGGGGGAAAAGGATCCTTTTCATGCAGAATGGGCACTTTTCAGAAGAATTGTGTTACCAAAAAAAAGCCATTCTTCATCAGAACATCTGTGATTCATTTTCAGACCACTGTTTGTAATGATAGCTAATTTGATTCATATTTTCCTCCTTCTCTTCACAAGTTGTATGTGAAAGGATGGTGATTTTCACATGCGGCTTTACATTTCATCCATGCTTGTCAAGCAGCCTTTGCCTATAGATCATTAACTGCCAGTTTGTTGAAAAGACTCAAGATCCAAAATTTAATTGGTGTTGAGTTGCTGTGACATGGTATGGAGGGTGGGATTTCAAAATAATTGGTCGATGATCTACCTTTACTGCTGCCGAACTCAGAAGGGGTACGTGGGAAGGAAGATGCCGCTGCCTTGGAAAGACAGGTTCAGTTTCTGCCAGCAAAATTGGAAATGATGGGAGCTGTTCAAAGAGGCAGCAGCACGACGTTATAGGGCCTGGTTTTCAAAAGAATTCAACACCACACTCGCTTCAGACAATCAGTGATGAATTCTGCCCTTCCCAAACAGCAGGGTGGTGAAGAACGGATGGGTGCGCTTGGCATTTTTGTGAATCTGGGCATTTCATTGATACACCAGCCAAGGAACTGGGTGCATGTGAGAAGGTGTCCTCAAGTGTGAATGCTGAACAGTTTCAAAATCATTTTTTGGGTGCTTTTTGCTAACTATATGCAACACTAGGATTTTCAAAAAGCATGTCAAGGACTCAGAAGCACAGATTTAATTGAAAATTGATAGAGTGATAACGCACTGAGGAATATCTTAAGTAAGTGCACTTTGGAGATGTAAACATCTGTAAATATCTGGCCTTAAGGTACCTCTGAAATTCGTGCCCTACATGTCTTGGGGGCGAGCAAGTGCCATGGACTTTTGGTGGAGGATGTGTAGACAGCTGTAGAAAAGTTTACACGGCTGCCAGAGTCCTTCGGTTACCTTGGGCACAGCCAGACCAACCCACAGCTGAAGAGAAGAACAGGACTGGCCTATCCTGCCTTGCATTGCCGAAGTGAGGAAGGGCTCTGTCTCTGGAAATGAATTCTCTCTCATTGTGCCACGAATCCTCTCCTGGAAATAAAGCTTCCTCATTTAAAACAGAACAAATGACAAGAAAACCTGAAGAGATCTGATGACTTTTACTCCCCATCACATCCTTCAAGTGTCGAGCGTGGGCTTTGAAGAACAGTTTCCCACCTCTGGGGGAACGTTGGTCTCTAGGCTATGGAATCGTTCTGGGCCCCAGTGAATCTCTCAATATTTTGCACAAAGCGAAGCGACTTCAGCAGGAGCTGCGAGGCTGGGTTACAGGGGCAATACCAACCGCAGGATATGATGAAGCCGGGGCGCGTTTGCTGTGTACCTTGCAGATCCAGTGGGCAGTCACGGGATTTCTGAGTCAGCCTGGGATCTGGGCACAGGGCTGGAACTGAGCTGCTCCCTCCTGCCAAGACACAGCCCGGGCCTTCCCGCTAGGCAGGCACACGCTTGGGGACTTTCCCAACAGAAATGAGGTGGTGGCAAAGTCAGGGTCTGGGAATGCCAGTCTGACTGGTAGACTTAAGCCTGGTTTCTGAAGGGGGTTTTTGCTCTTAACTTCATCTTGAAAATGGGGCTTTGACTCCTGAGTCAGTAAAGAACTTTACAAAACAACCTTCAGTCCTTTAGAAAATCCCAGCCTTGATCCTTGCCGCCAGTCATCTGCATTAGTGCAACGTGATTGAAATTAGCCTGGAATGTTTTCTGGAGTTATTGCTTACTCTGAAAGTCTGAGTATCTAGTCCTCACTGTACCTGAGTTCTTTTTTTCTTGTCTCCAAACCATCCAAACCATCTGGGGCAAACATGGTTTAATTCTGTGCAGACCTTTGGAGTTGTTTGTTTGTTTGTTTGTTTGTTTTAACCATCAGACCTGAGGCTTTTGGCTCACAGCCCAAGGTGAAGAAAGAGAAATAAGCAGGAGAGAGCAGGAGTCTGTCTGAAGTGGGAAAACCAGAGGGAGAGATGAGCACAGAGAGGTGAAGGACAGAAAGTTGGCTGCTGGAGGTGGAGGAGCAGCAACCACGTGAGAACAGAGGGTGCGATGGCAAAGCCTGAAGGTCCTATTCCATCCCGAGGCTTGGTGGAGGAGAAGGGGAGAGCAGACTGCAGCAGGCCACAGGTGCTGCTGAGCTCTGACATGTAAAGCAGTGATCGACCAGTGCGCTGCTAGCTCTTCTTCTGTTGCTACGAGGACAGCACGGGGCAGGCCGAAAAGAGGTGTAAGTTAGTGAAGGAGGCACAGGAAAAGAAAGGAAAAACAAGCCAATCTAGAAGAAAAGAGACATGCTGCTAGGGTGAATGAGGAAAGGTAAAATGACAGCGAGAGAGGAGAAAGTCACAGCATTTTCCAAGTTCAAGTGGAAAATTATTTCCTTAATTCTACAACCTTTCTCACATAGAAGAAAAAAAAAACAAAAACACATTTTCAGAGAGACCTGATGAAATCACTGCACAGGGAGTTGTAAGAAAGGGATTTGATGTATTTGTTTTTTAATTTGCCAGTTATATTTTATGGCTTTTTGTAGGCGAATTCCAGGGCTGTTGTGGTCTAGAAAGAGAATAGATTGTGGGGTAGTTAGGGATGAGAAGAAAAGGAAAAATCTTCCCTATAGCCTTTATGACCTGAATGTGATGAGAAAGATTAGGGTTGATGGATATTTCCATAGCACAAAACAGGGGTGTGTTCTTAATTTGGATTTGCTAACCTGAGCTGGATGATTCAGATTAAATCAGATAAACCAAAGCAATTTGAGAGCCCTCACTGTTAGTTTAACCCGAATTGGCCAGCCCCAATTAAAAGCACGTATCGGTAGACTTGCCCCTGCTAGGGAGCCATACCTATGTTCACACTGGCTGGGAAGCATTTCTAAACGTGCCATCTCCGCAAATATTCCTGCCAGAAAATTAATTTGTTAAAATATTTGTTGAAAGCAAATACGGAAAGGGGGCTGGCACACAGCTGCAGCAAATTAATGGTAAGAATTCAAATGAATATTAAATCTCTCTTGCAATAGTACATTCCTGTCTCTAATTATGACTCTGGGTGAGCAGATGACTGCGAAGTCGCTCCTGGAAGGTGTGCATAGAGCAATCAGCGTGATAACAGCCTTGCAGACCGAAGTGGGTGGATGACTTGAGCAGTATGGTAATGACACATGGAGCCTTTGCTATCTTAGTGACGAATTCCTATCTAGTTCAGATCAATAGTGGGGCGAGCATTGCTGCTTGCGGAGAAGCTCTGTAGCACAGGGACATCCGGAGGCTGAGCTGTGCTGGGTGATGCTGGCTGCAGCCTGGCAGCTCCAGGAGCACCTATTGCGGTAGGGCTGTGGTGGTTCCCAGGAGCGGGGCCCTGGAGCTGTGTCCCCAGGCTTCTGCCCAGCACTCATGGCCAGCTGCATGTTGCAATTTGTCAGGAAAATCGCTCCCACCATCTTTCTTCTACTGTTTGTTTTTTTGCCTGTTGCTCATTCGATACTCGTGGTCTTTCATTTTACCATAGGTGGGTTTGGTTCATCTTCTTGGTGCTATTATTTTTGCTTTGGCCACTTTTCCCTCCTTGCTTCTCTGCTCTCCCCACTCCTTTCCTTTCCTTCCTTGTTATTTTATGCCAGTAGATGGTGGTATTCAGCAAGGTCTTGGAGTGCCAACGTAGCTGCTTTTGTCACTAGCTGGCAGTCCAGGTCAGCAGTAGGCAGAGCTGGTAGCGTGTGCCCGAGTTTGTGCTGGATGCCTGCCCCAGGGGCAGTCTCCATCAACAGGGTGCACAAGGCCTGTTAGAGTTGTTCTTATTTTCTTTCTTGCTAGATATGTGGAAGAGCTGTCAGGTTGATAGAGAGCCCTAAAGATCACCATTATGTGGTGTGATGTGGTCTGGGAGAACCTCGTGCACACGTGTCCGTGGGGTTGCTCAACCAGATGGCAGAGGCTGATTTGGGTTCTGTAGCCTGCTTCCAGGCAAAAAATTAGGGCTGGAAATGGGGAAACCTATTTCTGAACAGGATTTATCGCTGTTGGAACAGTAGGTCTCAGGTCTGGGTTTCCAGCTCGTGGTAATTGGAATATAAAAGCTCAGACCCCTTTAAACTATCTCGTGTCAGGCACTGAAGCATTGAAACCCGTGGTGCTTCAGCAAGCAAGTTCTCAGCGAGCCTCACCCCTACTGAAGGGCAGGGTTTGCAGCAAGAGGTTGGCTGAGGGTTTTCCTCCTGTCATGGGCAGGGTAACGGGACTGTCCGTGCCTCACAGGGTGCCTTACACCGTATGTGATGTGAAGAGGCTTAGCCCAGTGCCATGACACACTGCTCTGGGTACAGGCGCAGAAAGCGTCCTCTTCCACATCTTCGTTCTGTGTGCTTTATTAATTCTCACATCTGTATTCCTCTTTGGAAACGATTATTGTACCGGCACCTTGACGCTCAATAGACTCAACAGGAAGGCTCTACAGAAGTAGTAAGAATAACGTTAAAGATCAAAACAGACATTTTCAGATTTGGCAGTCGGAGTAATACACAAAATTCCTTCTGACAGAGGATGGGAACCGAGCTCTCTGCGGGCTGCGGTGCAGGCGTGCTGTCTGGGTGCTGTCAGAGTCCTTGGTTGGCTCCGTGCTGCTTCCTGAAGAATCTAACCAGGGTTAGTCAAAGCTTTTTAAAAAGGAAATCTTTGGGTGTGCAGCTCTCTTTACCTTGCATCTCTTTGTAGTTCCTGCATTTTCTGCCTATCACTTTGCAGCTTTTTCCATCCCCAACCCCTTCTGAGCGTTCTCAGTTGGGAACAGCATTTCCTCCATCTCTGAGCTTGGAATTTGGACTCCTTTCCCACAGAGAGCTTGACTCCAGCAGCAGATCTGAAATTAATTTGTTTTTTATTGAGATCATCGTTACTCAGGTAAGAGTAGCCAGAAAACAGGAACTAAACTGCTGAGGTGTGATGCTTTGATAAGCTTCTGGCTGGAAAACTACTGATTCAATTAGGTGGAGAAAGCTGAGAGAAATCTGAAATGATGTGTGCTTTTGGGTGTCTATTTTAAGAGATTTTGTAGGTCTCTGGTCTTCAAAGGGTTCTGAGCATTTATTTCCTGTAACAAGTTGTTCTAAGTATTTTACCTGAGAAACAAATACTTTTCTGATCTGAAGCAAGAATCACTTTACCATAGAAACTTTAACCGTAAGCCCTAGAGAGATGTCCTGTCTCACTGCAAGAGCTGCTGTGTTTCAGTGTTCCAGCCTGTCACTGAAAACATGCTTATCTCTTCTTAGTATCATACCTGAGCAAGGTATCTTGTCCCAGGAAGTATTTTTTTTATTCTTCCAGTTGCAGCACACTATTGTTTCTTGTTCCAGCAAGGAGTGTTTCATAGCCAATGTGTCTCCTTCCCATTCTTTCTCCCCTTTGTCATTCCCTGGGGCTTTACCAGCCCAGTTGATAAACCTTCATCAGCATACTGTAGATTACCTCATCCTAAGATAAGAACTCAATACACAATTACAATTCTATTTCTAAATAACAGTGGGCCAGGCTGTAATGCCTTTACTCTTCCTAAACAGCGCCCACAGTTCGCTGCTGGAGTGGCTTGAAATCAAAATGCCATTCCATGTGGGTAAGAATATCTGGGTTGAGCCCTACAGTCAAGCCTGATGGATTTTAATGCAGTCTTACTTTTTCAGTACTTCACATCTTTAATTTTCATCTAGTTTTGATGGATTTATTCCAAACGTTGCTGGCCCATTTCTGAAGTCCTTTGATTATCTGTAAAAGGCATGTTCTCCAGGATGAGTGATACCCACACCTCCTAAATGTTAGCAGCGCTACTAGCACTGCTTTGTGTCTGCATGTATTACCAACAGGACGGGTTTAGAGATGTCTTTTCCAGATGGAAAAAAGTACAGTTAAAAAATCCCTTCCTCCTATATTTTTGATGTACCCAACTTTTTTTGTGGGAGAGGGTTTCGAAAAGTTACAAAAGCAAGAAGTAATGTAAAAGAATTTCAACATCTGAAATAATGTTTTGTTTTTTAATCAAAGATACTCTCTGATCCACAATCACCGTGTTTAGTTTAGGATTCTCATTGAAATTGAGATTTCAGTGAAAGCTCCAAAATTTTGTCAACAGTTGAATTGAGTTAGCAGAAGAAGCCAACATCCTTCAACAGAAGAACCTTGCCCACTTCCAATCAGCAGTGCTGGAAAAACTAGTGGATCTTGCAGAAGTCCCTTCAATCAATGGAAAGACATAATCAGCTCTGGACCCGCTCCTGTTTATGCAACCGTGGCCAGCCTCGCCGCTGCTCTATCAGATGATCCCGCTGAGAACAAACCTTCCTCCCTGTGGGGCTGAAAATGCCAGTGGTGCTTTACAGCGCTGATGGAGCCGAGCCAATGTTTGTTACAGTAATCTCTGCAGACATGAGGTTGATTTCCAAAAAAATATCTCAGGACAACTGAGAAACATTTCAGAAATGATGAATCCAGTTCTTCTTTGGAAGAGAGAGCTGTAGCACCGGTAGGAAACATTTCTAATTTATGTGCCCACCGAAATGCCACTCAGCACCCTGCTGGAAGCAGCGGACCCTGTTGTGGAAGCACGTGCCGGATACTCGTCCTCTCCTTTATTCCCTGTGCTGGGTTAAGAGAGGGCGCTCCAGAACAAGGGGCTGTCTGTATGAATAATATGTCATGGGCAGGTTCCTAAAAAGCTGTTAATTTTAGGATTCCTGGCTAATTGCCAGGTAGACAGATGATTGACTTTATAATAAGGACAGCTCACTTCAGCCACTGGAAATGTCAACTAGCATTGCTAACCCAAAGCATTAAGAAGTCATGAGTCAAGCCTCTCAAATCATACCACTGGTTAAAAATGATGAGATTTTGTAAATAATGCCTTCTGGGGTTTTATTTGACTAGTGATTATTCAGGTTCATGTTTCTGTATTTCATTTGCTGCAGCTGTGGGAATTAGAGTCCTACTGTTCTGCTTTTTTCTAATAGCAGCATCTCCTAGATCGTCACGCCCATGTCTGCACTTCCAGGCTCTTCATATAATGTAAATAGCATTGGCATAGAGACTTCTGCCTTCTGGCCCCTCAAATTTTATTCCAAAACTTGAGCATAACTTGCCCTGGAAGCTTTAAAGACAAGCATCTGGAGTAATTTGGAAGATGCTTGGTATAGACATCACCAGGTTATGGGGCTGGCAATTTCTTATCGTTTAAAATTAGTTCACATGGGATGAGCTAGAGATTACAATCTAGGAAATTATATAATCTGATGAAGATTACATGGTCCGGTGTAAGTATCAGCAATGTTAAGTGTGCCAGTAAAGCCTGCCATGCTTTTTCAAATGGTGTGTCAGATAGCAGCACGTCACACTCCCAGCAAAGGCAATGAAGGGCACAAATTGCATCCAACATCTTTGTTAGATAATTTGCTGCATATCTACAAATATATATGGTAGATGAGTAACTGAGCAATCCGTGCTGAGAAGATACTGGATACGTTATGATACCCTCTCTCAGAGCCTGTCTGTACAGAACTTTTATCTCTTCTCAGACCACACTCACCAGAAGTTTTGCCTGCCTGCGGAGTGTGGAAAGGATCCCTTGATGGGCTCGGAGGTTTTCCTGTGGGTGAGCACATCTGTGGGTGAGCGCATCCTGCAGTGAATGCGTTATGAATCACACATATGTTTCAGTTCAAGGGGCTGACTGTTTCCAAAAGGATGGCTGAGTAGGCCTGATCTCGTGTAATATTCCAAGCTCATCACATATAGGTTTTGGTGAGCGCTGGGAGACGAATGGCAAGTGAAGGACACCTGTAGGAGAATGTCCTGTGAGATAATAGGCACTCCAGTGTCGCTCCTAGAAGGGATTCCTTGTTTTCTTTGACATTTATACAAAAGGGATTCTCTTTTCAGGAAGTTTCATTACTTGCTAGTTAGGAAAGGCTGAGCTGTGTGGGGATGAGGCTGCCCTGCAGTCTCAGCTCTCCCCGCTGTGCACCTCTGCACAAGGCGAGGAGCCTGCATAAACCACATGAGGCTGCGAGCTCTTTTTCCAGTTTGGGGAAGGCAAGGGAAAAAGTACTTCACTCCTCTGAATTGACTGGTGAAAGGCCAGTTTATGAAGAGTCCCAGACATGCTCCGAGAACTTTTCCGGTAACTGAAAACATCCAGGTGGTGTCTCTTGTGTTCCAGGACTCTCCAGGTGTGTGCAAAGTGTAAAGCGGGCGACTTCTGATGCCGAAAAGAGATTCACGCCAGCTTCTGTCCTTTCATCTGAAGCTGGTAAGGAAGCTCCTTTGAAAGGTTTTTTACTAGAAGAAAGAAAGAGTCTCTCTCAAGCATCAATGCCACCACAAGGAAAGGAAATGGCTCACAAATGCAAGACATCTCACATCTCCATCTCTTTCATCCCCTACCAGAAGCTCTACTGCACTTCGGTGCTTGAAGTGTTCCTGATTGCTGCATGTGCTATCTTGCATTAGGCTTCCCTAGATACTGTACCGTGAGGGGGCTTCGGGCACTTTGACTGAAGTAAAGATAAAGGTTGGATGGTGGATTTCCTACCCCAGCCCCCTGGTACTTGTGTGCAAAGCCCTCTGTTCTGGTACCAGGTACGAGAGTGGCAGCAGATGGAAATTTGGGGTCGAAAGTTTTCTGTGGGGGAATAAAGTAGGAATGCTTTCTCTCAGTGTAGCCCTCAGTGAAAACTCAAACCCCATCCAAATGCATTGCTTTTCTGAAGACAAAACGTCAGATTGTTTCGGGGGTCTGTCTTGTTGGGGGGTTCTTTTGCCTTTTGTCAAAAAAAAATTATCAGTAGGACATGACTGAACTTAAAAACAACGGAAATGCTTTTGTTTCTTTAAACCTTTTGGTAGAAGATATATTTCTCACTTTCCTTCTAGTTGGGATCAGAATCTCATCTACACTTCTCAGGTGTTACCTGTATCTAATCAGAGCAGGCACAGGGTGATAGTTGGAGCTGTCACATTGGCAGATGTGGAGCGAACTCTGCAAGTCACCGGTGGGGGAAGGGAGAGCAAGACTTAATTTTAAGCTGTTTGGGAGAGGCACTGTCATTATGTTCAGTATGCATTAAATGCAAACAGAACAGGTCCGGGTCTGTGGCTGGTGCTCCTAGGTGTGACAGCAGTACAAATGAAATAATAATATCAAGTAATCTCAGCTGGTCATTAACCCTGCAGTACATGCCTGGTGCAGTTGCCAGGTAGGAACTCTCAGGGAGCTCGGCTAAAATTGGCACCTTATGGTGCTACGCACACACAGACACCTAATTAAAGGCGGTCCCTTTCAGTGAAGTGTTTTTTGGTATAGATGGGCAAGACTGATAAAGGATGGGAGTACGAAAGGATATTTATTCCTGTTTCGAAGATGGAGAGCTGAGGAACTCTGGTCACACAGGGACCTTGCCTTGGCTTTGCAGTGCTGTCCTGGAGGCGTGCTGTGGGTTAGCTGGCTCTTACGCCCTTGCCCTGTATTTCAGCCACAAGAACATCCTTCCTCTGCAGAAAGATGCACTGAGTTTCTCCTTGCTTAAATAGAAACCTTGATTTACATTTTCCTTGTTCCTCTTTTTTTTTTTTTTTAAAAAAAAAGCTCCCTGACCATTTTGCTTTCTCTCATCCTCTCAGAGTGTTAGTCATCATTTAAAATACACACAATGATTAAAATGAGTCTGATCATGTTCGGGTACAGTATTTCAGGGAGGCTACTTGGTATGACTCGCATGAGGACATGAAATGCCAGAAGGACCAGTGCAATCAGCAGCAAACTGCAGTGCCAAAGAGAGTGGGTGGGGTCATGTGCCATATACAAGGGATTCATCAATGTTTACTATAATTTGCTGCCTGGTTATATTTGACCTCTGTGGGTTGGCACACGGACTGATTTATTGCATCCATGCTATCTTAATTACTAAGGACACAGCTGAGAGCTTTTTAAAATTAAAAGTGGCTTATTTTCCTCAATGACTTAAGTGTATGTGCTGGAGCACATATGCAGTTGTATTTTTCTGTCGGGAGAGCATGCAGTTCATATAGCTGGTTACACCTGTTTGTGGTTCTCCCAGACTCCGGACGTCACTCTGCGAAGGTGCAGGCACTCAGCCCTGGCTCATGAATATGCTTGCCGAGACTTAGCAAACTTTTCTTCCCCCCACTGCTGGTCCTACTCAAAACTTTGCTCTTCGGGTCTCAGCTGGACCTGGGAGCCAGAGTGAGGAGAGTCGCTGAAAGGTTGCTCTGAGTGTTTATCTAGCCCAGCTGGACGCAGGTGTTACTGGAGACCTCGTGAGAAGGATTATTCCAACATTTTCACCCTGGCTTCATGAACTAAGAGGTGCAAACAAGTTTTAAATAAGTGTCCAAACTTGTGCTTGCTTAGCCAGACTCGGACACTGAAGCTTTTGACGCAGCCCTGCTAACGCATACATTGTTGGATGAATTTGGATGTGTGACACTAAGCGGTTACATAGCAGGTCAACAGGAATTCGCAAGTGCTTGGATTTAGTTTTTTTTCATAGTTCTCATTTTGAAAATGTATCTGAATAATCAGGTCCAGCTTTAGCGAGGTTAGTTTTCTGCCAGCTATGGCCCTGTCTTGACTTTTGCAAATATAGGCAGAGATTATGAGAAGCAGTTTGCAATTTGAAGTTCCCTGTCTGGGACCTGAGACTTCTTCAAAGGGTCTAGCTTACAGAGGCTCTGTTAGCATACTTCTATAGTAAGCCCCTATAAGCTGAGGAGTCTGAATTACCCTTACCTTTCTCTTACTTAGTGCGTTTCTGTGTACAGATAAGGTACATGGCTGTATTCATGGATTCTGCATAGTTGCACAAGCAGGTCCTTATGGGCCTTTTCTTAGGTCACATTAGTTATGCTCATACATCACTTGGCTGCAGCTGGCGGCATTTTTCTGGCCGTCAGATAGCAGTGCAGTGCAGTGCACTCGTTTTCAGCGTCTAGTCCCAGGACCTGAACATCTTGTAAGGAACCTGAGGAAAGTAAAGCTTCGTAAAGCAAACCTATCAGAAGGCATAAGGATGTTCACATCTCTTCTGTAAGTGAAAGCAAGTTGTAAAATCTAAACTGGATGAGAAAAGTGCTAATTCAACTTCTGTAAATCTCCATAGTAGCTCATCTCATCCTCATTCCGTGCTCGATATGGACAACTTCATTCAGAAGTGCACTTCTCTCTCTTTAACAGATCCTTTCTGGAAAAGCTGCTAAAATAAATTCAAGCTGTTCCAGTCTTAAGGCCGTCGTCTTTTCCAAGGCCTGGGGAAGAAAGGGGGAGATCCGAACATCACGGTGCTTGTGAGCTGCTACCAAAAGTCGGGCTGCTCTGGAAGAAAACAGGCAGGCTGCAGACAAGGGTGTTTTCTTCCTGCACAGCTGCAGCGTGCTCCTGGCAGCGCAGCACGGAGAGAGGAACGGTCCCCTGGTCACCGGCTGTGCCCCTGCATTGCAACTGGGAGGTACGATTGCAGCGCAGATAATCAAATAGCATCTAGCTTTCATCTTCACAGGGTCTAGGGCAGGCTGGGCAAGCCTGCCCAGGATGTGGCATACATATGCAAGAGCTGGTGCCTGAACACTGTGTCTCCACTGCTTAAGGTATCCAAACTAGCTAGAGTGAAGGTGGTCAATGTGTTGCTCTCACGCCTTTGGCTGCAAGGCAGACGAAGTCCTGGTTGCAAATCAAGGTGTTGTAAGTTAACATGAGCAATAGGAATCCTCCATGCAGAATTACTACAGCGGTGCTCCCTGTTCTGCACAAAGCCCAGCTCCCACTGCTCTTGCTGCTGTGCAGACAGGCAGCAAAACCAGCGCTGCTTCCTGAAGGACTTGTGCTCTGAATGGGCAGGATGTCTGTACAGGCAGAGGTGGGTCTGAGAATGGAATGGCTTCTTAGGGGTCACACCAGAAGGCCACAATGATCTGGAAACCTAGAACAAATCATTTTTCCTAGATCACTCACTGACAGCTAGCATCTGTTTATAGAGCTATATTACAAAAGGGTGTTAAACATGGAAAGACCTGATCACGGAGAAGAGAACAGAGGAAGGGCACAAAACGTCTGAAACTTGAGATAACAGAGGAGAGAAACCCACACGTTGAGGTGTAAATATGGATGATCTGTACACAGATATGCCTGGAATAGGGAAGTGCATCTGTAGTTGTACAATACCAAAGGAAGAAGAGAAGCGTAAGAAACACGAAGCCTTCAAACAGGCCCCTGTAACAAGTCAGAACTAACCCCTGGAGCAAGATTGGAGGGAAATCAGCAGCACAGAAACCCAGAGCCAGTTAGTAAAGAGTCATGTAATTAAGCCATGAGTCCAATGGCAGCAGAGTCCTGCATGAAATCATGACTCTACTGAAATCAGTGGCAAAACTCCCAGTGATGTCAGTGGAGCAGCTCCCAGTGTCTGTAGCAATCTCTACTGGTTCTTCTCATGAGATTGTACGTGGGGTTGGACATGGTACTGCAGTGTGCATAGAAAGTAAAGGCTAGTCATAGGTTCATTTATGCACAGAGGGGATATTTTGTCAGATACATGACTTTTTGATAAGGTGTGTTTCTTCTGAAGTCCTCGCTTGCTTTCTGCAAGAAATGCCATTGTCATATCGAAAAGCGAAACTCCTGAAAAGCAGCAAGTCCTCCGCTGAAGTAGATGACCTTTCTGGAAAAGATCCATCTCAAGAACCTGTGGAGTCGAAGCACAGCTTCATTTCCTGTGGGACACCAAAGACACCCTTCTGAATCACAATATTACAGGACGGGCTGGAATACTGCCCTGATGTTTTACCTCCACGTCAAGTTTTTCAGCACAAAACCCTGTTCTGTTTTGTGAGCGGTGCAGAAGCCGAACTCGGAGGCCTGTTTGGACAAAACCCTGTTTGTCCAGCTGCTACACAGGAAAAATCAGCTTCTTCCCAGGATAAGCCAGCATCTCGCAGCCTCTCAGAAGGTGCATTGTCACCTCTCCAAGGGTAACAGCACCGCAGGCCGAGTCCCTGGATGCGGGAATTGGACCCAGGACCGCCTGTTGTAGTCAGTAGAGGGGGACCGAGAGCCACACTAGGAGAGGAGCCCAAGCAGCTTTGTTAGCAGATGGGTAAGAAACTGAGAATTGCAGCGACGGTGGGTCTTTGGCACGGGGCCTGCATTCTGTTCTGTGTTTTTACAGCGACCGAAGCGCTGGAGTGTTGGTTTGTGAGCAGAGCCCTTGTATGCTTTGGTCTTACAGATGGAGGATAATAATTCAACAAAGGAGCATTGTTAGGTACATCTAACTTAAAATAAAGGCTGGTTTTGCAAAGCAAATTCAGAGCCACGGCAAGCAACGCTTTTCATTTTATCTGCTGTTAAAAGGAAGATGCTTAAGGGAAAATATGTGCTCACTTAATTGCATCTTTTCTGGCAAAGGGAGAGTGCGTTATTATTATTTATTAGTATTATTATTGTTAGACATATTAGAAAGAGCTATATAGTGTAATATCCTTCATTGCAACCACATTGATTAGCACTAACTGAGAATCTGGTATAATATGAACACATGGCACATAGGACTCGTTTGGCTTGTCCTGTTTGTTATTTAATTACACACGTAGAAAGTAAGAGGCACAGCACCTGTAGAGATTCCCAGCACCTCCTGTTAAGCTGGGGCAGGAGCTGCGGTGCATGAGAGCAGTAACCAAATCCTGCGAGCCTGTTTACATTTGGAACTTACCGAATCTTCCCAAGTGGAATGCAGGGTCCGGTTTCAGCCAAGGAACTGTTAGCAGTGAGTGAGAGTTAATGGATCAATCTGCTGTCTCTTGTCAGTGCTTTTACTGTTGACTTCTGGAATGTGTTTGATGAAAAGAAAGCAACTTCTTGAGACAGAAGATACAGATGTAGCATGTTAAGGTTGGGACCTACATGAACAATAAAGCAATGTTATCAGTGTTTGGCTTCCCCCGTGCTGCTTGCCAGAACTGACAATAGAGCAGCAGCGAAGCATTTCTTTTTTTAACTGCCATAACTGCACATTAACCATTTGCTCTGATTCTTTTTGGCCACGCAGTCAGATGTTGTGCTGGCATTGTTAATGCAGGATGCCGGGCATTTAAACGACAGCGTGTTGCGCAGCCCCCTGCTGCCTTTCTGTGGCCAGTGGAAGCTGCTTTCTGAAAAGCTGCATTACAATGGATTTGCAGGATTGTTCGCCGCACCAAGCCTGCTCGCGGCCGCTGCCGGAGCTTTGCGTGCTGCCCACCTTGTGTACTAATTGTCCCCGCAGCCCTGCGAGGCAGGCTGGCAGCCACCCCGCAGCGCAGTTCTGAGGTGTGGGGCTGCACCTACCCAGCAGAAAGCCGTGCTGTGTGCAGACACCCCGGCCTTCTGTGAGTGTGCTGGAGCTGGGAATACAGCGGTCAATCAGATTATATTTCTCGCGTGGCTGAGGAGGAGACCAACACCAGGAGCTCACCCCTCTAGAGGAGCCAGGTTGTTCAGAGTGGGCTCTGCTGTGCCCCCCGGTCCTATGGATACCCTCACGCTGCACAGACATAACCTCAGAGGCTCAAACCCAGAGCCGGAGAGGTACTTAGGCTTTTAACTCTCACTGAAATGAACAGGAGTTAAAAGCCTAAATACCTTTGGGGATTTGGGCCTAAGTGGCTTACAGAAAGCCTGTGGCACAGCAGAGCCTCAGCTCTTTTGACTCGGAGGTTAGTGCCTCCGATCTGAATCACTCTTCCTCTCTACATCTGGTAGCAGTTTGCATTCACATTTCCCAGCCAGGGCCATCAAAAATATGCCCATGCTTAGGACAGGAGGTGAAGAATAATTTAGGTAATTGAAACTACAGCAGGAATGTGGTTCTGTCAGAGGGCTGCAGCCTGACCTGGAATTTAACCAGACAAGTAGGGCTCAGGGAAACTGCGAGCCAGCCCTCGCCTTTCAGGTGCACTGGAGGCGGTTAGTTTCTTCTGTGCAAGCGGGATAAATAGTTGAGCTTATGTGTCTGCTGAAAAGGAAGCCATATCGCTGTGAATGAAAGCAGGAGACTTGCCAAACACTTGCCTTGTTATCCACATGACTGTTTATCAGTTATAACTAGAGCTGAGCCAATAATTCTTAATGGGTAATTCATATGATGAATATCTCCCCCTTACACTGGCTTTGAATGGTCTATGAACCAGCCATTACTTTCAAATATTTATTTACTAGTCACAATTATTTGTTTAATACTGTGAATAATTCATGGTTTGTGGAATGTTTTCAGGCAGTTCTCTGAAAGTAGCCAATATTCAGGCTATTTTGATTGGGCAGAGAAGTAAATGTCGCCTTTTTCTGATTACGCCAGTGTTAACCGAGGATAACTCGAAGTCAAAAGGCTGGATCTGTCACTGATGTAATTTGGCGCAGTTCCATTTTTTTTTTCCAATTGATTTCAAATGACCAGTGTTAATTCACACCGACTTACTAGATGGTCTTGAAAAGAAGAATTGTCTGAGGGAAGAATGACCCCCATGCCATACTGTCCCAGGACTGGCTAAATGTACTGCTTTTTACAGTCACGCTTTCTTCACGCAAAGTGTAATATACATTAATTCAAATCTTAGTTTCTAAAACATCATTCAGTATTAATATCCGGGTTGCCTTATTGACGAGTAGTTTTGCATTAAATTACATGCAAGTGACAATTTTTGCGGAAACAGACTTGAGTTCAGTTTTTGTTTTATTTGCTGGCAGGGGGGAAATTGCTTTGAGGACAAATGCACGGCTTGTGCTGAGGTTAGCCCAGAAAACATCCTTGTTCAGCGTGTGGGGCTTTTCAGGTCCAGTGTTTCTCTTAACATCACAAAATCGTGCCTTATATAAGTCTCGCTGACGTCAGAGGAGCTTTGCCACTTGTACTTGCCTTATCAGATTTCCAGTCCTTATAGCTATTTTAGAAGACATTTTAAACTCCGTTCTCTGTGGTACCCTGCTAATGATGGGAGAAGTCAAGCAAGGATCTGTTGGGTTGTGTCTCTGGTTCTCACCGTGGTCTCCAAGGGCTGTATGTCAGAGGATTTCACTGCGATACCTCAGGCCTTGTCTGTATCCTGTATCTGTCCCTCTCTGCCCCACTTCCCTTTATTACAGTAGCAAATTATATGTAGTGATTTCTCCAGGAGAACCAGGGAGGGGCTGAAGGCTTGCTCGCAAGACGATTTCAAGGTTGTTTCCATTTCTGGATCTCCAGACAACGTGTCGGGCTTGCGCTCACAACATTGCCTCAGGTTTCTTAGCTGGATCTTTAAATATCTCTGTTGCTCTGTAGTATTTCTCGTCTGGCTCTGCTGCAGAATATTAAGCACTGCCACTTCGATTGCCACCATCGTGTGGCTGTGGTCTGGGCTGCAGGATCCTTGTGTTCGCAGCACACGGATTATGACAGGGCTTGTGGGAAGTCTTGTGCTTTTCTTTCATCTCTTTTGTCCTTGCCTTTTGGTGCTTCTGGTCTGCTCCTGACACAGCTCCTAGAAATACAAAAGCATGAAGAAACATTTCAGAGAGCTCGGTTGCCTTTCTCTGCTAAAGAAGCACAACCCATTTGAATGTTAAAGAAGCTACTCAGACTAGATGTCCAGGTGCACGTCATTGCTCACTACACGTAATTTACTAATGAGTGGATCCAGACAAACAAACTGAGGATCCAGCATGCCCTCTGGCTGCCTATAAAAATGAGAACAGATAATGAAGTGGTGTGAATCAGGGCCTTTCTGTAGCAGCGAGGCATGAAAAAACTGGAATATGACAGCTTTTGCTGCTAGGTACCAAATATTATCTCAACGGTTCTGCACCCAACCAGGGGGGCAAGTCAGTTGTTAGGTTATCAGGCTTGGCTGTTGAATATTTTCGGTGCCGCAGGTTTCACGTGTCTGGATATCACCGGAAGTTTCCGTTGTGAAATGTGTATGTGTTTGGTTTTTTGGCTGTGCAAAGGTAAGCGTGGTTCTCGGAAAGGTATGGCTGCTGACCTTCCCCTAATTACCAGCGAATGCGGGGGGTTGATGGATATTGCCGTGCTGTTGGTCTCTTCTGTTGAGTGAACACTACTGACCGGCCTTCTGACAAACAGTGGTGTCTTTGTCCTGCAGGCTGCAGTTCACTAGGAACACACCTGATTACACCAAGCTCTCTCTGAGCAGAGCCCTGCACTGTGTCAAAGGAAAATGTTTTATTGTAGGGGTAGGGAAGAGCAGAGGCGTAGGAGAGGGGTCAAAGAAGAACAGAACCAATTGATCTGCTAAAACGGTGTCTTTGGGGATTTTTAGCAGAAACCTCTTTGTGATGGTGCAGCTTCCGATCAGAGAGAACTGCTGAGCCCAAAGGCCCGACACCTTTCTGTACCAGGTCCGTCCAGCCAAATTTCAAAGGCGGTAGCTCTCCTCCAGCCGTGTGCTCTCGTTACAGCCGTATCCTGGACTGTGATGCAGGGCTCGCTCTTGCAAACACTTGGCTTCCGATTTATATTTATATTTGTATGACTCCTACTTCCTGAAGCACAGTCCTCAGAGACTCTGGCTTATGAAATTGTCCCTGTTTACAGAGGGAGTGACGGAGATGAGGAGCACACACAAACACACACACACACACACACACACACCCACCCCGTGCAGGGGAGCTGGCTGCCTGTGCGTGGTGTGGCGGACCAACCGGTGTTGGTCCAGCACAGACCTACCTCAGGGCTGTGATGCTGGACTGTTTCAGGCCTGGCATGGCACCGACCTGGTTGTACCGCCGTGGCTCTTGCTCAGTTGCTATCTCAGGAGATGTTTGCTCCAGAGTCGGAGCTGATGGTGGTCAGCAGCACACGTATCCCCGGTCACTTGGCTGTGCCCAGCAGGGAGGCCGGACCAGCATCAGCATGAGCACTCTATTTGAGCTCAACAGAGTGCTTCTGAAAAGGGTCTCCCAGTGATCCCCACTGACACACACATCTGTGTTTCCGTGCTGTCCTAGGGGTGTGAACTGGGTTCCTCTGGTGCGGCACAAAGCCGGTGGGTGCTCCCTGGGACTGTACTGGCACAGGGCAACTTGTGCCAGCTGCTGCGGGGCTGTGGTGTGTCGGAAGTAAAACCTGCACGGAACGGTAATGCACGGAGCGCGGCTGTCAGGACTTTGATGCCGGTTGTTTCTGCATATCTGTTCCTGCTGTGCTGTAGCACTTGCTGATACAGACGTGTAGATGTCATCAGAGATGCCCCAGGCCCCATCTCAGTACACTGACCCTTCCTTCCCTCCCGCGGGGCCTGCCATTCAGGCCATTTGCAATATATTTTGAAGATTTTGGGAAATCAGTATGCCAGCCCATATGCTCACAGCGATTTCTACGTGTCAGTACCTAGCTGGGTCAGATCTGGGAGCACAAATCCTAGACCTTTTGTCCCAGTGCTAAGCTTTGAGGTGTGCAAGGGGCAGAGGGTGAATTTCTCTCGTTCTTTCTCCCCTTGCTGTACAGTATCTGATCGCATCTCGTGATAGTCCCCTTCCCCTTACCTGCACTTACATAATTACTAAACATCGCTCTTTCGTGCTGCTTCTGGAGACTGACACTGTTGAAGCATGTAGTTTAGCTCTCCGATTGACCCTCTGGGGGAAAGATAGGAAGAAACACTGAAATTAAACGTAGGTGGGGTAGCAGCGATAATTAGGTTGGATCATAACTTCCACTGATCTAATTAATGCCACCTAGGTTGTGGCTTGTGCAACTGCCTTGATTTATTGGTTATATCCACAGTAGGCAAGAAGTTCTTAGAATGACGTTTTTGCAGAAGGCCCGTGGCTCTGATACACGGTGTGATAGAAGTCCTGTTTGATGAACATCGCGTTGTGTAGTTACAGTGCACGTAACAGTTTGCAAGATGCCTGTTCTGCGGTGCCCTTTAGAGGCACTGGAAGCTGGCCGAGCAGGATTAATGATGTAGGCTGTACAGCCCAATGAATTTGTTTCTAGCCAAAATCCCTTCGTGCCGCTCTTAAAATTATGCTTTTCTACTGAATCTAGTATAACGAGCTCTAGGTGTTCCCCGCGTTAAGTGACAGTAAAAGATGCCTCTCTCACCCAAGTTCCAGTTTATGTATTTGTTTTATTACTCAGGATATGTCTGGATTTTACAGCTGAGTATGTCAGGAATTTAGTTACAAGTTGAAACCGCTTTATAATGCGTGGCTATAAAGATCAAAGGTTGCAAAACCAACATTGGAGAGCCAGGTCCTGTTCTTCCAAGGCTCATCAATCACGACTTAGTTCTGGCCCATCTCACATAATTTTCCACCGTGTGCTGTCATTTGGACAAATGTTTACCCATAGCAGTAGACCAGAGACTCCCACAACTCTCATGCTAAGTATTGCCATCAGTTCCTGACAGCACTTCTCTCTTCCTATTTACCTTGTATCTCTTTTTCCTCCTCAGGTTTTTTTTCTTTACTTCACCGTTGGTAATTTCTGGTATGTGGCTTCTGCTAGTGGTACGCTGGGAGTTCCCCTTTGCGCCAGGAGGACAAAGATCAGATCGATACAAGACAAAGGCAGAGGTTTTTCTTGGTCTCCCCTGGGCATCTGCTGAAGACCTGTACATTTGTACTCGCTGGAGTTCGGCAATCCCCTGCTGGCCCCCGAAGCAGAAATGAGTCAGGTGAAACCAAAATAAAGGCTTTCTGCTGAGTCTGACCATGTGCTCCTATCAGACAGGTCACTGAAGGAAGGGTCAAGGTAAACCAGGCTGCTGTCAGTCTGCTGCACGGCGCTGGGCAAGTTACTTTGGTTTTGTTTTCCCATCTTTCTCTCTCTCTCGGTTGTGAGCCCCCCGGGTGAGGGGCAGCCTCTTGAATAATGGGCACCTGCGAGCCACAGCCGTAGGAGGCTTCCTGACGCTGCTGTAGTAGAAAAAATGGTTGTTGTGCAAGGCATCGCCCCGGCTTCGCCTGGGAAAACTGGAACACACATTGTGAATCTTCTTGTGAAAGATTGCTGGGTGGAGATGTAAGAACAACCGGTGGGCACCGGGATCATCTGCAGTTCTGATTTGTTAGGGCTTCCAAAACGAATTTCACCCCTGAAGTATTCAGTCTGTCAAAAATGAAAAAAAGATCCATTTGGTCTCAGAGGAAATGTTTTGTACAACCTGAAACAACAGCGACCAAAAACATCGTTAGTTTTTGATGCTTGTAATTTATTTATTTCAAAAGAATAAAGTGAATTGAAAAGTAAAAGAGCTGTCTGAATGGAGGAATTCAGACTTATCTCCAGAAATATCTGAATTGCATATTTCAAGAAAAATGAGCACCTGTATCTTAAATTTAGCATCAAAATGGAATAGCTGTGAACTTCAGGTTTTAGTTTTGTCTACTCTGGTGACAGAGTTTGAGAAGTCAGCGTTATGAAATGTGTTAGCGGATTAGTATTTTTAAGGCCCGATAGTTTTTGAACAAACTTTTTGTTGAGTTCATAGTCAATTACCATGTATGTTACACAGCTGAAAATGAGAATTAAAATGAGCAGCTGTTCAAATAATTCACTTGTTTACTTTCTAAAACGTCTCTTTCTGTAGACCAGCTTCAGTTTTCTTACCCTGTGCTGCCCATTGCTTGTAAAGATTGCTAGAAAGAATAACGGTGAATGTAGTTTGCTTGTTGTTGTGGCTGTCGCTGCCGTGGCTGTCGCTGTGTGGCTGGAGGGTCAGATCTGTATTTGGCAATGAAGACACAGATCCTCAGAAATGATCGGTGAAGCTACGTACCTGGGTTTTTTACTGTCTTGTCTGTGGATATCTTGAAGAAGCTCAATACAAAATATTGAGCTTTATTTTTTTAAGGTGCCTGAGAAAAGGGTTGCAGGCAGAACTGTTTCCTGTTCTGCTTCGTGCCTTTGAGGATACAAGAAAGTTGCATCAAAAGGAAAACAGCAAAAAACTAAAACGGGGAAGCAAGGCTGTATCGTCGTTCTGAAGAAGCATTTTTATGCAAATGCCCGTAACAGTTAAAATAAAGCTCATGTTACGTTGCCTTTGACTTTTGTAACTGTTGGGGTGTGACAGGATTTAAACTTTTCATGGCATGCCAAAAATATTTCTTAACATAAAGTTACTTTGACTAGCTAATGTAATTATGTCCATTACTCACAAGGGTTCCACTCTGTCCCGTACTTTGTCGTATTCATGTATTTGCTGCTAGCGGGAGCTGGGGCCGGTGGCGCTACCAGCACTCAGATGTTTCTTGCTGCTGCTCTTCAGCCCTGGAGAGTCTGCCGGGGTTTCGCGGAGGAGGAGGGTAGGCGTCTGCCTCGCTGGAGGGCCGGCAGCCACCAGAGCTCCTGGGGTGGGGTAGGGCCGGGGGTAGAGGCAGGGCTTGGGCCAGCAGCTGCTGCAGAGCCGAGGCAGAGGGGTGAGCTGTGCTGGCTGAAAGCCCCGTGGACCCACGAGGTGCGTCCCCAGCTGGGAGCAGCCCCGTGCACGGATAAACCGACCTGAGACTGGCCTGGCTTGCTGGGCTGGCTTTGGCGGGGAGCAGCTCCGTGCTGGTCCTCAGGGACCAGGTTGTGGTGGGCTCTGGAGCTGGGTGAGGCGTGCACCTGGCGGCCGTGGGCCGCTCTGCCTGGACTTCTGCCTGAGGCCTGGCCGGTCCGGCCGAGGGCCCGGCTGCGCAGCTTTGGGTGGGATTTCTGCAGACACTCGGCTAAGCGCCCTTTAACTTGCCGCGGGGCAGACAGGCAGGTCATGAAAACCCAGCCTAAGGGGTTGCATAGCAGCTTGGATCAGAAGTCCCCAGAAGCTCTGAGGGAGCTCTTTTTCTGTCCCTCTTCTCAAGATGGAGCCCGGGTGTCCAAGATACGCATCCCTGCGAGCACAGCACCGTGCGGGTGCTCCTCTCCCTGCCCTCCTGGGCAGGGGCATGGGCAGAAGCGAAGACCTAGACTTCAAGCTGATCTAATCTCTACCTGCCTGCGTAACTATGCCTGGCTTCCTCTGACCCAAATTACCTAACTCGGCTGGTATTTCCTTCCTCATATTCCTGCCCTTACATCTACGCATCTCACCTGCTGTAGTGTAACTGGCTGCAGGGGGGGAGTTGGGGAAACCGTGTGCTAACGCTGCGCCCACCTCTGCCCTTCTCCCCGCCTGGCTTAGAGAGACACTGTGTAAATGGAATTTTTAACATCAAAAGTTTCAATTACAGCAGGAAATGTCAGGCCAACAGAGTGCGACTGTTCCAGGTTTCCCATAAGGAATACTCCCACCCCTACTATTTACCCATATGGAAAAATCAACCTCCGACGGTATTTTTTTAAGTTCTCAGGTAAACGGAGCTGTACGGTATCATCACATACACGGCAGGCTTTCTACAGGAGATGAAAAAGTGTAAATCATAGCACAGGGCCCAGGGCCTTCACAGTGCCTTTTTCATGGAAGAAAATCCCGGGATACAGGCTGAGTGGGAAGGGGGCTGTTTGAGGGGCAGCTTAACCCCTAGCAAGCCAGCAAGGGGAAAGAGGAACAGGATGGAAATGTTGATCTCAGAGCAGGAGGGCACGCGGAAAGCAGCGTCCGTGCGGCACGTAGGCATGCTGCTGGGAAGGTGAGCTTCAGGAGGAGAGTGTGACGGGGAGCTGGCTGGGAAGGGCGAGCGGTCGGTGCGATGAGCAGCGGAGCCCTGCGGGAAAGGCCTCTGCGTGCAGCGCGCTGCGCTCGGCGGCTTCGGCGCCTCCTGAAATCGGTGCCGCGTTAAGCACGGGGCTTTAGAGAGTAGGCGAGACTGGTGCTGCAGGTGAGCAACGTGAAAGAATGCCTGCTTTTTCTTTGATAACTTCTTATCTAAATGGTGTTAAGGCTGAGAAACAGAACATGGATCCTGCCCCTGAGAGGATATCTCACGCTCTTGCAGTGGTTCCCAAACAGCGGCATCATGTTCATGAAAGCACGGAATAGTTGAGGGTGGAAGGCACCTCTGGAGAGCATCTAGCAGCAGGTCTTCCTGCTCAAAGCAGGTTGCTGAGGGCCCATCAAGTTTAGAACATCTCCAAGGTGGAGACAATCTTTCTAGACCTCTGTCTCGGTGTTTGACCACTTTTCCTGGTGAAAAGGTTTGAGGGACTTCTCCCTCATCATCTTGGGTGCTCTCTCAATTCATCCAGAAAATGTATTCAAAACATGTCTTGCAGGTCACTAGGCAGGACGAGGCTCAGATTTTATTGGAAAACTTGTAAGACTTTTACCATGGCCTCAGAGACCTCCAGGGGTCTTGCTTCACAGCAGAGAGCTGCTGCTGTGGAGCGTGATCCGGGGAGGTAATTCACAACCACTCCTGCAGGGACTCCATCATTTGCCTCAAGCAGGAACAGGTCACGCTTTTAATGACAGCGTTCAGCCTGTGGGATTGTCTTGGACATACTGGTTCCTGCCATCACAATTAGGGCTTCCAACAAGCCCGGAGAACTTCAGTGGTCACATTAAATCAGTAAATGTGGCAAGGAATTTGGTATTTAAGTCACCTGCTCTTTTGGATTATTCGGTGTATCCCCAGATCAGGCTTGGTCAGCTCATTGTCCAGCAGCGTTGTTGCTGTTGTTTTCAGAAGCGTTTAAGCTCTGCAGCCTGCTCAGCAAACTGTTTCCTAAAGGGAAGTGTCCGGCTTCGTGTGTGTATGCGTGGATGGGTGCTTGCTACGGGAGGGGAGTTTTGAATGAGGCCGGTTTGTAACGCCATGTGAAACCTCGTCGTGTTTCTCTGCAGAACAGCACGAGCTCGTAGCACAATCCAACACGCTTCGCGGACGTGGTGGCACAGTACTTCTGGTTAGGGCAAGTGGGAACACAAGAACTTCATTTAATAGCAAATGGTCAGGTTTCGAAATGTGTTTTTATTCCATAGGAAGATGAAAGCAAGGCCTCTTGAAATGTTTCATGAAATGAAAATGAAAAGGAAGGAGAACTTTTTAAAAATAGCTATTAGCTTGGTGGTTAAGGAATTCACCTGGGCAGAGGGACCTGTGCATCCAGAGCAGTTTTTACCCCCATCCCTGGTGGTGAAGAGGGCCCCGTCCTCTGCAGGGCTCAGGGACGTTTGGGGTGCGTTGCCGTACTCAGGGAGCTGGGGAGGGCACGGAGCTACGTGCCGGCAAGGACAGCGGGCGGTGGATGCGGCCGTGGGCCTCTCCTGCTCAGCACCCCAGCCCTGCTGCGTCTCACATGGCTGAGGGAGGACCCTTTAATTGAGTGAGGGAAAATATAAATATAAAAGCTGTATTCCCCGTGATGTAAATCTGTACAGCTTTAAATTGATGGGAGAAACTCGCAACTTGTGTAAACAGGCATAGCTCTGTGAAGTCACTGGAGTCACACCAAATTATATCAGCTACGGATATAACCCATTATTTTTAATGCTATCATTCTTCCATACAAGGCAAGGAAATGGGGCTATGTGAGGGGGAAATTTAAACAACAACTAAAACAACAAACACGCAACAGCACAAGATTTACACGAGCTCGTCCATCACTTTTCTCGGCCTCTGCATGGAAAACATCTGCATGTTACAAACACTTTCCTGTCTAACATGCGAACCGTGGGCTCTCCTAGCCACTGAATGGCACATTCACGGGGCATTGCCTCTCTGATGTCAGCTGCCCTCGCTGGGAATAGGCAGGCCGAGCGTTGCTCCGAGCAGCTGAGCACACACCACCTGCTGATCCCAGTGAGTTCATACCGCTTGTCTGCAAATGTAAAATGTTGGAAGGGCCGCCGTTATTGTTCCTTTGGAGATATTAAAGTTCAGAAGCTGCCTCCAATGACTGATGTATAGTAGAACATGATCTTTCCGTGGAAAGTTGATGGCTGCTACAAGATAAACCTTGTGTGCGTAACATAAATAGTCTTTCTCTGAGGAGCTAATGCGTGATGTTTGGTTAACCAGTCGTGCCGAATCCAGTGGGAACGTACCCATAATTGTACCAGGGAACCATGTCGCTTTCCAAGCTCAGAGATGTGCTGGGCAAAAGGCTGACTGGTAATGCAGGACACCAGCTGAGATGTCTGCAGAGGTCCCTTTTGGGGCTTTTTGTCTACAGGTAAGGACTTGGCTAACCGGTCTTGCTTCAAGCCTCTGCGTTAGAGCAGCTCTGCCTGTGCACACAGGGCGGTCTTCTTGTTCTCGTTGCTTGTTGGAGGTCCAGGGACAGCAGCAGGGTCCCCGTGTGAGGGGCAGTCAGAAAAGACGGTTTAGAAGCAGGCCAAATGGGTGGGCGAGGAGCAAGGGACGCTCACGGGGCCAACTGTGCAGTAAAACAACTGCTTTCAACCCGCCACAGCAGCAGCAGCGGCTCGGCATCTGACCACTCTCTTGGGATGGGATTCCTCCGACCCTGTGCGGACATCTACAGCCCATGCGGAGCTAGATGCTCTTCGCAGCTGTCGAGGAGTGATGCCCATCTCCTCCGGAGGTAGGCGTCTGCCTCAGGCTGGGCGCTTTTCTCCCCAGCAGTGCCTGTCTCCCTCCGTTAACTCAGCTGGGAGGTGAATGTGGCTGAGCTGATGTAGATGGCAGCACTGCTGGGAGCTGGGTGAGAAAAGGCCCATCCTTTGCTCCAAGGCAGGTGGCGAGCAGGCTGGTCCTAGGGAAGGAGCAGCAGCTCAGTGAGTGAAGGGTCAGGCAGACACGTCTGCTCGGAGCCAGCGCGGTGAGGAACAGGGAACTGTGCATTTGCAGGCTGGGTTCTGAAAGGCTCAGGTACTTTTTGCCAGCTGCCAAGCCATTGCCAGGTGTAGACGTTAGTTCTGGGTTGTATTTAAAGCCAGTTGTGTTGGAAAAGGCAAAGGCAGCCTCCTGGCATTGCTGGAAGTGGTCAGCGTTGGACAGTCCGCAAGAAATCCCGTTTGCTGCTCGCTGCCAAGCGCCACCTCCCCGGCGGGACCACACTTGGCAGTGACATCCGCGGCGATGTGTGCTAAGTGTCGTGGTGGCAACAGCTAGCGCCACGGATGGGCTTGCCCCGGCGGGAGGACGCTCCCTTTTGATGTGCTCTGCAGATCCGTTGCCCCCGATGTGTGGATCTGCACGCCTCGCTTGTTGTGCACGCTGACAGCAGTGGCAACTCCGCATTCAGGCAGGTGCAAAATACGTGGTTCTTAGACACGTCGCAGCGGGATGGCTCTGAACTGCTAATCCTGGGGGAAAAGCCCCTGTCCTGCGCCTACCCCACGGTTTAACTTTGTGTTACCTAGCAGGAGAGGATGATTCTGTGGTGTGTCCTCTTCTGAGACGGCTGAATATTCTGTACGGTGAGACTCACTGCACCAATATGAGTCATTTCAAGAGTTCAATTAGTAATTTATTAAATTAATTAGAAAGATATTAAAGGCCTAATACAATGGCGTGCTGCTCAAGTGGTCTGTTGAAGGGCGTGTAATGCAAGCTGTCATATCAGATAGGCTAGTAATGAAGCAAACTGGTTCATTCAAAAGAAAATAGTAACTGGGGTTACCGTCCTCTGCCATAAACGGGGCGCTGTAGCAGGGCAAGTGCTGTAGGATGGCTGTGAGCGAAGGAGAAGGGTTTTCCTCCTGTACTCCAATATAGCAGTGGCAGCATCTTGTAGGCTGCAGTTAGGAATGTAAGAAGAGGGTCACTTTCTGTGTAACTCAGGCAGTTCTGCGGGACTTGGAAGCCTGCGTCTGGGCTGGGGTTGGGTCAGAAGATCCCAGCACAAGCTGGTGTGGCTGGGGGCTGGGCTGGCTTTAAATTCCAAATTTGGGGTCCAGGTGCACTTCGACCACCACACACGGGAATGGGCCCATTGGCCAGCAGATGAGCCCACTGCAAACCCCGCAGCACAAGCGTGGAGCCCTCCTCAGTCGGAGCCTGGCGAGGGGCGGCAGAGGTGAAGTACGGGATGGGAGGAGAGGAGCTGCTGTCCCGGGACATGTGGCCAGGGCTGCTCCAGCCCGCCTGACTTGGACGCGGGTGCAGTCTAGCGCGTGCTTCAGTCCAAACAGGCCTCCAAAAAGGCTCTCAGCTCAGCTCTTCCTCAGTGGTTCCTCTCAAAATACTGAGATCTGAGCCCAAGCAACAGCGAGGACAGCAGCTGCGGACAGCCGGCAGGTAAGTCGCAGCTCTGGGCACACTTGACTTGCTTCGAATCCCACTCATTACGCAGCGATGTAGAAATAGCCTTGGCTTATATTTTAAAACTGTTTAGCCCTGACCCACATCCCAGTGAAGTCAATGCGACGTTTGCCAGTGACTTAAACGGGCTCTGGAACAGGCCTGCAATGTTACTCGTGCCTTCAAATGCTTCCTTCACCTGCAGGATGAAAGTCCTCCTCGCGAGTCAATGGGCCTCCTTACTTCTTCCTCCCCTCTCAGTTTCCATGGGCCCCTAGCATGGGAAACTCAGCCTTATTCATCTTTGTATTTCCATGTCTCTGAATCAGGCAGGTTCTGGGTATGTTCCACATAGAAGCCTGTTATCTTTTCAAGTGGCAAAAAAGAGGGGATTTTTCCATAGTCACATAGTTTTTCCACAGAAATGTATTCATGAGAGTTAAACTTGCCCAAACTATGTTAATGTATGTGGTTGGCTTCTGTGCCAATTTTCATTGTGAATAAGACGCAAAATAAAAGGGCTCTTGTGTCTCCCTTTCCTCCTCCCGAATCCCTCCCATAATTTTTGAGTTCATAAGCCCATTTTGTATGCGAATCAGATCGGGAGAGGAAAGGCAGGGGGATTGCTTTCCCTTACGGGCCGTGCCTTCGCTGTAGCTACTGACAGACACACGAGAGCTGCGCCGAGGCGAGGAGGCGTTAGTACAATGGGGCTGGGGCGCAGGGTGCTGTAAAGCAGGGTAACTCCGCTCGCCCTGAGCGAGCCTTGCCGATTTACACCCAAGGAGGACGCGGCCTTAGCTCATCAGAGGCTCCGTTCATGGCTGTGTTGCCCTCCTAAGACACGTCGGGTCTGCCCAGGGGAGCGGTGTCTCTTTGGGCCGCGGATGTTGGGACCGGAGCCTGGCGGCCGCCCTGCGGAGCACACAGCTCGGCTCACCACGGCGTACACAGAACACCAGCTGAGCTCAGGCAGCTCTCCTAGCCAGATGGCTCTGAAACATTCATAATAGAAGCTGTAGCTATTATGAGCCATTTCTCCCCGCTGCGTGTCCTGACAAGCTGCTGTTATTAAGTTTCAGTGTATTTCTGTTAATGTTACCTACCTATTTTCATTCCTGCATGCTGTCACACTGAGCTGGTTGGCGTGGTCTTGGGAACTGGGCTTCAAGGCTCCTCCCTGTGAAAGTTGCCAGCTCATTTATTTGTTTCTTTCCAGTGGTTCAAGCCAGTGCCTTATTCAGAAACTTCTGAAAGAGCAGGGTTGGGTAAACCTCTGATTCAGTTCATTTGAAAGCACCCTTGAAGTCCTCCTCCACGTCTTGCCCTCCTGTGGCTCTTATTTGAGAGGCTCGACGAGGCCCATTTGGAGCCCATTTCTGAGAAACCACGGGTGCTTCTGTTGGAAGTGTCCCTCAGCTGGAAGGTCCCCGTGCTTGCAGAGCCACGAAGTTCTCGCTTGGGCCCTGGCTCCCGCTGCCCTTCACATCTCAACCTCAGAGGGCAAAGGTGCAGGAGAAGAGGGGGGCAAACACGGTGTGAGGGTGGCAGTGAGGTGGAAGAAGATCACTTGTGTTTTATCCTCATCCCGGTGTCACTCTTAAGGGGGCAGCGGTCACTGGTCCAAATTATTCTTTCCCAACGGCTACTCGCTTTTGCGAAGCCCTTTAGCTTTGCAAATGGCAGCAGGGATACGGGAGGCGTCGAGGAGCTCTGCGCACTCGCCGCTTTTGATGTGCCAGTGTTGTCTCCCCGCATTTAGCGACAGAGCGAGCTGTGGTGCTGTCAGCCGTGGTCTGATCCCTCCCGGATGGATTTTCCTGATAGCTGCCCTGCAGAAAAGCCACCACTGCTGCCCTGGCCACGCGGGAGCCCGCAGCCAGCCAGCAGCACAGGGGCTGCTCCTGCACCGGTGGAGCACCCACTGCCACCTGCGCTGACCGGCAGCCGTGTGCCGGCCGCTGCGTGCAGCTGGAAGCACGTGTGGCCGAGGGTCATTTCTGGCAAGGCATCTGGGCTTTGGATGTAACGTGTGTAAGACTGGAAGATGCACTAAGGAGGCTATTTGCAGGACGTACTTCCAGCAAACCAGTTCAGTGGGTTAGGCAGTTTATAGCACTTCTTGTATTAACCACCTGCATACGGAGAGCTGTTTCTCTTTTGTATGGCAGCATTCAAAAAAGGGTGGTCTTGAGATTGGCTTTAGAAATCCTGCAGTTTTGGTACCTACAGCTGGAGGGAAGTTGCCTTCTGTTTTTTGCATCTTAGCCGTTCAAGTCCCTGCATTCACAGGGGATACAAATTGACTGTAAGTGAGAGATGAGGTTCTTAGGTATATTAAAATTATTTGAGTGGAAACCGGTAGATGTGGTGCTACCCGCTGTGACGTTGCAGGAGGTGACCCCTCTGGAGAAATCCAGCAGCACCTTGCATTTGAAGCAGTGATTCTCAGTATTAGCACAGCTCTTCGTTCAGGGGCAGCTGAACGCAGAGGAGACATCTGTGTTACCCTTGCGGATATTTAGCTGTGGAGGTGAGTGCAAGACCCTTAGGGATGGGTGCTGCAAAAATAAGATGGCACCAACAGGCGCTTTCACTGCAGTGGCTGCATCAGCGTGTCCCGCAGCAGTCTCTCTGGGACTTGGCCACGAGAGCCGAGGTGCCGTCCCCAAGGGCAGGCTCCCTTCTTGACCAGTCTCGGTGGATCTCATTCAGCTGCTGCTTTTTGGAGAGGGAGAGAGGGGAGCAAACACGTGGCAGTTGTTTTGTATCGCGTAGCGTGAGAAGTTGCCATCACAGTTGCTGTCTGTTTAGCTGCACCCATGTGCTCCCTTCCCAGGCTGCGAAGAGAAGGAAGGTCTCTGGCAGGCAGCGCCCAGGCCCGCGTGTTCAGGTGCTGTGGCAAGGCTGCGGGCAGCCTGTTTAGAGTACACGATCCAGCTGCACGGGGAGAAGGCTTTTCTTTGCAGTCGCATGTAAATTGTTGTGGAAATGGAGAGTAATAACATTCTTGTTTCGAGAATTGTCACGAATGCTTGGTTTTGAGGCCAACCATTCAGCTCCTGTTATCGCCAGGAATCAAGATGTTTATCTGTCTAAATGATTGCAGTGTGTCTCAGGTATGTGAAGGTGGTTCTTCCTATTTGTGAAAAAAAGTATAAATAGAATCAATCTTTGTTTCCGAAACTATCAAAAGCTTATTAGCCTCAGGCAGATCTTTTTATCTGTGAGGAATAAAGTAGATTTGTCCAGATCCTCAGCCAGTATAAATCAGTTTAATGCCCTTGGCCCATAATTTTTCCTCGTGCAGTTTCTCTTGAGTGGGATTTGGGCTGTGGATAAGCATCTCCTTGTCCTGATGCCTATGGCTTGGTGCTGTTTGAAGCTTGGCAGAATGAGCATCAGCCCCAGCTTTCGGAGAGCTTGCACCGGGTGCTGCCCTGCTCTCCAGTGCCTGCAGAGTCCGTGGAGTGAGGCTGAGCCACTTGTCAAGTAGCCAGGCGAGGTGATTGCTTTGAGGGGGTCAGCAGAGAAATGTGGGATTGGAAGGTGAGGGGCACGGTGGTGGAGCCGAGTTCAGGCGACCCGAGATGCAAGCGGCACGCACACGTCTGCCCCTCAGCTCACCGCAAGGCTGCTGCTCAGGCAGAACCTCACCGAAGCTCCGGGGCTGCTGGAAGCTGAGGCTTCCCAGCTGAGGTGCTCTGGCAAAGTGGAGCGTGTCTCCGGAAAGTCTGGCTGCCACAAGGAATCGGCGATGTTTTCCTTCCCCAAAGGAAAGCTGCACTTCCACTTGCAGTTGGTCAGACTAATTCAGGGGCGGGGAGCTGAACACTGCAACATTCGCAGGGACAGGACCCTCCCCACGGCATCACGCCGAGAAGAGGACAAGAGCTGGTTGGCGGCGTTTTGGGCTTGTGGGCACAGCGGGGCACTCTTGCCCTCATGAAGGGATGGGGTTGCTCACTGGGAGCAGTGGTGACACCAGGTGAGGGGTCCGAGGGCCTGGGCTGCCACGGGTGCCTGCACTCCCCAGTGCCCAGGAGCGAACCTGCCTGGGTCAGCACAAATCCCCCCAGCCCCACGGAGCCCCTCCACGTCCTCCCTGAGCAGGATCCTGCCTCAAAGCCAGGGCAAGCCCTCGTGCAACCGCAGGTGACTTCTGCGGGGATAGGGGTAGCAAATCAAAGAGGACTGGCCTTCTGGCCGAGGCATTCGGGTTACTGCAATTCTCCCCACGCTCCTTCCTTTTTTTCATTTTAAGGGTGTGGTATATTTTGTAAGTTTTGTGTTTATCAAGAAGTTGATTGTGTAAATAAAATTGCGGCCTTGTGTGCCAAATAGCTGGGTTATGATTTCCTGGAGGGGAGCCAAGGCGGTGTGTGGGAGCATGCCAGTGTTAATGCATTCACTTGGTGAAGGAGTACGGCGTGTGTGAAGCAGCGAGGGAGGACGCTCCGGGAGCCCTGGCGCTGGTTAACCCTTCCCGGGCACCGTCGGCTCCGTGCCTCTGCCAGGCTTTCCCAGCGGTGGCTCACATCAGTGTGTGTGCGCTCATGGCTGAGGTTCTCGTCTGGAGTGCGGCCAACTCAAGGCGCGGGCTCCCACCCCGGTTCTGCTCCCGGGCCGGGCGCCCGGGGTTTTCTTGAGCTGGCGCGTGAAGGCTGCGTCGCGCAGACCTCAAAGGGGCCTCCGAGAGAGGCCAGGTCAGGCACGTGCCGGGGGATGCCAGGGCAGGGAGAAGGGCCTCGGGCTAAATGAGAATAAACTGCCCGACTGTAATGACTTGATTCCCTATTTACTACTAAACGCTCTCCAAAGTTCACCCTGTTGCTGTCCTGCAGAGGCAGGCGGTGTTTTTCTCCGGCGGCTGTTCAAATAGCAGCCGAATCGCCGAGCCGTCTGAGAGTACGTTCTGTGCGGGATGCGCTGCGAGGTGAAGCCTCACGGCACCCAAGGCAACGGCAGGATCCCTGCCAGGCTTTGACAGTGCGACAGCTCCGCTCCAGCGATCTGCTACCTTTTGTCTACACATCATGCAGCCCCTGTCTGAGAGCTGCTCGTGCCTCCTTCCTCTCATCCTTCGGTCGTTGCATTCTGGAAGTATTTAAAACGCATGAATGCGGCAAATGTAACCTCTTGCTTTCCACCAAGGAGGAAGTCATGAGTCGGCTGCTTCTGCAGACAAAGCAAAGTCCCAGGGAAGCATGAAAGGAGCTCATTTTGGCAAGCAGCAGGGAGTGGGGCTAGACGTGTTACAGTGGGGAGGGGAGCGTGTGTGCGCGGGGAATTCTTGCAGCTCAGACAAAAATAGTGGCTTCCATTATTTACCTACCTAAGCCGGAAACCTGCTTGCATTTCAGGCATTTATTGTAATTCCTCGCATAGCTGAGGATGATAAGCCCCGCTAACTAGTCATTGCATGCTGACTGAAAATGATAGTTAATGTTCACCGTCTACCCAAACAGCTTTCTTCTTTAACCCTTTCGAAGCTGCTGGTTTGGGGCCTTTTGTTGCAGATGGTATTGCCGCCGATCAGCCTCACCTCGGCTCTCCGTCTGTAAAATGCAGTTTAGTGGAACTCTTTGATCGCAGTCTAATCTATATGGGAGCCTTCTCAGAGCAGTTCACACGTCTAAGATGCAGTGACAGTTATGGCTCAGATTTCAAAGGAATCAAAGGGAGCCATTTGGCCGACTTCCACTAAATGTCACTGAAATTTGGATGCGTAACTCCTGTGTGTTCCACGAGTTGGCTGGATGCTGTGGTTCGAGCCTAATGATCTTGAGCCCGGTGCAGTCGGTGAAATTCTTTTCTTTGTGCGCTATTTGGTATTTTTCAGGCCCAAATGCCGAGGAGGAGAAAGGGCTTTGCCCTCCGGAGAGCGTATGGGGCAGCGTAAGGCTGAGCAAGAAGCGCCAGCCTGAGGGACAGAGCTCAGGCGAGGGGAGCTTACCTTTCCTGGCTGCGGTCATGTACGCATCTGTGTCTTTCTGCAGACTTGCCGTGGCTTTGCCGTGCACAGAGCACGCTCGGCGGTCCTGGGCGCATGGTCCCGCACGGGGCGTCCTCTTGGCAGCGCGCAGCACGGCCTCCGTGGGCTGCCGTGCCCATGGGCTTTGCGTGGCGTGCCGAGCTCTGCACCTGAGGTCACCTCTGAAATGCCTGGTGGAAACATTTACTAATTTCAAGAGAAGCTGGCGCGGGGGAAGGGAGAGAAGGAGCTTGCAGTCGGGCTCCTGCCCAAAGCTGTTTGTGCCGGGATGGGTGCACCACATGACTGCCAGCAGGATGTTGTTCTGGGGATTTGGCAACGTCGAAGGAACGAGGTGCATATTGATGTTTGGTACCAAAGTTATATAAACGCTCCTTGCGCAAGCCCAGCAGCTGATTTTACAAGACGTGGGGGAAGACGCATCTTTTTCCAAGGGCGGGATTTAGCCCTAACTGCAATATCTTCCCAGCCATGATATAATAACAATACTTAAGAGGCATGTAGCTCTTAAGATCATCAAAGTGATGTACAAGCAGTAACTAATTAATCCTCACAACACCCCTGTGAGGCAAGTATTACTATCCCCATTTCGCAGGTGGGTACGATGTGACTTGGGAAGGTCAAGTGACTTGTCCGGAGCTAAAGAGTCTGCAATAGAGCTCATTAGCTCCTGGCTCCCAGCCACAGCTCGGTGTACATGCCCAGCCTATTACTGTAGTTTATTATGCAAATCCCCATGGAAATTAGAAGCCCAAAGCAAGCCACAGATCTAACCGTGGTGCCTCAGATCTAAATGCTAGATCCATTTTGTTTGAGATCAGATTGGATTTTGGATGGCGATGGAAAAAAACAGAGTGACTGTCATACCGAGAAGCCTTCAAGAAAAGCAGAGCCCACGGAGACGTTTGTCGGTGGCTGCCCAGCTTCAGCGTTGTTTGCACAGTCTCTTCTGAGGCTACCGAACAGTGCCAGCCACAGGCTGCCACCGAGACCAGTAAAAAGGCAGAGGAAGTCCAGCCTCCATTTCTGCAGCTGTGGTACAGGCAGGGCATGGGCAGAGTCCCTGGAAGACTCTCCAGCCCCGACGTTAAAGCTGGCTGCAGGGGCAACCCAGGAAGGCCAGCTAGCTGCAGGAACTGGGGTCTGATTCAGGCATAAAGCTTTTTTTGCAGTACTGGCAAGCTTTGCTCAAAAGCTGAAGTTGTCCGTGCAAACCGGCACTATTTGGATGATTCAGAAAATAAGCCAAGCCCTGCTTGGCTTGCACAAGCGCAGCTCTTCCGGAAATTGCCAGGGATTTTGCGTGTGCAAGGGGAGAAAAGACATTCAGCGTGTGAAGCTGAATGGGGCTGGTTCTTGGCTCCACGCTTCACGGACTGACAAGCGCACTGCTAGATTTCAGGAGGGTGTCATCATGCCACCGAGAGTTATTTACACTAAGTCACCCTCCAGGAACTGGGTCACCACTTTTCCTTCATGAGACTTGGCAGCAGTCTCAGGGGTTAGTAGAGGCAGAAGAGAGGACGCCTATGTGCAGTGCCAGAACCAACTCAGATGAGGGGGAACGGGGCCCTGTGCTGCGGACCGGTGCGGGGCCTGTCGGGCTCCGAAGGTGACGGGACGGGGCTTCAGTGCTTTGCAGCTCGAGCGGTTGCTGCTGGGCACCCTGTGCACCCCGAACAGGTGTAAATGACTACCCAGAGGCAAAGCATGGCAGAACCGGGGCCAGATCTTCAGCTAGTGTCAGTCAGTGCCTCGGCTTCAATGGGCCTGCGTCGATTTGCCTTAGGAAAGGGCGTGATGTGGGAAACAGAGATAAGGGAACTCATGTTCTAGCACCCTATATCCCGTATAATTGCTTAAATGAGAGCACAGCCCAAAACGGGTTTGCCGGATGCCGGGGTGGCGCAGAGGCAATCCCATGTTTTCAGGGCAGGTTTATGCACCCGGCCGAATTTATACACCCAGCAAAACTCAGACACCCAACCGGAGGGAGCAGGTGGCCGGGCTGGGCTGGCTTTGGGTACCAGCAGCCGGGAAGACGTGGGGTGCGGGGCTCAGCACAGAGCTTGGGCCGTGGCTCCACGTCTCCTCTGCGCCCCTGGCCCACGGGAGCTGGAGTGAAGCCAGCGCACTCTGTCAGCTGGAGCAACAATCACACCTTTGTCTCGCAGGGCAGATGAATAGATAGATAATGGCGAGTGAATGGATGGCAGCCCCTTCCCCCCAAACGTCGGCCCTGTCACTCACCTCCTCCCCCGGCAAAACGAGGCCTCGGGGACAGAGAAGGAGCGCAAAGATTAAAACTAACCCGCTGCTCTGGGACTCCTCCGCGAACGGCGCTGATAAGAGAGGGCCGAGATCAGGAATCAGATTTCAGGGGTAACAACTGAATAACCTGAAAACGGAAGGATGCCGAAAGGGTTATCAGAAGAGAGTGAGATGGTGAGCACGTCCCAACGGCTTCTCTTCTGGAAAAAAAAAAAAGAAAAAAGAAAAAAGAGGAAAGGTGTTCCTCTTGTAGCAGCTACAGACACAAAGAGCTCTTCAGACCGCTTTGCGCCCACCAAGACCTGGAAAGATGGAAGAGTGTCCCAGTGCTCTGGTGGAGGTTTTAAGCTGTTAGTTGTTCCTGTTTCCATGCTGGCAGATTCCTGGGATCTGTAACCCCACTGTTCCCTGCTCTCGCTGCGAAGCAAGCAGCACTGGAAAGACTCGGGGAGTAGACAGGGCTCGTGCAGCAGGCTCTGGCTCAGGCTGGGCAATGTGGTTTCAATTTAGGAGCGCTCCTCTCAAGAGCCTCCATTAGGCAGCCTGAAGGTAAAAGCCCGTGTTCCTACAGCGCAGGAGTGCTGGGAGGACCGTCCCCCCCAGACAGAGTGGGGTTCGGCAGTGGAGGTTTCACAAAAGCTCTGCGAAGGTGAAGTTCCCCCCCTGCAGATCTCAGCAGAAGGGTTGTTGGAGGCGCGGTGTGATCCGAGCATGCATTTTCCCCCCCCAGGACGTGGGCCAGCGTACAGTATTTGTGAGGGGCAGATTACCAAGATTATCGATATCAGATTATCAGCACAGTGGGACGGAGGCACCGGGGGGCTTTTCCCATTTTTAAGGGGTGTGAAACCCCCCACTTGTTGTATTTCACCCCAGTGGAGATTGCAGGGGGTTGTTAAGTCTGGAGGAGGAAGGCAGACGGCTGTCGCAAGGTCGCAGTTACTCCAGCACGTGCAGTGAGCGGGTTTCGGCCCGTTACCTGGGCGACCTGGGCAGAGCTGTGGAAAAGGCTAAAAATGGGCAGGGAGGATCCTGGGGCCTTGTCTCTTGAGCCTGGCTTGGGGTGACCTGGGCTGGTCTAGGGTCCATCTCCAAAAATAAAGGTAAGCCTGAGGAAAGGGAAGGGGGAGAGATCTGCCTTTGAGACTTCGTTTTCCCATTCCCAAGGGGGGAGCCTGTCCACTTACTCTCTTGGGCACCTCGTACTTAATGCGATTTCATCAGTCTGGGGGCTCCAGAAAGCTGGCAGGTGGGAGCCAGATAAACCAGTCATGAAGGCAAACATCAACAGATACTTGGATGGCTCTTGCCATCCCATGGCAGCCTTGGCACGGGGCTGGTGACCCCTCTCTGGCTGCTCTCTGGGACACAGAGCTGCCTTGGGGCTGTGCCGGCGTGACATCGGGATCGTCCGCCTCAGTGGGTGACCTTCAGCTGCCCATCTGAGAGGGGAGCAGGCTGCAGTTCCGGCGCTTTGCTTCTTTGCAACGAGGGGTTTGGAGCCCACCTGGCTCCCCTGTTTGGCACCCTCAGTGCTGCTGGGCTCCAGCACCCCGAGGCAGGCCCGAGGCTGGTGGGCACCGTGGCCAGGACAGAGGTCCTTGCCCAGCGCTGCGATTCCAGAGGTGAGGGTTTGAAAGCCCCGCTGGGTACCGTGGGACGTGGGGAGGACTGGAAAGCGAGGCAGTTTTCCTGGCAGCTACTTGAAGAACTATTTTAGGCCAGGTTTACATGAAAAATTGCGTTGGTAGAAATTTTTGGTTAAGGAATAATTCTGTGTATTTATTTTTATTTTTTCACCACGTGTTTAGTGGGACCAGACCTCTTGTGAATGCAGCTATTTGGGCGTTAAAGCGACCTACACCATGCAGGCTTTCTTTCTGGTGAGAGCCCTGGTGCGTTCACCGCTGGGATGTACTCCAGGACGCACAGCCTTTGTATGTAGATGAGACATTCACGGGAGAGACTTCGTTGCGGCACCACGAGGGTGAACAGGAAGATAATTACAGTCTTGCTTTTCATTGTCCCTATATAATGCTGCTGTGGGTATTTTCCACCCCAGCTGTGGCTCCCAGCTTATTCTCTGCTGAGGTGTGGATTCCCCATCACGCAGGAGTCAGGGATACATGGCAAGCTGTCACAGGATGGCTCCTTTTCACCTCCACGACCACGGAGGGGCAGGTGGACCCATGCTTGCAGATGTTATCAGTGCATGAGGCCAGGGATACCATCCAGTTTTCTTTCCCTAGTTTTCTAGAACCAGGGAAGGGCCTGACCCTAAAGCTGGGTTCTCAAAGCGGGAGATTTTTAAGGATGCTTGAAACCAGAGTCTGGATTTCAGCCCACCTCTTGAGAGCAGTGTTTTCTGTGCCAAACAGTGCGGTCAGAATCACTGCAGTGCTGGCTGTGTGGCAGTGCTGGGCCTGGTGGGTGAGTGCAGACCTTGCCCCAAGATCAGGGGAACTGCGCTTCTGGAAGTCCCAAACTAAGAGATCAATTCCTCTGACTTCTTTTTAGGTGAGATTTCCAAGCAGGGAAGCAGAGGGTAGAAAACCAGACATGCAGCAGCTTTTCTTACGCTGTGTGTTATCCTTCCCTGGTAGTTCTTGACAAGCTCTGCAAAATGACTTCATAAATCCTTTCCCTGAGGTAAGAGTATTCCTGCGACTGGGAGAAACAGAAGTCTGTGCTACAGCCCTGTGTGTCCTACACAGGCATCTCACGCCTGACTGCGTAATTACGGAAACATTGGAGGAGTATGAAAAAGACAATTCTTGGCTGCTTCATCCCGTGTCCAGCAAAGGCGATGTCGGGGGTCTTACAGCTGACCATCCCTTCTGATTGCACATTTAGATCTGTGATTCCTCGGGGAGATAAGAAGAGGTTGTAGCAGACACCCATGTAGTAACTGGCAGGGCGATCAAAGTCCTTGTCTCGCCGCCGCTGTGGTACTGGGTCGCAAATCCTTTTGTTGTGTGAGTAGAAGCAGCATGTTGAAACCTGTTAGCACGGCAATGACATTAGCAGTAGTATTACTACTATTAACACCGCTACTGCTACTAATACGTTAATGAGTCATATCATTAATAGATTAAGAATGAATTATGCACTGAGGTAACGTATGTTACGCTTTGATTTCAAGCGAAGGTCATTTGGAAATGTCATGCATGCCTTACTGTGGGGATGTATTTCCTCGCGTAGGAACTCCTGTGCTGGAGAAACGTTTGGCATCGCTCCTGTTTTCCTAGAAGTTTTCCACAGAATTGCAGTTTGTTAAATGGTGCTGCTTATTTTGCTCGTGTTTTCATTAATGAAATTAGGAAGGACCTAATTCTGTATTTTCTGAGGTCCGGAATTTCTCATTAGTCTTGAAAGGAACAAGGAAAAACACAAGAAGAATACAGAGCTAGTTCTCAACTGTGCTTTTTAGGTAGTAGCTAAGAGACAGTGGAGCAGTCAGTGCTTCTTTCCAGCTCCTGCAGTTTCAGAGGAAATTCCCAGAGAAGCTCCTCTAGCTCCTTAGACTGGAGCCGTGGTAATAGTTATAGTACCTACTGTGGCGTGGACAGTGCTCCTGCAGCATGTCGTGCAAAGCACTATTCCTCCGTGTCATGCAGCGGTACTTGATTTATATTTGTGGTTTTGAAATTTGATGCTGTGATTTAATTTTTGGAGGAACTGCGCTCCCTTCCAGGGGAAATTCTTGCTTAAGAAAGAAAGAAAGGGGGTGGGGGAAGAGAAAAAGAAGGGTGAGAATGACAGAGGTTACGGTAGTATTGCGTTACCGATTGGATAAACTGACAAAACAGCCTACTGTGACTCGGAGAGTTTAATTTTGTACGTTTTGGCAACTTCTTAAAGCAGAAAATGAGAGCAGTACTGTCAACAGGGCTTTTGATATGTCTCGGTGTTTACACTAGAGATGAAAGTGCATTCTGAATTCGGGTGGAAGGCAGCAGGCCAGATTCTGACTTTGGCGACAAGAGGTGATAAACCCTGCAGATTTGCCCCCTGTGGCAGCGAGTAGCAAATGGTTCTCCTGTTGCACAAGAGGTTGTGAGATTTCAAGTTTTTTCTGGTTTGCTTGAAAGACACGGGATCCATAAAGGTTTTGTTTTTCTTATTACCGCAGTAAGCCAGTAGATAGCCAAGTATGGGAGACCCAGTGCCAGTCCCTGCTCTCTCTGGTTCAGGGTTCTGGCCTCCGGGCTGCTGAACTGGTCTCATTGTTAGCAGCAAATCTTTCACTGCTTGCATCCAACCTGAAATGACTCCTATGGGAAAGCAACATCCAAGAGCAGCCTCTTGCCTGGGGGGTGAGATATCCCTCTTGGACTTAGCAGACCCAAGTCCAGCTCCCTGATCTGTATCAGGCTTTAAATGTAGGGCTGCAGCGCTCCGGCTGAATGCCGAAACCAGCCCCGGGCAGGTCTGTGTATGTGTCTTCTGACCAGAAGTTTCCTCCTGGACCAGTGGAAGTTTTACTGAAGCCAGTCCGTATTAACAACCAAAACAAGCGGGGGCTGCGGGGAGGTGACAAACATCGGAACCAGTTCTGTGAACAAAGATGGGTTAAGACATGTTTGCTAGCAGTTCGGATCAGCCTCTGCGCCATTGTGTGCTTTTGTTAAGATTTAATGGAAACAGCTATAAATTGTGGTTATGATTAGCCAGCAAGAAAGGTATCTGTCAGGCAAGTTCTGCCACCCTTACTCATGTGCGGAACTTCATTTCCCAGGTCGTCCTGGCTATTTAGCTGGACCATCCCTGTAAGGCTGCTCTGCCCTTCTCCTCTCTGCCTCCAGCGGTGCTATTAAGGGAAGGAGGGAGCTGTGAGTTCCCGCAGTCTCTGGTAAGGTACAACTTCCTTCCCTGCTCACAACTAATGAGAAAGGCTTCACCTCTTCTCCAAACGTTCTTGCCTGTTTATTTGTACAGGCCAGTATCCAGACAGTATGGGTAATGCTTCAAACCAGACTTGGACCTGGGATGTAGGTTGGTCCAGCTCAGCTGCACAGTAGAGTTTTTGTTGGGTGGAGGCATCTTAGTGTCCTGCTCGGGACATAGCATCTTGCCTCTAAATAAGTGGTCTGCTCTGCAGGGTAAGGTGATTCTCAGCATGAGTGAGGCTGGTGGAACTGGGCTTATAAAAATATCTGAGCAGGGGAAGAAAATAACTACTGTTTTCCAAGAAGATGCATTTTTCTGTTTTAATTTTTGTAAGGCTGTGATAAAATAAATGTTGTCTATGATGTAAAGCTGAAGGGTTGACCAGAACTTCCTTTGTGGTCAATCTCTTTTTTTATTGATTGACTTTAAGTCCTCTAAATTTGTCAGTCTCACAAGTGCAGCGGTGACTTAAGTTATAAGAGAATGTTTGTGTCTTTGAGGAAAAATACAGCGCCCCCTCCTTCCCCTTGCCCTTCTCAGCCTTGCGAGGAAACCTACACTTGGACAGAATATTTTTTTCACCTTCAGTGGAAAATGGTGATTAAATATTAAGAAAAAATAGCAATTAAAATGCCCAGACTCCTAAATCCAATGAATTCTTAATGGAAAACTGCAGAATATTAGTATAATTGCATAATTTTGACTGAAAATGCACAGTGGCATTTTTATGGTAAAAGTTTAAAACTTCAGGGCACATTTCTGTTGATAAAAAGAGGCAATTTTTCAAGCATTTCTATACAAGCCGCTCTGCAGTTGAGTTGGATGAGCAAAGCCGTCTCTACGTGGCTGTGTCTTTCCCCACGGATCTTTTCCTCCAGAGCCAGAAACCGTTTCAGTTCAGCTTTTCAGTGACTGTTCACACTGGGACAGTTGTCAGGATTCGGGATCATTTGGGTGCTCAAGTCCAGTCTTGTCCCACTGTGTGGTTACTGCTGCTCCTTTCAGCCCCTGGGGGTCTGGTACCAAGCTCTCTCTGCACTTTTGGGGCGCATCTGTGCTTAGCTGGTTTTACTGGGGTAAACATCCTCCTCTTATTACTCCCCACCGGCGTACTGCTTTGCTGCTGACTCAGGTTTGTTCCACAAACAACATGCAAGTGTTGTGTGCGGAGGTACAAAATACGAAACGGTCAGGTGAGATGACCAGGTTACGGCAAGTCGGCGACCTGAACAGCAAAGCTCAGCTGAACTCCATGTGATGAGGCCACAAAGTGCTCAGCCCGCAAATAAAATGCACTTACTCATCTTCCATCAGAATCCATGCCTACTTACATAGCTGGCTTTTGAATATAGAAATATATGGAATCCAGGCTGCATATATTGGATATGAAATGGAAATCCAGGTGAGAAAAAAACAGCATAATGAACATGGAAGAGCTTTGCAAATCAGTGCAAGCCCTGCACACAGTTATTTTTCTCTCCTGGGAATGCTAGCTGCTTCTCTAGTGCATTCAGTGGGCAGTGCTTCTCAGGGTTCTCTGTTTTTGTGGACTGATCCCTCTCCCGTCAGACTGAGTCTTGCTTCTGGTTGGAGATTTAGAGCACTGCTGGATATCGGCAATCTTTCCAAGACTGGAAAGAGGACAAGTGGAGTCGGGTTTTGGTGTAACGTGAGCTTATTTACACCATATAGGATGTGGACTTCTCTGGTTGTTTTCCCTCAAGGAAAAGAGATAGAGAGAGGTTAAAGGTGCTCTCGTGTATGACTGTCAGTCAGCAGCAGAATCAGCCACGTAGGTTGCCCATGGGGGTATTTGTTGGCGTTGGCTCAGTGATCTCTGTTCCAGGAGCTGAGGTTGGCCATTCCTCGTCCACATCCCCGTTGGCGAGGGACCCTTCTGACGGCCAGCAGTGCAGCTCCAGAGTAAATGAGAAGCTCGCCGGGTAGTTTTCAGTGGCAGCAGGGAAAACAGTTAGCAGGAGGGGAAGAGATTGCTTTCCACAGACCTGTGTTTTAAAGGGCATTCTGGGATGCGAGTTAACCTTTCCTTGGGTCTCTTGCCAGCAGGTGGGAACCTTTTAAAGTTGTCCTTTTACTGAGAAGGGCTGAATCGTCCGCCCTAAAGCACCCCTTAATGCAATTAAAACCAGCACTACTGCTTCTCCAACACTGGGGCCTCCGATACTGGGAGGGGAAGCGGTGGCTCCTCTTTGAAGTCCCACCTACGTGAACATCAGTGGCAGGACTTCAAAGGGAAGCTGCTATTTCCTGTTGGAGCTCAGCCCTGGTGCTCAGCACTGCTAACAAAGCAGTCGGACTGGTTGTGAAGGCACTGATCCAGCAGAGCACTTAAGCACATGCTTAAGTCCCTCGGGACTTAACCGCATGGTCTGCTGGGTTGGGACTCAACTGGGCCGGAGACTGGACCGACAGTCAGGGTCACATCTCCCAAGTCAAATTTTCCAGGGCAAGAGCCAGCTGAAAAACCTTCCACCAATGGCTCGGTGGGTGCTGTGAAGCTGGGCTCCCTGTTCAGCCCCCGGTGGCTTGAGGCCCCTGTGCAGCAGGAGGTGGGAAGTACCAAGAGCAATACTGAGTCTGGCAAACAACCTAGAGACAGACAACAGGTTGCAGAAACTATCAGCAAACACTCGTAAGTCAGGAATTCATGCTAGCCTGAAACAGCGTTGTTGAGTTTAGCTCCGAGAAGCTGGCCAGGTGAGGACCTGGCCCAATAAATAGAGTTGTTAAGATGGGAGTTTATTTGCAAGCAGGTAAGAAACGCTGAAGGCGCAATCAGTCAGCCCCACCTTTTGCTGAGTAATATTTTATTTTGGTATTAGTTCTTCTGCTGTCTGAGGAGCGACTTGCAGGCTAACGGACGGCAGAATGGGGATGTAATTTTCTAGCAAGCATTATCTGGGTAATTCGCATAATTTGCACCAACTTCTCTCAGTTTCTGTCCTCAGGCTACAGATAGACCTTGTGGTCGTGATCTGCAGCCGATGCACAGGTGCCTCGCTGCTAGCCCCGTTCCCAGCACGGCCTCACCTCCTCTGCAGGAGCAGTGCAGCCTGACAGCGTCTCCCCCATCGCAGTCTGCGTGAAGCCCTGTGGTTGCCTCACGTGTTAGACACACAAGAAGTCTGGGGGACATCCGTGCTGGCAGCGTTGGTCTTTGGGATTCGAAAGGCTGCTCTTCACTGTGAACAGGTGTATCGGGATTGCATGCAGTGCTTTTGTAGGCTGTGGGAATAAAGAGACTGAGAAGGCTGAGAAAGCCCCCCAGTGGTTTCCAGATCCTGCTCCCTGAAGTCCTCCGCCTGAGGTAGCACAGCCCCCCGGGCCCCGTGGCGGACTGCAGCTCTCTGCCTTGCCGTTCTCGTAGGTTTGGAGTCCCCAGGGAGCCCATGCCTATTTGCTAATCCCAAGAAAGTGAAGTGAGAGGTGTCGTTCCTGGAGACAGTCACCTGAGATAAGCTGAAAATGTCATCATTTAGGTGATGAAAATACCTCCCCACCTGCTAGGACGTGGTTTTTGGCCCAGCCATTCAGGTTCCCAGAGGAAATCTGTGACACCCCTTCGCTGTGCAAGCGAACGCTGCCCAGCTGGTGCTGGCCGAGGCAGCGTGACCCCTCAGTGCCTCTGCTCTCTGGGGGTCTGGCTGGGGGCATGGTCACTTCACCTGAGGGTGAAGTTGGCAACCTCAGGGACTTGAAAAAGTGCCAGCTCAGCTTTTCTGCCCCTCGCGAACTCACAGGAAGCAGCTGGTGCACTTTGCTCCGGAGGGAGCCGGGCGCTGTGGCTGAGGCGTGGGGGTGAGGCAGCGGTGCTCGGTGCCTGGTTCTCACCTAGTGCTTCACATGGCCCCGAGCACTTCATTCCGGCTCTTTTGCCTTTGGTCTCCCACCTGTAAAACAGAGCAAGAGCTTCTTATGCCCAGCTGGCTGCTAGCCAGCGAGTTCTTCAGGCAAGGGCTCTGCCTCACTGCGTGTTGTCCGGGCACTGGCCTTGCTCTCGAGCGGGATTCTCCTGTAAAACGAATAAATAATAATGAGCGATGGAGGCAGGATGGATTTGGGAAGCCTTTCTTCCACAGGCTGCTTGGATTCAAAGAAGGTGCGTTTTGTTCATCTTCTTCATTTGTGTGGTTTCTACTCATGGGTTAACACTGAAAGGGTTTTATCCCATTCAGGGTGTACATGCAAATATTTCTATTTGAATAATACTGGAGAATAAATTTAGAACTGTTTAAAGAGGGTATGAATACCTCAATCTGCTAGGTGGAAAAATTACTACTTCTTGTGGGTAACCCAACCTGTTTAAGTTGCTAAAAACATACCTGACTTAAAAAAAAAGGGGAGAAGAAGAAGAAGAAATAGCTGAAAAGAGAGTTTTTTTAAAAAACAACTCTCTTCACATTTCTAGCTTAATATTTCAGTGTGCGACCGTATTTTCATAACTGCAGCTTTTTTGGGCAGAGGTGGGGGAAATTAGAATATATTAAAGAACTCTGGAAACCACTTTCTATTTGTAAAACATGTTGCGTGTGTATCATAACACCTACAGGACTTGTAGCTCTGCCAGGTTGTGCACCGACTGCCAGAACTTTCCTCGCTAAATGACATTATACTACCTGTGGGTATCGAAAACAAATATTTTGAGGGGAGGGAGCATTCTCATCCACAAAACGTTCGGCGTGCTTGCAGTATTCAGTCACAGTGCTGTATTTGAGGGCTGCCGTGCTCGTCAGCTGCTTACCGTAAGTCCGAAGGGAAGGTTTGGTGAACGTTTGCGAGCTTTGCAGCTGTTTATCAGCAGGTATTGTTTGCAGTGCGGCAGCCCTGAAGGAGACATGGACTTTGTGATGCTGGGCGCTGTATGAGGACGTAGCGGAGGACCGGAGTGGAAGTGGAAAAGGAAGGCGGTTGTCTTCAAAGTGCAGCCCCAGAGCAGCTTTCCTCTCACAAGGCGGTGCAGGGAGGGACGTGGGATTGCCCGGCTGCTGGACGGAGCAGGGCAGCGTGCCGCCACGAGGGATGTCGAGTGAAGCCATGGGGCATCGCAGCGAGGAATTCTTGTGTAATGGCTGGCATCTGGGGCTGGAAGGGGAGGCGGCGGGAGGGCTGCCTTGCTGGCCAGGCAGCCGCCGCTGCTCTGCAAAGGCCGTGCGAAGGCTGCGGCCCTGCTGCGGGGTGCAGACGCCGCAGGTGTCTGTAGCCAGGGAGGTTACGCGTCAACCCAGGGTCTCCCACAGGCTTGTGGGTTTGCAGGGTGACACAGGGAGGCATCCCCTCGCCACATGAGACGAGCCCTGTTGTATCATGTTGTAAGAGCCCCAGAAGAGGAGCCAGGAAGGAACGACAGGATTAGAGGCTGCTGAGGTCTCCTTGGTTCAGCTGCTGGAACGGCCTCCAGTGGGCTTTTCCGGCTGCTTAGGAAGTAAAGCTGCCGGAAGAGCTGCAGCTTACACCGAGGGCCACGAAGAGGCAGAAGAGCCCGAAGGGGCAGGGAGCGCTGCCCAGCGCCGGTCCTCGGTGCTCCCACCTCGTCGGCACGCTGCGAGCGGCCTTTGCCAAGCAGAAAAGCAGAGACGTTCACTGACATGTCATGTTACGGTTCAGTCGCGCTGCTCTTTTTCTTTGTAATAAAAGCTGCCAGTGAAGTGTGAGCTAATTAGTAGTTGGCTATTAATATCTGGTTGCTTTTTAATCGCAGTGGACAGTCGTGATCATTTTCACAGGTATAAGGAATTACCGTCCTGCTAAAAACGGATGTGCCCAGATCCGCAGCTCTGCACTTCTCTGTGAGTGGAGAGGCCTGCTGGATTTTAGAAGTTGTTACTCGAGATGGATGATTAAACTGGAAAGGACATGGAAAGATGCTTTGCAGCCAGTTAGGGAAAAATCTGCAGGAATGGGCTCTCCTGCCTTTTCAGTGTCTTTCTAGAAGTGACATTATCTGGGATGGATGGGGTTGCTCCAGAGGCTTCAGGGCACATTAAAGGGTAATAAGGAGGGCATGGGGTGAGAAAAAGGTTCCTGCTGGGTTAAGGAGAGACACATGATAGCTCATCTGGGAGCAGAGAGTCAGGTTTAATAATGTCCTTGCTAAACGCAGTTAATAATTGAGGTCAGGGCCCTGGGTGAGGGTAATAAGGGGATAATGTCCCATGTGTGGAGTGACGGGGTAAGGAGGAGCTGTTCACAGCACGGGCAATGCTCCTGGGAGCTCACAGCACAGTGGGGCTGCCTCACTTGGGACCGTAATGGCAGCAGGTAGTTCACAAAGCAATGTGTTTTTTTTGTTTTGTTGGTTTTGTTTTGTTTTTTCCCTGTCTTGTCTTTTAAAATGCTCGGTAATTGCATTGCTTGCAGAGCAGGGGGGCAGCACAGAAACAAGTGTGCTGGCTTAGCACAGTCCAAACGCTGATCAGACAGAGGAGATCTGATTAAGACAACAGGCTTATCTCGCTCCATCTTGCTGCTGTGGTAACGTACCGCTGGAATTAGGAGCTAAAGGGCTATGGACGTTTCCATCAGAAGGACTGGTTCTAGGTATGAGTGTCACTCCGCCTGCTGCACATCGGAGTGCCTCCCAGGACCCTCGCGGGCCTCCTCAGGGCGCCCTGCGAGGGCACGCACACAGCTGGGAGAGGAGCTCGCGCCTGCTGCGAGGATAAAAACAGGACGCGCGTGTTCAAGGCGTCACCTCTGGGGCTGCACATGGAACCGGGCTGTTAAGAGAAGGGTAAATGCTCCTTTCCAGCTGCCCTTAATTGCCACCGCTCTGAGCAACCCGAGCGTCTCCTTGCCGGGGCTGCCCGCTGGGGCCGTGCCGTGTGCCGGCAGAACGGGGCTTGCTCAGCACCCAGCTCTGGGCTGCAGCGTGCTGGGGGAAGGAAGGTGACTGCAACCCACCACAGTTTCTTCCACCTCATGGCAAGACTGGAGGGAGGATGGGAAAAAAGCATTCTCTGATTACAACCCATGTATGTGCTTTGGCAGAGAGAACACAGCGTAATTGTGGGCCAGAATTTTGCCATTAAGTGGTAAATCCTTGAAAAGCGTAATTCTGCAGACTTTAGGCAAGGGAAAAGCGTGTTTCTTGGGTTTGCCCTGAGAGCTGGGAGGACTGGGAACGTGCCGGGGGGACAGAGGCATTGCGGGGCCGGGTGGGTCTGGGTTCAGCTCCAGGCACTTGCACGGTTTCTTCTGCAGCTTCCCCCTGCAGTCAGCCTGCGCCTTTGCTGCCCTTCCCGTCACTGAGGGGGGAAAGCACCTCTCTCCAGTTAAAAAGTGTGGGAAAAGGACACCCCGTCCTGGTCGATACATCGCCCCGCACAGCATCAGTGCGCTGCCTAGCGCGGGGAGGGTCCTGTGACCTGCAGGGACTTCTGTGCCAGCAAGCCATCATGAATCACAAGTACCACACCACGTCTCTGACAGACCCTTCCTTCCTTCCTCGGGCTTGTACTCAAGGCATGGGGTAAGAAAAACAAAAAAGGGAAAGAAATAGCTTACTACATGGCTGGATTGCATTAGTTTGGCAGTCTTTGCCTGAAAAAGGCCTGGTAGCACATGAAAAATGAATCGGTATGTGAAGGACTGGAACATTAGTGTGAGATGGAGCAGGCTGATGAAGGACTGAAAACACTGCCTGAATAAGTCATTCATGGCTTATCATCCCAGTAATCGTTTCCTCGGAGATAAACGCTTTTGAGAAAGTATTAAACTGAACCTGGCATCGACTTCACGTTGAAGATGGATCCGGGTCACGTTCTGCCCGGCGGTGAGGCTGGCTGGAGACGAGCCCTTCTGGGGAGCTCTTTGTGCAGGGACGTGTGATGGGGTCGGCAGCGCCCGACGGGACGTCCAAGGGATGCAGCAGCAAACAATTCCTGCCGTGTCACAGCGCTGCAGTCCTCCCGTGCGAGCAAAACGCCTGGCATAGCCTGCGGCTTGCCGGACCTTCCCTGCGCCCCGAGCTTGGGCCCTGTGCAAAACGCCAGCATGTGGTCTGCAGGAAAAGACTCAACCGCGAGGCATAAGTTCACCTTAATTGCTGTGTTTCCTCACTTTTTGGCTTGGCTTTGTCACCGCCGTAATGTTCTTTTAATGCTGTTATTGTTTCTTCCATACATTAAGTGTTTCACAAATGATGGATGGTCAGGGCTCTGTGATGTTTGCTTGCAACAGCTCGGTTACGCGTCCTGCTAAAATAGTAGCCGAAGGAGAAGATTAAGAGCCTGTGTGCACAGCTAAGATGGATTTGGGGATTCTGATCCCGGGGCTGGGTGTTGTCTGTCCTCACAGGTATTTCCAGCTGAGATCACGCTGCCGTACCCCTGCTGTAAGTTCTCCTGCGTTACTCCGCTGTTCCCAGAGGAGGATCCGTCCCCGCTGGTGGTGGCGGGTGCTCCTGAGATCACAGAGTCCCAATTGTCCTCCCTGTGCAATTCGTTTGCCACATGTTTAAAAATGAATGTAGCTATGTGAATAAGAGGAAAAGTTCAGGCAGAGGAATAATTTATAATTCCCAATAATATTGCTTCTAGCTACTGCTCTATAGTGCCAGTTCCTGCCCAGTGTGGTTTCAGCAGCTAACAGCTATAAAAGTTTGTTGACCCGAGAGGCTTAATATCAACCATAGGTACAGTCAAAGTCAATATGGAGGCTGAAAATCCAGCGCTAATAGAAAAATAGAAGTCAATATTTAGGATGTGAGTCAGGAACTTAAAATAGGAAAGCGAAACAGATGAGGGCTGTAGCTGCAAGAGTGCTGGAGGTGAAATGTTTAGATCCAAGGCCCACTGCTGATTACTATCTTCCCCTCTAACAAGGTTGCTCATTCTGCTTCAGAAATTCATTTCCAGTGGCCAGGCCACCTCCCTGACCTATATTCCTCAGACTGCCATTACGTCAGAGCCTGCCTATTTGGGGTTATAAGTGAAATCCTCTGTCTTCTAGGTGAAATCCACAGGTAATTATACACGGGGCAAATATGGGCTGGGGCACGGAGAGGCCAGCAGAAGAGTTTGGCTTAGGTCTGTTTATACTGGAAAATCCCCTTCTAAGGCTGCACTGTTAATTCTTCGAGGGACGGGGAGGGGGCGCGGGGAAACTCCCCCCCTTCTAGGCGGTAGCTGACGGGAACAGTGATTGCTCAGTGAGGCTTTTGCAGCTAAGCATCAGGTGGAAAAGTAACCAGCATTAAGTGGGGGTTTTCGTGTTGGAGAGGGGCATGGGGAACTGAGAGCTCTTACCCACAAATGAAAATGATGTGGCCTTACTTACACTATGAGGTGTGGGGAGCAGTGCCCGAGCATGCTGCTGATGAATTTATACGCCCTTCAGCGGGGTGGTATTTTAATTTATACAAGTTCCCTCCGTTCGGTTGCAGTGGACGAGATCTCCAGCAGATGCAAATCCGTCCAACCCCATTAAAGTGGAGTCCATTTCCACCAGCTGAGGATCAAGTCCACGTCTTCTGGACTTTAAAGAAATTGCTGTCTGCCAGGTTCTCCCATGGCAGCAGTTCTCTCCACCGGCTTGGTGGCTAAGAAGGTTTCTCGGTGTCACGCTGACATTGTTTTGCTTCTGTAAGAGGACCCCACCACATCCTCCTCCGACGCATGCGATGACATTCCTTTGTTTTGGCTTTCATGTCATAACATTGTTTTCACAGACTTGCCCTCATCTTGTTGTGACAAGGTCAAGTCCCATTCAGCTCAAGAGGAAAGTATTTATACCAGGGTGAAAAACCCTGGTATTAATTAAGCCCTGAGCTGTAACTTCAGGCGTATGCTGCTGTCCTGACTTCTTGCATGTAAAATGCTTCAGCCAACACAATCGGTTGGTATGGTGCTAGCTTTGATTTTTAAAAATGTGTGTACTCTAATGAACGGTCGCTGGGCAGGAGAAAAAGCAGATGCAAAATCTGAACTGTGCTCACAAGTAAGACGAGAAGTAGAAGGGAAACAAGTCTGACAAAGGGTGTTGGAGTACAACACAGTGGAATGGGAAAATCTATTGCTGAAAGTATTTTTGGTGAAACGTAAGGTTTCAAGTGAAGTATGGCTCTGTGTAAATTTGAACTTGTAATTTTAAAATCCAACTGCCCCAAACCTAAAATACTTCAGCTGCAGTGCAGTTTTATTGTGATATGGTTCCTGTTCCGTGCAACCCCTTCAGACTGTTGTGAACCTCACCAGCTTTTAATGTAATGTAATTGCCGACTTTTACAGTTCACTAGCATTATTGCAATATCAAGTGTTTATTTTTTTTCTGACTAAGTCTCAGGCCATGCAGATAGTGAGCACAACCTAGAGTACGTACACCGGGATACCCAGTGCCCGGTAGCTATTTCACTTCGTATTTTAGGCACAGAAACTGCGACACAGGGCGAGTAATGATTTGCCCATGGTCCTAAGTGCAACCTGTTGTAGACTGACTCTGTCACGGGATCACAGTCCAATGGGACGTTCCCCTGGACCAGAAACCCTCCAGCCATCTCATCCTCCCCCTTGCTGCAGCCTCACTTTTTGCTCAGGAGAAAAAAAAACCCAAACAGTTGCTATTTGTCCCACGCTGGGGACTGGCACTGAAATGTGTGCCGCACCTTTCAGGCAGGCTTTTTCAGCTGGAGACTTCCCAGAGATAAGGTACCCGTGGACGTTATCCGTATACAAGGGTGTACGTAACGGGCTCTCTTAAGGCTGGCAGAAATCCAGTTTCTGCTTCGCAAGAAACCAGAGGAAACTACATTTTCTTGCCTTTTTTAATACCAGGTGAAGCAGCAGCTCTTGGGTCTGGCAGCTGCTCAGTTTCCCTTCTGTAGCAATTGTGCTTTGATGCCTTTCTGACTCCGAGGGCAAAATTAACGTGTTCCTGGTCCCCCGCTGCCCTTGGGCTCCTTGCTCCATCCCTGCCCAGCAACTCGACGGCCTCCCGCCGGCGTTGCCCCGGTGTCTGGGGCTGTGGGCTGGGCTGGGCGATGGCATCTCCCTGCTGATCGGGCACGCAGTGGGGCTGCAGGGAGCTCCTGCTCTGCCCTACCCTCGCTGGGGCACAAGGCAGGGGATGCCTGCTTCAGGGCCACATCGTCTGCCGCTCCCAAATATGCCAGCATTGCAGGCAGGGCTCTTCCTACATCTTTGCCCTGCATTTGGTAGGGCAAAAGTGAATCAAATGCAGGATGTTGTGTAGGAAACTTCTCCACGCTCTGTGAGCCACCGTGTCCGACGGAACTTTCTTTCCATGGCGAGCCCTCAGCTGGGAGCAGCTCTCGTCGTCATACCTCTGGGGGAGTCCCATGATTTGGGAAAATGCAAACCACGACTCAGTTGTAAACAAAACTGCTAACAAGGTACTAAACAAGACCATTGTATAAAGAATTGGGTATGTGTCAGGTGCTCTGAAGATTTTAAATGTAGTAGGTCTTGTAACATGTTCTTATTACAATAAAAGTTTTCCTATCATTTGGACAGATTCAGCAGTGCAGATTTTAGAGGGACAGAATGTCCTAAATGGGCCTAAAATGGTTTTACTCTGCATAAACATGTCACGATTTTTAAAGAACTTGGGCTCTTTCACGGACAGAAACTTGGAATTTCTCCCCTCAAACAGTACAAAGCTTTCCATTGTGAGCCCTGGCGACTCGGGAAATGTTGGATCTTAAACTTTTATCATTCTTCAAGACTGAATGTCGCGTGTTCTGTTGCTCGGAAGATTGTAATTTTTCAGAGGTGTTGCCCGCTAATGAAGAAAGCTCAAATCACTGCCACCTGGGCTCTTGTCTGAAGGCACATCTCTGTGGGGGTCCAAAGCAGGAATATTGAAATCTGTTTCTTTATTCTGTTTGCCGTAAAGAGGATGAAAAATATCTTGACAAGAGGATATGAAGAGCTTTGCAAGGCTGGTCTAAAAATGAGTTGGAAGAGAAAGCAACAACTCCTTTATTGAACCTATGACAAAGCAACAACTCCTTTATTGAACCTATGACATCCCAGATTAGAAGAAGACAAAATTCTTCACTGCCACCCCGACACAAAGAATCGTATGCCTGCGCACATTGAAACACCGAGTACATTTCCAAGATCTTCCTACAAAATTGCCTGCGAAAAAGGGAAGAGAAGGAATTAGAAAATAAAATGTCACGTCCGAAGTGGCTGTTTGACAGAGACACACAGAAACTTAGAGGAGCAGGGAAGATTCCCCACACCACTGTATGCTCCCGGGTAAAGCTGGCGAACAGCCACGGGCTCGTGGGCTCACCTGCTGCAGGTGCCTTTGGCCCTTTTGCCCAAGCTGTATTTCGCTAATATACCTCGAGGATGGGCTCTTAAATGATTCAAGCTGGATAAGATTGGCTGCCATGGAAAATCGGTATGCCTCTGTGCCTCTCCAGCAGAAGAACCGTTAGCAAAAATAGGTGAGCACCTGATGGCTGCAAACTGGACTGTGAACCTAAGAGGAGAAAACAAACACAGGTGGATCTGAAACTGCATTTTAATTTGCCACACTTATAAATAATTTATTGTACATCTCACAATATATTGAAATTAAAACCTGAAGTATGACATACGGTAAATAATTCAGAACGGCTCTTTCATCGAGTGTGAGCCAGGTTATTGATACTTCATTTCAGTTAGACAGACATCACCGTCAGCTCCCGCAGGGATCTTGCAGCTGACTGGTTTCCCTGGTGCTGGTCCCACCGAAATCCTCCTCGGGGCTCAGCCCCGCAGCGGCGGCCACCTGAAGGCTCTGAGGAACGAGCTGTGGTCAGCCTGCAGTGAAACACACGCAGCACCGAGCTTCTGGCAGGCAGGAGCTGGGGTGACGCCGCTCCTGAATGTGGCCCCGTGGTGTTGGGAAGTGTCGGAAGGAGATGGGGCCGTGCCTGGACGCCCAGCTTCGGGTGGCTGCACTTCCCTGCCTTGATACTGCAGAGGGGGACTCCTCCGTATTCACGGGGTAGCCGCTCTGGGGGGAAGGAAATCTTGCAGAACAAGAAAAAGGGGGCCGTAGTTTCCTGATGAAACCAAATATTGACATGTCCTGGATGTTAAAACTTCCATTCTTGAACCAGCGTAAGGAAAAGTATTTACAAGCTTGGAACAAAATCTGTAGGTAGAGTGTGTGGGAGTCACAGGAGGCTGTCTTTAAAGAAAAGACTCTGACTTTTCTTGTCAGGTTTGATCAGGAACTACCTCAGAAATGCCGAGGTGTTGTAAGAATACTTTTCAGAGGAGCTAGGTCTTCAGCTTCTTCGAGTTAGCACAGTTTGAGCTGTGCCGCAGAGGTCTCCAGGCTGACTTCCGATTTCTCTGCAGGACTTCAACCGGGCGTACTAAGAAGCTGTGAACCAAAGCTGTGCTAAAGCAGAAAGCGTTCTGTATTGTACTGATGTGCAGACAGACCCAAAAGAAGCTCTGTGCTGCTGTACGAAAATCTAAATCTGTGTTTATGGTCTGATTGTAATAAATCATGTTTAGAGGCAGTCCAGAACTGTTGTAGACCTTCAGGTGGGCACAGGAAATTGAGCATCTGATGATGACATCTGGGCAATAAAAAGAAGAAATGAACATATTGAAATCAGAACAATCCACCTTCGTTCCCTCGCTCCTAACTCCTTGACCACTCGTGGTCTCCATGGGAAGTTCCTTGCTGAAGGCAAACGTTTGTGGTGAGAGACAGGTGATACTGCGCTCTGAAACGCCTGTGGGAGCGATGGATGTGTGGCTGATGCCCGTGGAGCGTGGAAATGTTTCTTATCCCATCCTCTTTCCTACTGCATCCACGTGTCCATGGGTGGAAGTTCCTCACAGCGTAGAAGGAGGGCAGTGGCTTCAGCCCCCCCGGCATTGATTGGAAAGTTGTTTCAAGCTATGTTTCAAGTAATTGTGATTACTGCTTCTCCTGTGTGGAAGGACTGTTTTCTTTACGACATGTCTACTGCTCATGCCATCCTGCAGTGAGGGCTGCCTGCGATAAGGGGCATGTTGGCATGGGGATGTGAGTGGGTTTAACCGTGCCTGTATTTTCTCTTACTAATAACTACGCGTTTTGATCAGTGTAGGGGGGAACCCTGCACCATCCCCTGCCGTGATCCCTAGCACAGATCCAGCTTCATACAGTTTACGTACCACCCAAATCTCCATGCTTAGGGTCTCTGGGGTGGGTGATAGGGTCTGTGAACCCACTGCCTGCCAGCAGGCAGTACTGCGCGGGGGTGTGCTAGCAATGGCTCTGGGTGTAACGATTTCCATGAGATCCGTAGGAAGTCTGTTTTGGAGGAGGCTGCCGAGCCCATGTGTCTGTGGCACTGCTCTTCGCACCATGAAGGCAGAATGGCACCTCTGCTGAGCCCCTGGTGGCAGGCTGACCTTCCCCAGCAGCAGGGCTTGTTCGAGGCAGTTCTCGATTGAAGTTAAACAAACATCAAAGCACAGCGTGAAGGGTGTGCAGGGGCCTGCGATCCAGCTCCTCGTGAGGGTCCTGTGTCTGGGCGTTAAGAGGCACCTGAGCTCTTTGTGCTCTGTGGTGACTGCTGCCTCCAAAGAAGTGCCTCCACCTGTGCTCGGCGCAGTTCTGTCTCTGACCAACTCCGCTGCTGCGGGGATCCAGCTGGCCCTGCGCTGAAATTGCTTGTGTCCACCGCGTGCTCCAGCGTTTGCTCTGATGCTGCTGCAGGAGGAGACACTTCTCCCTCGGCTGCAGGAGAATTTCAGTGAGATCATTCAATTTGTGCTTTACGGGCTTTCCTCCCTTGGCCGCTTATTTTCATGGTGCTCCTGGTGCTGGCGCTGCTGACCCCGTTGGTGCAGATCACACGGGCAGCATTCCCGGGGAGCCTGGGTCACTCGGTAAGAAAAATCAGCTTGGGAAAATCACTCCTCTTTCCTTCGTGCACCCGTGCTCCTCCTCCCCCCCATCCTCCCTGGGCACGTCTCTCTCACTTTAAAAAGGAAGGAGGGGGGGAAAAAAGCTTTGAAGGCTTAAATCTCAGATGTGAGCTTACTTGAGCCTTTATTGCTTTTTTTTTATTATTATTATTCAAAAAAGCTCATGTTCACTCAAAATGGCAATTACTTGAATCTAATTGGAACCATTTTCTGTAGCTCCAGACTCATTGCTTGATCTCAATAATAAATGAACTTACAAAATATTTTTGTTACTAAAGGAATTGTAGTTGGGCAGGCCAGATCATCAATCATGATTTCCTTTTGTAGGCTTAATATGAACCTCATTTGATTTTGAACAAAACAACGTTAGCTGAAATGTTAGCTACTGTACCTTCAGCGATGGCAGGGAAGGGAACGCGGCTCCTACAGATTCTGGAATCCTGGTTTACAAGTTAAAGATTGTAACTGAGATTTAATGAGGTTTGATTGTTAGAAGACTTTACACGTAATTTAAATATAATGGAAAGAATTTACTTGTAATGTGGAAATTCCCACCCAAACCAGGACTCCACTGCCGAAGCACCATGCTTGTGCTCAGAGAAGGGCTGACTTCGCAGGCAGAGCAGCTCCTCGAGCTGTTTGCTGCAGGAGCTCTGGTTTTGGCAGAGGAGATGGAGCCTGGTGCTGGGGGACTGACACAGGGATGGCGGCAGCCCACGCTTGGGACACCTGAATTGCTGGGGCTGTGCTCTTGGCAGCCGAGCTTGTGGACCAAATGCAGTGCAAAACTACACTGGGTACATGCTATTAGGGTGCCCGTGCAGAGCTCCATGGGTTTTGGCAAGCCTGTGCACAGCTCGTGGCACTAGCTAGCTTAAATGTCCATCAGCCCCTCTTTGGGAATGGTGAGTGTGGGGCTGGCATCCTCAGGAACTGCTGCGTGAAACCACCACCAGCTGGCCAGAAGCTGATAGCGTGAATCCGTGTTCTGCATCCTCCAGGTGATGCCCGAGCAGGGGGAATGAGGCACAGCCTTGAGCTACATCGGCGCTTTATTTATAAAGGAGCACCTGGGAACACTTCTGGGCCCAGGGCAGTGTCTGGCAGTGCTGTTGGGACAGCTCTGTCCCAAAGCTCTGTCCCAAAGGGTCCCCAGACATGGTTGGTTCTGGCGTTCCCGGGCCCATCCCCAAGCAGCAGTTTGAAGGCAGCCAGCAGCGAAGCAGGCTTTTCCATGCCAGTTGGCCTCCGTGCCCAGGAGTGTTCCCAGGCACGCTTAATTTACTAGTAGAGACGTAGCCTTAGAGGAAGAGATATAAACGGGGCTGTGGGTCTAGCTTGCTCCAGTGGAAGTTTGCCCTGGGCTTTGAAAGAAGAGGATTTTCCTTCTCTGCTAATGCAGCGGGGCCAGGAGGAGCGTAGAGTAATTCCCTGTTGGAAGGGAAGGAGGAGAAGGGACATAAAGGCAATACTTTTTTTGGCAAGTCTTCGAGCTGTCGTGCAGACAGCGATACGACGTGCCACTTGGATATTGCCAGGCTGGGGTTTCCAGTTAAAGCCCTTAGCGCAGGCGTGAGCAGTGCCTTAAACACAAACGAAGGAGGAGTTGCAGCTCCGCTCTGACCCCCAAATCTGCCTTTCTGGCCCCAAAGCCTGGTCTCACGTTGTCTTTGTAAGCCAAGTGTGGTGTCTGAAGCCCTCTGCGCTGCAGGTGCTGACTTCCAAATGCCCGTGTCATGCCCGCCGCCCCGGTAAGGGTGAGATCAGAGTCAGTTCCCAACAGTCTGCTTAGGGGTTTGTTTCCTGCCTTAAAATGGGATATGATGTTGGGGTGAGAAATATTACAGCACGAGAGAAGCTGTGCAGAAAAGAGCAAACCCATCATTTAGCTGGGTTATTTTGCTTTTCCTGGTTTTATTCCATCATTTATATCAAAGGAGCAGTATTAAGAATGCCTTTGTCTGTAACAGGGCAAACGCAGGGATTGCCAGCAGCAATTGCAGTGCTCTTGAGGGACGCTGAAGAAAACCTCTGAACACGACAGAGATGTTCCTTCTGCTGCTCTGCTTGGAGATGTTGGTTATAAACGATCCCCTTGGGGCAGTTCAGGCATCTCCTCTCGTGGTGCTTTCAGAAAGCCACAGAACAAATCAAAAGCCAAAGAGATGGAGTTAGACCTTAAAGCTGTCTGGTGCAGTAGCTGAACCCGGCGTGCCGGGACTGCCAACGCACGACAGCAGCGGCGCTTCTTTGGGTTCCTTAGGATGCAGAACTCACCTGCAGAGCACGTACCTCAGACACCCGACCGGCCCCGCGTCGTTGCAGCTTCGCAGAGGCCGAGGCGCACAGCGAGTGAAACGGATGCACGGCAGAGCAGCAGAGGGCCCGCGTGCTGCTTGGGCCAGCAGCCTACAGGGCTTGTTAAATGCAGGAGACACATTTCGGGTAGAAGCCAGCATCGTGATCCGGTGTAGAGGAATTTTTACTTCTAATGAAATTAGAATTTGTTATTTCTAAGGAAAGAAAACATAAAATATGCGTACAGCTGCCTGGACACGCATGGCAATGTACTGCAAATGGCATTCGCTCAGGGTAGCTGTGAAATCACTTTGGCTAAATAGAAAACCTCTCTTTTATTTAATCTCTATATTTTCATTTGGAGAGCTTTTAGAAAGTTGCTTTTTTGCAGTGTGGGCCGTAGTAGCTCCAGCTTGCTGTGTCAGAACCTGCCCAATGCTGCAAATGAATGGGGGAAGGAAAAATATTATTTACATATTATTACAGTGATACATTTTTTAAAATCTGTCAAAGTTCCTTAATATTAACATCCGACATTTCAAAAGTTGCTTAGGGAAAAAATAGATACAAAACACTCTACTGTTTATTAAATTTATCTTGCAAGGAAACTATTTTCCCAGCAGCTGCAGAAATGAATGTCACATTCAGCTGCGCAACTTGGAATTTCAGCTTTCCACTGGTATGGAGAGAGTGGCCCTAATTTTTGAAGGATTTATTCATAAAATTAATTTCTAGGTCCTCAGGGTTCTTCCCAGGCTGTGTGAGCATCCGAACCCGTGCTTACCGAATGCATTCAGCCTGTCTGCGATGGATTGAGGTAGCAATCTGGGGCTCTCGGTGATCGCGCTTCCCCGACTCACGTGCTGCTGCCTTTTGTGGGGGACAAAGAGGGGCAGGAGGAATCTGGGGACGGTTCCTTTCCCTTCTTCGCGCGCAGTGGCTGGCGGGGTGCGCGCAGAGGCGTGGGGTGTGCACGGAGAGCAGGTGAGAAGGGCAGAGGTGCGAAATAAGTGAGGTTTTTCCATGGTTCCCCATGGCTTGTTTGTTTGTTTGGTATTTTGATTTATGTGAAAGGAGTTTATTCCATGGCCGACTGAAGGCATGCATTCAGTGTTTAGTACACCCAGGTGAGTGGATGGGAATGTTTACTCGGTGCATTCGGGTGAGAGCTATACAGAAAACAGAAAACGTAAGGAAGGCAAACCAACAGGAACACGGTGCCAAGGCCATGTGAGCCCGCCAGGGAAGCAGTTCCTGCGCAGAGCGAGGGCACTGGGGGGTCTGAAGCTGCTCCCACCGAGGGACGCCTTGGCAGGGGGTCGCAGGAGCACGGCACGGCCTTGGGGTGCGCTGGGGTAGGTGGCAGGAGGGGACTGGGGGTCTGCACCGCTGCGGGTCGTGGGAGCAGGAGGGGAGCCAGAGCCGGTGCTCCCAGGGCACGTGTGTCAGGTGGGGGCAGCTGTGGCCGAGGGACCGGTGGCGGGGGGAAGATGGAAGCGCGGGAGACAGCGGGCAGAGCAGCAGTCTGAGGGAAGGTCGGGGAAGGTGTTAAGGAATGTAAAGGTCGGTCCGGGCTTCCCCAAGCGCCAGGCAGACTGGCGGTGCAGCTCCCACCCAGCAGTCCGTCCTGCAGCGGGAAGAAAACAAAAGGGAGGAGGCGATGGCACAGCGTGCCGGGGAGTTCACCGCTACGTGCGTCTCTGCTGCGGCAACTGGTCCGGCTTGGGAACAAGCCTGTACGTCAGTACGGTGACCAGTAACTGTGTTGTCCTGGCTGAGGTTGTGAAACCCCTCTCTCCCCAGCACAGATAGTCTCCTGCAACGTCAGAGATTTTCTCCGCAGCTGAAGGAGGCGATTTTGTTCCTGCTAGGATTTACGGGTTTCGGAAGAACCGTGGACAAAGCATGGCAAGAATTTTCCAGGCAACTATTGGGTAATGGATTTGGGATTGGGATTTTCAAAAACGTTGACATGAGCCAGCTACTGACGTCTTTCTGAAGTTTGGGGAATTTGTGTCTCTAACCTGATTATGCATCCTTGAAAATCTCATTGTGACCTATATAGGTCTTCGGGCTTCTGTATGCCTCTTAAAAAAACAGCCTTTCACCGCTCTCTGCTGCTTTTCCCCTTCCGTAAAATGCGGTAGCAGTTCTTCCTCCTCTTGGAGAAGAATGGGAAGGAGAAGTACTGTGATGTCCAGGCTGCAGATGTTCGAGGGAAGAACGTGACACAATGCAACATGTGCCACTAATTAGTTCCTGCAGTTTCGAGCGTTCTCGCAGGACCGCCGCAGAGGGAGCTGTGCAGCACCGGAGCGGACGAGGGCCTGGGAAGGGTGAAAGGATGTGGTTCTCCCAGGAAACCCCTTCAGTAAGGTTTGTAACGCGCAAACCAACCGAACACAAGTTACAGGGTGCGGCTAGAACTGAGACCGGGTGCCGTCAGAGCTTCTCTGAAAACTGGGCAGAGCTGGGAACAAGGGACGTAATTGAAAGCAAATAGCTTTGCTCCCAGTGTGAAGCAGGTGCAGCAGCTGATCACTTGTGCCGAGCACATGCCACAGAGCCGGCACAAAGCTTTACTATTACTTTCCGTAGTCCTGTCTAGTTCTAAGAGGATATTTAAAAACTGGAATGATAATGACCTGAGAAAACATGACTTTAGACCAGAAAATAAAATTGCAACCATTCATTATCAAAGGCACACTGGCAAAGAAGTGTTAGAGAACAAGAATGCCTGATGATGCAATGTTTTTCATCCTGCAACTGAGCACAGAAAACCTTTTCATATGCCCTAAATCTGCAGCTACAATAAAGCCTTCATACAGACAATCTGCTTAAACAGAACGTCACGCTTGCCTTTATTTTATTTTAATTGCAAAACATGATCCAGTTTCACTGCTGAAATATGCACTTCTTAAGGCGACATGCGTAGCTTTATATTATCCTCCATTTTACTTGACGTCAATATCTGTGCAGTGATGAAATTATAAGCTCCTGAAGTGGACCATCTATGACACAGCTGCTTCTCTTTTATGTGGGGAACGCCCTCACCTCGTTTTCTTCCTACCAAGACTTATATAATTAAAAAATCTCCCTTTGCTCCGAGTCTTCGGACTGGAATAGTCAGCATCCTGGTCGCCTTGCTACTTAAACACGTGAGCCTGTACCACCAAAACCAAGAGGAATTTTGCCACTGACTTGAGGGTGAGATTGAGCCCTGGGATTCCAGATATTTGAGATTACTACTGGCATTAACCCACTGTTGAGCCCCATACAATAGCAAAGCCTGGGTCTTAGCACTTTTCCTGATAGGTCTTGCAGCGACCTGCAAGTGGGGGTCAGCATCATCGTCCCCGCTTCCCAGGTGGGAAAACTGAGGCACAGAGGGAAGGAGAAGGACACGTAGTGCTGAGGAGAGACCTGACGTCTCCCCAGTCGTAGTCGGTTCACTGCCTACCGCATCTCCCTAGTCTGACAGTCTCTGACCGTTCATGCTGCATGTAATTAAAAATATAAAAATGATGTGATGCCTGGCAGTCTGTCAGGTGATGTCTCGGTTATTCTCCAGGCTGTCAGAGGTGCTTGAGCATTTTTTCACCTCTTGATGCTAAACACATTAAGATGTTATCATGTTAGTCTCCCTTTCTCCTCGTTCCCCAGCAATTGTAGGAGTTACAACTGGTAGGAATTTGTCCTACAATACGACAGTTGTGCAGCCACGTGAACGGATTGCTGCAGCCTGCATTTGCGGATGTAACAGCATTACAACTGTTATCATTCATTAGCAAGGGAGACGTCCTGGAAGTGTAGAAAATACTGGGTCTGGGTTGTATTTCCTGATAGATTCCGATTTTCTTGCTACTATGACGGAAGGAGAGCCAAGATTTGATGAATGAAATTGAGACTCGCTGTGAAACACAGCAACAGCTTTGAAGAGCTGCCAGATTTCAGCAAAGGTGAATAAGAATGAAATAGACATTTCTGAATAAACTGCCTTTCCCCTCTTCAGAAACAAATGACCGTCTTACAAATAACCGTTCTGAGTGAGAATCCATCGCTAACGGAACAGGAGACAGGCTGCGCAGCAGAGACAACTGATGGATGTTAAAAGACAAACCACCAGAAGTCCAATACATCTTCAGAAAAGTAGCATTAAGTAGTATTTTAAAGAATGGCCACACATCATATTCACACAGATGCCAGCAGGAAGCAGAGTCCAGAAACAGAAAAGCTTTCAGGTAATGTCCACCCTTTATGAAGCCAAAACCTCAGCGTCACTAACACATCTTAACTCATGTCCAGGAGTGCATTTGATGCTGCATCACGTGTGTTTTCTATGCTTCAGCACAGATTTTTCATAAGAGGTAGGTTTAGTCACGAAAACGTACAAAATATAGACTAAAAAGCTCTCTGCTATTAACGTATCGTGTCAAAGTTCATCATCCCTGGGGCAAAGTGGTCTAAAGTGGGAATTTTAAAAGTTCTCAGCATTGGTCTAACTGGCCTGCTGAAGTCAGCAGTAAAACCGTTGGCTATTGACAGGCATGGAGCAGCATGGTTTCTACAGACCCACAACTCTAACTAGAGCAGAAATTGTGGGGTTTTTGGTAAGGATTGTCAGTAACGGCCAGAAACCCCAGTGAGCATTTCTAACCTAGGTCCTCCGGCTGAAGTCTTCTGCCCCCAAGATTTCTGAAGTCTTGTGCCGCGGGTGGGCACAGTTTAACCAGGCCAGGAAAGAGACACTACCTGGGGGCAATATATAAATGTCATTTGGTACAGTATTTTTGAGAAGAAAATGCTGTGGGAAAAAACACTTGCTTCTTGTCGTTCAGGGCTTGATAAAGGGCACTCAGTGTTGCAAAACCTATCCTGGTATGGGTACTTTTCCATCATTTCACTAAGAAAACCTAACAATACTTCAAGTTGAGATCTATCAGCTGTGTTTGGACGCCTGCAAGGAGCACCTGGATCTGAAACCTTAGAAGCAGGTGTCGCTCGTTGAATACTCACTGGCTCAAAAAGAACCCAACCCCAAACCAAAAAACCACTAAACCAAGAAAGAAGGAAAGGTAGGGAGCAGAGACAGGAAAGAAAGAAGTTAATGAGTCCACTCAACTATGCAAAGTTCAGGATCAGGGAAATGAAGTTTCACAAAGGAGATTAACAAATATGCACGGTCAGGTTTCCCAAAACCCAACATCTGTACCAGATCTCTTCAGCGTGAACGCGGGTTTATCCACCAGGAGTTTAGCTGACGTGCAGGCTCGATCTGCAGGATGAAGTGACGCTGTGCCGGGGCTGAGTCGAGCTGAGGCACTGCTTCCCTCCCCGCTTCGGCGGAGCCTGTGCAGAATTGCAGCACCAGGGATTACGGCCAGGTTAGCTTCGGTTTTGTTATCTCTGGTTCCCCACAACCGACAAGGGCGGTACACCTGCTGCACAGCTCGTTGGGGGCGCTGGGTCTGGGCGGGCACGTCCCGGTGCGTTCGCGCTGCGCAGAGCGATGCTAAATACACCTGCATGTGATGTTGTCTGGCAAAGGTCCTCCTTCACTTGGGACCTCAGACTCGTTGGCGCTCGAGATGTAGGAGGTTCTTGTGCAGGGGCCACAAGTGCTTCGCTGTTGTCTTCTGGGGCCTCGTGGAAACAAACGGGGAGACTGGTTCACTGAATAGACCAAGGGATGAAAAACTAGTAGGGGCAACGTCTCTCAGGGCCAAGACGACAGATGACTGTGAGATCCAACTTACATTTAAAAGCAGAGAGGGGCAAACCTACACGAAACTCTGGACAGCAGGTACAGGCCTTCAGAGCAACCACAAGCACACTTCTCCCTCCCAAGGCTCACCGTCCTGACACAGAGCTCCCGGAGATAAAGCCTCGCCGGGCACACAGCACAGCCTACGCTCCAGGCACAGGCAGTAAGTGTTGAGGCAAGAAATGACTTTTTCCTGGCATGACCCACTGCAGATTGAACTGGAATGGCAATTAGAAGTTGAAGTGCTCATTTAATGTCAGTGATGTGTAAACTACGTTGCCATTGTTATTTTAGTGCTGATTTACATAATTGGCATACCCTGAAGTCACACCGCATGCACCTTCAGTTCATGCTAAAGACTTGCAGGAAGTCATAAAATTAAACATTATCTGCACCGGAATGCAACGGACAGGCTGCCGAGGTGCGGAGGGCCTTCGTCTCGCCGCGTGGCACCGCTCCTGCCACGGGGAGCAGCGGGCACCGGGGAGCCCGGGCAGCCCTTGGGGTCACGTCGCGCTGGGCCGTACCCACGGCCCCACAGCCAGGTTTTGGTGGCGGGGCTGAGGTTGGCCTGGCGTGAGAGGAAGGCCAAGAGGCCCCAGCCCGAACGCGCCCAGCTCCTGCCTCAGAGCGGCGGTTCTCCCAAGCGCTGGGACGGAGGCAAGAGGCCGCTCCCAGAGGAGCTGGTGATGGAGCCGTCTCGGTTGTTACTGCTCTGAGGCCTCCGCAGGACGTCGAGGTGTCCCGGGCTGGCCGCGGCTTTCTCAAACGAAGCCCCTGAGAGCTTCGGGCAGCACGGGACTGCTCCCCTCGACGGGCCGGCGGCTTTGGTGCGGACCCAAGGTGCGGGGCATTGCCCGGGCCCCGCACGCGGCCCCGGCAGCAAAGGGAAGGCAAAGGCACCGCGGGGCGGGCCGGCAGCGACAGAAGGAGAGGGCAGCGCGGCTGGGACGGGGACAGGGGCCGCGATCCGGGGTTTGGGGCAGGTGCCGCGGGCCGGAGGGGAGGCGAGCGGCGGTGGAGCCGGCGCCTTTCCGCCACTGGAGGGCGGCCGCATCCACAAAACCCGCGGCCGGGAGGAGCGGAGAGGAGGGAGCGGGGCTCGGCTCCCCGCCGGGCCTCGACGCCCCTCTCCGGGGAAACCCCCGGGCTGTCCCCCGGCGAGCCGGACGCGGAGAAGCGGGGAGCCGGGGCCGGGGCCGCCGTCGGACCTCCCCTCCGGCCCGCGGCAC